>JAJKFI010000012.1:7891365-7953822 GCA_029204185.1 Lerista edwardsae
GTGTGTGTGTGTGTGTGTGTGAGAGAGAGAGAGAGAGAGAGAGAGAGTGTGTGTGCTGTTACTAGTTGCAGAATTTTTTGAATCTTGGTTGTTTGAATCTTGGTTCTAATGTCAATTCTTTGAATCTTGACACTACAGCGCTTAAGAGAATTAACTGCCGTATCTAGAAACATTCTCAGTGAGAGTGTTTCCTGCATCCTACATGTGACTGACTTGCATAAATTCATGTATATGTTCACTCCCCTCCCAAAAGACAGAGAAAAGCAGAGAAAAGTTTAAATAGTGTAAGTAAGTGGTTCCCAAAGTGTTGGGGTCACCATTGGGAACCAAAACTGGGCCATTCCCCCTTAAAGGAAGTGTCCCAGTAATGGGTGTCCTGATGGTGCTGCAGCATTCATGGCGCTGCCGGAAGCCAGGGTGTTTTAAGCTTACCTGGAGGATTGCGCTGGCCGCCAGGAGGGTCTGGGAGGCTTGCCAGCCCCTTCTTTGGGCTTCTCTGATGCCCAAATCACTCCATTTGGGAATTGGAGCTCACTTCTGGTTTTCGAATGCGGCCTCACAGACTTCCTGGAGGCCAGCACAACCCCAGGTAAATTAAAATGCCCCTGGGTTCTTGTGACCCTGCAATCACTGCAGTGCTGTTGGGACACCCTCCCCCAGCACCCCCAACACTCATTTGAAGTCCCAAAGTCTGAGTAGGGCTTCGAGATCCACTGATGTAGGTGATTCTGCCTGTCATTCCACTTACTCTGGTTATGCCTTGAAATGGGAGGATGAAGCTGCTGTTCCCTCAGTCCTCTCAGTTGCTGCATGTTTCTCCCACTGTGCTTTTAACTCTTAAAGAAAAAGTATGTATTTGTTGAATTAAAAGAGCTTTGATTTCAACAGGCCCTCCTTATCCATGGGGTTTGGTTCCAGACCCCCCCCCCCAAATGAATAAAGAATTCTGCAGATTCTGGGGTCCAACCCCTAATCTCGCACAATTACTTATTTGAAGCCTCCAGGGTCCTCTCTGGGGTAACACATTGCCTCAGAATGGCCCATAGAAGCCACTAGAAGTTACTTCTGGTTTTTGGAAGAAAACAGGAAATTGCTTCCTAAAACCTGGAATAGCTTCTGGAAGCTTTTATGAGCCATACTGAAATGGGTTGTCCAGGGGTGTCACTAATCATGTTGTAGCCTAGTGCCAGGCTCAGATTGATGCCCTGGAAGTGACTTAACTTCCGGTTGTGAATCATGCCTGAGCTTTTTTAAAAAGTGAAAAGGGAGGAAGGCTGCCTCCTCCTCCCAGCAGCTAGCCTCCACTTGCTCTGCTGCCTCTCCTATCCTTCCTCCTTCTTGCCCCCAGGTTTGCTACCTCTTTAAGAGAAAAATACTGGACTCACTGCAAGAGGTGATGGAGGCAAACAAAGCTGCTCATTGACTCTTGCTCTGCCATCTCCCTCCAGCTCCAGTGCAGCTGCCCCCAAATTCCCAATCTTGCCCCCTATCTTACCCCAAGTTCTCCGAAGCAAGAGGTGACAAGTGGCTTTTCTCGCCACTGCCACCTCTTGCAAGGACCCTGGGTTTTTTTCCCTAAAGAGGCAGAGGCGGTAGCAGCAGCAAACAGTCTCTGCTACTTACTGCCACCACTTGCTCCCCTGCTCCCCCCAGCCCAGCCACCTTCTTGGTGCCCCCAAGCCCCCAGTCTTGCACCTAGTCTTACCCCAAGCTTTAGCAAGCTCAGCTTGCTGCCCCCTAAAGCTAGTTACGCTGTGCAGTTGCAACCCCTGCACTTGTTTAGCTATGCCCCTGGGGTTGCCAGCCCAGTGTGACCCCAGAGCGGCCTCCAGAGGATTCAGGTAAGTAATTGAGGGGACACACAGAAGGAACTTATGTGGGCCCTCTGTATTTGCAGATGGTTAAATCTGTGGATAGGGACCTGTGGATACAGGGTCCTCTATATATGTGTTTTTAGCTTTATGCTCTGACTGTGGCATATAACCTTCATGTAAGATGCAAGCTGATTTTATCTGACAATATGCTGTGAGTAATTAACACCTAGAAGTAGAAAACAATGCTACCAAAATATTTATTATAGGTACAATCTGCTAAAGTAAAGTCAAAATTATGTACTTTTTAAGTCCCACATATTTCAGTGGGAGTCTTCTGGTATAATCAATGAGACATTCATACCTCATGTTTATATTGCTGCAATTTTAGTTTATTCCTACAAGAGTTATGCTCTGTGAAGTTACTTTTTATGTAAATGAGGTAAAATTACAGACTTTTAATAGCAGAATTGAGCTAGTAAAAATCCATATGCTATACCATAGCGTTCTGATGAATTGTCTGTGTATATTCAAAACCATGTAGTCCTCCTGACATAATTTTCATGTGAGAAAACAGAGTTGATTTTTTTGAGGGTTGGCACAACAGTAATGCCTCCTATTTTTTTATTTCAAATCTGGCACTGCATATTGTTGAGAGTTTGGCTGGGTGGTCACTAAATATGTTTAGTTTATACAGAGAGGCAATGTGATAGGTCATGTGACTGTGGCACACAAGCAGTTCAAAATGATAGATGTTTCAGATACCCGTATAAAACAAAAGGCCGTGATTGAATTCCTCACTGCAGAAGAAATTGATCCAATTGAGATCACACTTGACTCCAAAATGTGTATGGTGACAATACTATGGCCATCAGTACAGTCATGTGTTGGGCAAGACACCAAGAGACAGAGAAATAAACATTGTTGACAAGTCTTGCTGGCCAGCCAGTGAGGAGGCAGCAACAGAGGACAAGAAGAGTCAAATTGTTGCACTCATCAAAGAGGATTGCTGCATCACAACACATGAATTGTGTGAAACAGTACGCATAGGAAAACCAGCAGTGAGGACCATCATTGAGGCAGTTGATTACAGAAAGGTTTGTACCTGGTGGGTCCCGAAAATGATGACACATGAGCACAAAGAAGCCCAGAAAGTCATTTGTTTGGAACTTCTAGAACACTATGAAAATGAGGGGGAGATTTTTCTGTCACACATTGTCACAGGACACGAAACCTGGGTCCACCATAATGACCCTGAGACACAGAGGCAGTTGATAGAATGACATCATACACATTTTGGAGTAGAGTATGGATCTCAATTGGACTGATTCCTTCTACGGTAAGGAATTAAATTGTGTTTCTTTGTTTTATACAAATATCTGAAACCATTTCGAACTGCTCATGTATCAAACTCATGTGACATATCACATTGCCACTCCATACGGTGAAAGTAAACACATCTAATGACTGCTCACACACTATGCCCACTAAACTCACAACAGTATGCAGCGCCAGATTTAAAAATTTTTTAAAGGAGGCATTACTTTAGTACCAACCCTTATATTTTAAAGGCAACAACTCCAAAAGAGTTGATGGTATTGACTATATTATGTGGGAACTCTTAAATTAGGGCCAGGATCTAAAGGCCATTTGCAGTGCTCTGCTTGTAGATTGGGGCTTTTCTAGCCCCTCATCACTCTATGGCCCTGGATCTCTGAAAAGCCATTCCTGAGGGTTGAGGCTTGTAATATGGGATGGGAGATTGTGGAATTGGTGAGTTCACTTGGTGCAATCAGGGAAATGTTTTCTTCTGGTGCATGAGGCTCTTTGAATATCAGCCTGTTTAGTAAGTGCACGAACTGTAATATAAATCCAACTTTTATCATCGATAATGGTGTTTATTAAAGACTAGATTTGTATTTTCTGTGCAGAGAGGACATGCTTTTAAATCCTCAGGTACCTGGAATAATTCTTTTCATGAATCCACAGTATTGGATCAATTACGTAGATGAAATCACACTATATTTCAACTCTGATGAGTGTGCCTGATTTTTCTCACTGGGATTTCTTCCATGTAAAGACCAGAAGCTATGATGGCATGAAGCCAGAAAGTTTTGCAACTGGTAACATGATCTCCAGAGGAAAAAGGAGGAAGAGCTCACTCATTTTTGTTCCATCCCAATGGCTGATGAAAGGATAATTTAAATGCTTGTCTTTCTGTTTTGTATATATGTACTGTGATTCTGAATACATGAAAAGTGAAATGATTATTTTTAATTTGTAAACGGAGAGCCCTCCCAAATAATTTTCTTTCTTTCTTAAGTATTTAAAACTTTGTATAAATGTTTGTTTCTGTCACTTCTGTTTCCTTTGTGTGTGTTTCTGTGTCTTATTTATGTTGTGCTTTTTTTCCTTATAGTTTTATATGTGCAAATTTCTGCACCATCTGCACTCATCGATCTATTCCAGTTTAAATTTCATAATGTCATTTGTCTCCACAAAGCATATGTACTTAATTTCTAAAAAAAATTAGATTATCATTCATCATTGGATAGTATTTAAATGCTTAAATATCTTCACTTTTAACTGGTGAATAATGAAGAGTCATTGGATAGCACCTCGACTAGCACTTCTGCCACAAGGAAAACCCTCCACAAATGAAATGTACATCCTTGATCAAAAGAAGCATTCCCCTCATGCAAGAATCCCCTGCATGAGTAGAATGTTCCTTCTGTTTGTGGAGGGAGCTTCCATTCATGGAAGAAGCTCCTCAAGGCAGTACATTGGCAGGAAGCTGCCCATTGATTCACAAACGTATGGCTCAATTATATTCCCCAACAGTCCATAGCATGCAGCATGTGAGCTACAGTTTGATGCAACTAACACAGTTTTATTCTGGTTGGTGTGACAGGCCTGGAATGCAAAACCAGAGCGGAAGCAGATATTGTGTTGCTGGTGGATGGTTCATGGAGTATTGGTCGACCAAATTTTAAAACAATCAGAAGCTTCATTGGCCGCATTGTTGAAGTATTTGATATTGGTCCTGACAAGGTGCAAATTGGTAAGTCTTGAAGATACTGGGATATATCTAAATACAGGTATAATAATAAAACTCAAAATAGCCTAGCAAGGTTTTAATCAATAAATCATCATCATCATCATTAGCAGCAGCAGCAGCAAAAATTGCAGCTTGATTTAATTCCAGGACATTTTTTAACTTTCTTTCCCAGCTCTTGCACAGTATAGTGGAGATCCTAGAACAGAGTGGCACCTCAATGCACATGCCACCAAAAAGAGTTTAATGGATGCTGTGACCAACTTGCCATATAAAGGAGGCAACACTCTAACAGGTAGGTCAATCTGTTACTGATTTCAATATAAAGTATACTAGAAAAAAATAACTTACAGTAGTGAAAGATGTTTTCTTTCTAAAATCCTAAACTTGTTGACTGCTTGGGAGCGCAGCGGTTGCCGGATGGCTACTGCTGCATCCTGTGGCAGCCAGGAAGCTTTCTCTGTGGGGAAAGGGCACAGGACAGGCTTACTCACTTCTGAACCAGCTATTTAGCCGGTGCAGAAGCTACGGCCTCCAAATAATGCCACATGGCCTTACTCAGAGGTTGGGAACTGGTGGCGAGAGTTGGATTGAGAATGAATACAGAATTGGGGATATGGTTGGCTGAGGAAGGTGGCTACAAGTCTTAGCTACGTGGTTGGAGCCCAGGTACTGTAAACACCTTGCCTCCTAGTTGGAACCTAATACAAAAAGCAGAATCTGCCTTCTTCCATTCCTTTCCCATCACAGTTTGCAATAGGGAACAGGGTGATAGAAGCTATGGCCTATGATGACCCAGAATTTCCGTCAAGGAGTCTGTATATAGATAAATGCAATGTAATAAACACAAATAAATGTAGATAAATGTAATGAATCAGATTCAGAGCTGATATGAACATAAGATGTGTTTTCTTCTTAAAGGAGAATTTAAGATTTGCTTTGACTTAGATCTCAAGCAGTTTCTCAGACTGTGGGTTGAGACCCACTTGGTGGGTCAGGATGATGAAAACATTGGTGATGGAAAGATCAGAAACTAATTGCTTCAAGTCCTGGGGCCAGTCAAAAACCAGATAGCTGCTAACTGCCCTGCAAAGAGCTGAGCTCCTGCAGTTTGCAAGCTTGGGTAAATAGGGGGATAAATGTTTGAGCATCTTTTTTCTGGTGTATTTTTTTTTCCAAGTTTGTCAATGACAGGTAGTAGGGGTAAGGTGAAGGCTAGATCACATAACTAAGCCGCTCAAGCCTTGAAGCTATTCATTACAGCTGCCTCGTTATGGGAAATGGATCAATTTTTTTTTTGTAAATAAATAAAATATATCCTGCAGTGGGCAGGGAATGTTTATTCCCTTACCTTGAGGCTGTGTTGCGACTGCATCAGCATTGGAACATTAGATATGATTGATCCCTTAGATGATTAGATATGGCTGATGATCAAAAACTAAAAGAAGCATACAGTGAAGCATACAGAGTCCATTTATAGAATATGTGCTCTCAAAAATCCCTGTCAGTTTTTGTCAGTTGAGAAGGAATTGTCCAAGTCTGCACAAATATAATTATTCCCAAACTGGCACTTTGATAATCTGTAGGAGAAGGTTGGAAGGTGTTTTTCTGTTTCCCTCATCTAAGGAATGAGCCTTAGGTATCTATATTTTTTATGCCATAGACGGCAGCAGTTTAGTGGGGGGACCGATTATGCCTGGGAAAAGGACAGGGAGAAAAGGCTATAACAAGCTTCTCTTGCTGCTGCAGCATCATCATCTCCCCCGCTGCATTTCAGAAAAACAACAACAAAAGCCGGAATCAATCACATATCTCCCACATAAAGTGTAGTTTGGCCCTTTCCATTCTGTGGAGAATGGAAATTCTTGTCATTTCTTGAGAAGGGAAATGTCAGAAGTCTTCTTTCATGGCTGGTCACCATGGCAACAAGACAGAAGTGCCTTGATAGGGCAGACCTTATATGTTCTTTAATGAATGCCAGCAACACTTTTGGCTGACCTACCTTTTAGGCTGGAAACAATAGCTAATGAATGATTCTCTCTCTCTCTCTCTCTCACTCACTCACTCACTCACTCACTCACTCATTCACTCACTTACTGCAGGATTGGCTTTGAGCTTCATCTTAAAAAACAACTTCAAGCCAGGCGTTGGCCTAAGGCCTCGAGCGCGCAAAATTGGTGTTCTCATCACTGATGGCAAATCGCAGGATGATATCGTTGCTCCATCAAGGAATCTGAAGAATGAAGGAGTAGAGCTGTATGCTATTGGTGAGTATTTATGAAGATTCAAGGAGTGAATTAGAGATGTATTGATAAACAAACACAGCAATGCTAAGGGCATTTACTCAAAATTAAGTCCCACTGAGTTAAATTAGATTTACTCCCCAGTAAGTGTGTTTAGGATTTCAGCTGGAATATGTCACCTTTCCTTGAATGAAATATAACGTATTCTAAAGTTACTTCAACCACAATCCACTTCATGCTCTTTTAAAGGTATTAAAAATGCTGATGAAAATGAATTGAAGCAGATTGCGTCAGACCCCGATGAGACCCATGCTTACAATGTGGCAGATTTCGCCTTCCTTGATCACATTGTCGGTGATCTCACTAGTAATTTGTGCAATAGTGTGAAAGGTTCAGGTATGTTTTCCATTTTCAACTTTATTTTCATCTTTTAAAATAAAAATTGTATTTAAATTACTTACAGCCCTGCCAACTATAACCTGCACTGGCGCAACTGGGCTCAGTGACCTATGCTGTATCCAGTGCAAGATAGGAGCAAGCTAGAGGTCTCCTTGGAATATTTTTCCACTTGCCCCGTGTCAAGCCCCAGCTTGATCAAGGGGGCTATTTGGATCTGGGCCAGCTAATTCGCTTGCGCAGGTCTGAGAAGCCCCCCCCCCCCCCCCCGTGTAAGGCCTTCAGGCCCGGGAGGGAGAATAGTATAAGGTGGAGGCCTCCTTTGTTGATGCTGCTCCCTTCCAGGCCTGATCTACCCCACCCTTCCTCATCCAGAAATGTTCCCCTTCCCACCTTTCTTCTACCCTCTTCAACCTCCATGCCGGCCCTGGGAGTTTGTTCTTTACATGCAGAATACGACTTTATTTGGCTATATTATTCACTATAAATTCATTTATATATGTGGATCATATACATTTCAGTTCAGTAAGTAAATATCTTCCATTTGTGGTTTTAGAACTTGCATTTAAAAACAATTAAATACATATTAGGAAGCAATTCCTACAGCAGTTTAAAACAGATCTGTTTGATGTATGTTATGTTCATTTCTATCATTGGCAAGGGTCATTGTTCTCTCTACATTTTCTGGGACTACAGGGGATATGTCGCCACCACCCACCAATCTAGTTACCTCTGAGGTGACACCCTATTCCTTCAGAGTGTCGTGGACTGCACCTGCGGAGGGTGTTGACAAATACAGAGTGGAATATTATCCTGTTGCTGGAGGTCCACCACAAGAGGTCAGAGGCCCTATTTTGTTTATTATTTTGTGTTTGGGAATAGAGCTCAGCTTCATAAATTCTCATAAGCATATTCACTGCTCAATATCAAATCATGATTTGAATGCGTAAATAAGACCCCTCCCCAATCAGCAGACAGAAATTCCTCAATTCTACCTCAAACCCACTCAAGTCACTCACCCTAGCCCTGCTTTGGATAAGGGGCAAGTAAGGAGCTGTCACTCTCCCACCCCCTCCGGATGTCACACTACCCCTAAGTACATTTTTAAAAACTCTTCATGGCAATGGTTGTGCGATTGCTGTGAGGCTGTCACTGCCAACCCCCTATCCATCCACAAAGACTTAGAGTGTTCCCAACCTTCATGTAAGGGTTGGGAAATACTGATCTAAGAGGATGCTGCTTCTGCAGAAATCAAATCACAAATTACTCTTTCTCCTGAGGTTCTGAATCAGTTTATAGCAATAAATAACCTCTTACAAAGTAAGTAATAATCATTTCCCAGTAAATAGGTTTTGATCATTTTTCTATGGCTCTGTCTCTTAATTGCTCAACAGGCTATGGCTGTGTATTTTAAATCTATATGTATAGCTGAACTTCCTGCAGCTGCCAGCATGGCTCAGTTCCTGAAGCTCCATCTAAATTGCTGCAGGAATGGCAAGATATCCAAGGAGCTGTCTAGGTTCATGAATTTGAATGACTCTATTAAAACTTATTAACTTTTTCTTTTTATATAGTTGGGCTGCCTCCCAATGACATACCACAAACTGCTTTTGAAATTCAGTGAAATCTGAAAAGCAGTTTGCCATCTGGCATGGATTAAAAACAAACTAAAATTCCCTTTGGGTCATGGAACATTTCATAGGTCTTTGGGCCCTGGTAAATATATTTGTAAATGCCCCAGATTGCTAGACTGAGCAGACCTGAACCAGAAGCAGTCTTGAAGCAGAATACATAAGCATTTGTACCTAATTGTGGGGATCTTTTCAATGTCCGCAGGTTTTGATCTGGCAGTCCTACAACTAAAAGCGGAGACCAAATTAAATCTGTAATATAACTGCAGTATTATTTTTAAAATTGTAGTTATTTTCTTTTAGTAAGTGAAATAGAATATAACAATATTACTACTGTATATATAATTTTATATAAACCTGTCTGCCATTCCTTGTTTTTATGCAGGTCTTTGTAAGTCGGTCAGAGACTACTACAGTACTGACTGGCCTCAAGCCTGAAACAGAGTATGCTGTGATTGTATATTCTGTGGTAGAAGGTACTAGCAGTGAACCATTAAAGGGCACCGAAACAACTTGTAAGTGACAATTTCAGCACCATTAAGATAGTTAACAAATGTGTAAGGCTTGCAAAACTACAAAACAAATGTTTACCAAATTTCTGCTTGGATGCATGTAGAGAGGGAACATAGGAAGAGGAGGGAAGCTCGAAATATCTAAAAGACCCCTTGGACTTTCAAAATGCTAACTGTAACTTTCTAATAGATATGCATTGATTTAGTGAAAATTCATGTGATTCAGGTACTAACAAAGAAGGAGAACCTTGGGAAGCTAATATTCTGTGATATGAGAAACAGAATGATACCACTCTACTGATTGTTCAAACTGGAGCAGAGCAGTTATAGAAGTGGTCTGAAGCAATCAAATTGGAAAAATGCTATCAGGCGTTTCAAGTGTTTAAGGGGAAGTGATTCAGCTTTGTCAATCTACCGGTCAGGTTTATCACCCTGGTATTGTGGCAGTGTAGATCAGCACAGAGCTAACTCCTTACAGTATTATCAAAGGAGTAGAGCATTGGTTATTGCAGATCTGCGCAATTTGTGAGCAACCAAGTGAAATGCAAATCACCAAGCATAGGGGCTTTCACACCTTGCTTGCAAGCCTAGGCGGGCATCAAAACCAGGAGTTTTATCAAGCTCATGATGAGTCAATACACATTGCTGATGGGCTTTGTTTGGCTTGATTGGTCACAAGTTGTCCTGATTTACTACAACAAACAATACAATATCATTGACTTAATTGACATAATGTCCTATTCTTACTATGAAAAGTAAGCCCAAAACAGAGTTTGTGGGCTGGAAGAGGGAATACATTTCATAAAATTAATAACTGACATGAATAATGTTTATGGTTTTACAGTGGCAATTCCTTCTGTTAGAAATTTGAATGCTTATGACATCACTTCCACCACGATGCGAGTTCGTTGGGAACCTGTCAATGGAGCTACTGGCTATTTGTTGTTGTATGAACCTGTCAATGCTACAGTACCAGCAACAGAAAAAGAGGTAACAATTTATTGAAAAGAGAGAAGGCAAAAGAATACGTAGGTTTCCTTCCATATGCTTTAGTCAGTGAAAATTTTTTGGCACACAATATTAAATTATTGGAAAATTATTGATTGGAAAATTATATTCACAATGGCATCAGTCAGGAATCTGAAATACCCTCAAAAACATGGAAACAATGTTATTATGTAACTGTAGAAGCATTTTGTTTTTCTTTTTATCTGTTTCTTCGGAGGTTTGGAGGAACATAACTTTTTTTTCCTATATTTTTTTAACAGATACGTGTTAGAGCATCAGTGAATGATTTACAGCTGGTAGACCTAATTCCGAACACTGAGTACACTTTAACAATTCATTCAACTTTTGGCGATCTTCTCAGTGACCCACTCACCACTCAGGAAGTCACACGTAGGAATAATTTCATTCTTGTTAAGCAATTATTCTGCAGTGTCATGCGTTAATTGTTACATGCATAGCTTTTTTTTCATAGTTATATCATTACTTTAAGCCCAGTCCTTTGCATGTTTACTTAAAAGTAATCCTTATCATAGTCAATGAGGGAAGATTGCATCAATCTCCCAGGGAAGTCTGCATTTCAGCCCTCTTTATTTGGATCGACACCATAAGGACTTGTCCCTTAAATATGGTTATAATAGAAAACATTACTTCATACTTCAAGGTATATTGACTGGAATATAAACTTCTTCTGGAGGATAGCTGGTAAGACATTCACTAATGTTGTGATTATTTGACAGTACCTTTAAGTGGAGCAAAAAGTTTAAGGATAAGAGATATTACACACAGCAGCATGAGAGTCTACTGGGAACGTGCTCCTGGGCAAGTTCGTAAATACATATTGAGATACAAAGCAGCTGAAGAAGATGATATGAAAGAGGTAAGCATATCTTTTTTTTAGCAAACATAGTTTCCACGTATGGGGGTGGGGCTCTGTACCCGCATTGTACTGATAGATCCATCCTGCCAGGTTTCAGAGTTGTTCTTCTCTGGCTCCCTGCAGTGATCCTGAAGATCTTCCCTTGTAGGCCTTCACTCGTTGCCTCATGACTGTTTTGAGATGGGGGAGGGGGTTATATAGCACCTGCGCAGGGATGGATGGAATGGGGCAGAGACTGGGGCAGGGAGGGGACAAACAGAGGTCAAGAAGGAGGCATATTGATGGAAGCTGTAGCACAAATATCCATACCCCTTCCCAGCCGTGATCCTCCTAGGGTCCACTCGAACTTGCACCAGCAAAATCACTTGTGCAGGTTGTAGTAGACCCACTTGGGCAGCGGAAGTTTGGCTCAGCGGACGTTTAGGACAGTGTTCTTTTTATAACCCTGGCATTTTTGTTTACATGTAGGTGGAAGTGGATCGGTCTCAGACAAGCACACTTCTCACTGATCTTTTCTCGAAAACACTCTATAACGTTGAACTTGTTGCAGTATATGATGAAGGACTGTCTGTGCCAGTAGCTGCACAAGCTACCACTTGTAAGTCAACTGTATTGCTTGACCAGGTTTACTGGAATTCCTAAATGAATGTATGATTTGAAATGTAAAATAAGAGCTTTGCTGGCCCATCTAGTCTGGTTTCCTATATCTTATGTTGGCCCACCAGATGCCTCTGGGAGCAACAAGACAAGATACCGGTGTCTGTTGCCACTCTCTTCAGCTTGGCATTTAGAGATAGGCTACCTCTAAAATCCAGAGATTGTGTACAGTCATCATGGCTTGTGCCCTGTGATGGACTTTTCCTCTGTAAATATGTCCAATCCCTTTTAAAGGCAACTAGACCAGGTGCCATAACAATGTCCAGTGGCAAGGAGTATCACAGATTAATTATGTGGTAGGTAAGAAATGTTTCCTTTTGTCTGTTCTGATTCTCCCACCAGTCATTTTTAGTGGATGACCCCTGGTTCTGGTGTTGTGTGAAAGGGAAAATAACTTCCCTCAATCTACTCTGCCAATCCTATGCATAATTTTATATGTCTCAGTCATGCCCCTCTCAGGTCCCCTTCTTTTCAGACTAAATAATTTCAAATACTGTGGCCTTTCCTCATAAGGGAGGCCATTATCATTTCTGTCTCTCTCTTCTGCACCTTCTTCAGTTCCACTATATCCTTTCTGAGATATGGCAAGCAAAACTGGAGACAATACTACAGATGAAGCCTTAGCATCAATTTGGACAATGGCATAATAATATTGGCCATTTTATTCTTAATCCCCTTTTTAATGATCCCGAGCATGGAATTGGCCTTCTTCACAGCCATAGATCACTGGCTTGACACTTTCAGCAAGCTGTCCACCACCCCTTCAAGATCTCTGTCCTAACCCATGATAGACTGCTCAGGATCCATCAGTGTATATGTGACATTTTGAATTTTTTTTGCCCTAGTGTGCATCACTTATTTACACTGAAGCACATCTGCCATTTTGCCACCCAGTTTGGAGAGATCCTACTGGAGCACTTCACAATCTATTCCAGATTCACCATCTGGAAAAGTTTAGTGTAATCTCCAAATTTGGCCACCTCACTGCTATCCCAACTCCAGGTTCAATGAACACATTGAAATGTGCTGGACCCAAGTCCATTCCTTGCAGCTCACTGCTTTTCACCTCTTTCCGTTGTGAAAATTGCCCATTTGCACCCACTCTGTTTCCTATTCTTCAACCAGTTCCTAATTCATAAGAGGACCTGGTCTCTTGTTTCCAGACTCTGGAGTGTTTTTTCCCCCAGAAGCCTTTGGTGAGGGGCTGTGTCAAACACCTTCTGAAATGTATGTAATATCAATAGGTTTGCCCACATCCACATTCCTGTTGACCTTTCCTGAGAACTCTAAAAGATTCATGAGGCAAGATTTGCCTTTACAAAAACAATGCTGATTGTCCCTCAGCAAAGTTTGTTCTTCTGTATGTTTTAAGATTTTATCCTTAATTAGGCTTTCTGCCGTCTTACCTGGAACAGATGTTAGGTTGACTGGCCTGTAGATTCCCGAGTCTTCTCTCCTTCCTCTTTAAAATAATAGTAATGCTCTAGACAACCCAGGTTGATTTTATTTGCTAGCTATGTGTTTGAATTATTTTCTAGCCTTGATATGAAGATAGTTTGATGGATAGACTGAAAAATAAGGGTGGTCCTATAAGCTTCTTGTTGAACAGCTGGCTGATCGTTTGATCAGGTCCAGATGACACTCCTGTTGCATTGATACTCAACATTGTTAGTAGGAGGTGTCTACTCAGTTAACTACTCAGTTAAAAAAACTGAGAGTGCAATCCTAAACTGGAGTTAGGCTGGCATAAACTAAGCCAGCAAAGTTTGGCCAGCAGAAGGGTCACCATAAAGCATGTTTGGACTGCTCTCTCAGTCAGGGAGGATGGGGCATGTCTGTGTGCTGGCCTCTCTGATTATGAGAGTGGTTGAAACATACTTTACAGTGTCCCTTGTGCTGGCCAAACTGCTGGCTTAGTTTATGCCGGCCTAACTCAGTTTAGGACTGCACCCTGAGACAGCAATAGGGATCAACCAGTTATAACCCTAGCTTTAGTGAGGCACACACCAATGAAATCAGTGATTCTGCCAGCATCCCTGGCAACAAGTCTCATCAGGAATAGTGAATGCTTAAGTGGTGTCTCTTACTTCTCAGGCACACAGCCAGGGATGGCATGTTGCCCATTGCAATGCCTAAGCAGTGCTTCTACCACAGCTGTTCTCGGGCACACTACTGGGAATGGTGCCCTGTAGTTTTACTGAGAAGGATTGAGAATGTCAACCCTAGGAAGGTTTTGCCAGTTCATGCCCACACAGAGGCAGGCACTTAGACCATTCTACTGGTCATACATGGCGTGATCCTTTGCCACCCAACTAACTAGTGGTTGCATTTAGGTCTTATAGGGAACAGGAAAAAAGAAAGCATAAAGCTCACAGTGCAACACAGGGAAACCAGCTGTATAATCATGGTCAGGTCATGGGTAAGGCCCAGAAACCCCAAAAGTCAAGCAAAAGCTGGGAAGAGGTCCAAAGAGCCAACCTAGGTTTGCCATGGCTTCTGGGCCTGAGGCCAGTCCTCGTGCATGTCTGCCAAACTGTTACATCTCTAACATAGGAACTGCTAAGTTGTTATATCTGTCTCAACACAGTTCACTGAGAGAGAATTGATGCCTATGCCCATCTGCAGCTCTCTACTGTTTTGCTTCATTTAATCACTGAAACGTGTTCTTGAGACAGATTATAACCAGACTTGAACCATATAAAAATCACAGTGACGACTTTCTATCCATGTCTGGAAGCCATTAAGACATGAATAAAGATTTCATCATAGGCAGACACTAGAGAATTATGTTGAAGAGATGAGCAAGTGAATCATGGAAGGTGGAGTCCCATATATAGCAAAACTGACTTTAATTAAGAGATTTACTTTAACAGGGAAAGAACAGCAGCCATTGTTGCAAAGGCAGAAGCAACAAGATAGGGAAAAGAAGCAGCTAAAGAGAAGAGAAGCGGGGGGAGAGAGCGAGAGCGAGAGAGAGAGAGAGAGAGAGCAATCCATCCACAGGCTCTAAAACTAGGGACTGGTTCCTGCTACTTTGGGAACCAACATGTACACACTTGCTGACCATGTGAGCCATTCCTCTGTCAGACAAGACCATTATGGTTGGCACAAAAGGTGACATGCTGTATCATGGAGCTGGGTTGCTTCCACTAGCATTGAGCAGTCACTGCTCTGCACTAGCAGAGTCTCTGCATCCTCTGTCATCCGTCAATCAGTGCAAGGGTGGGAGGGGTTTGAAATGGAGCAGGGAGAAGAAGGAACAGGGAGGAGACCAAGGAAGAATGGGGGCAGAATGAGGGCTGGAAGGGGGCAGTATCAGCAGCGGTGGCACCGCTGATATTCTATCTCCCTTCCTGGCCTGGATCCATTGATCCAGGTCCACTTGGACTTGTGCTAGTGAAATTGCTGGTG
The DNA here is from genome assembly GCA_029204185.1 of Lerista edwardsae. NCBI lineage: Eukaryota > Metazoa > Chordata > Lepidosauria > Squamata > Scincidae > Lerista > Lerista edwardsae. The sequence goes on from JAJKFI010000012.1 coordinate 7,906,967, forward strand.
CTGATCTGAGTAGAATAGTTCAGTTCTGCTTACCTAGAGGAGACCTCCAGGAGTCTCCCTCTTTTGTATGCAGCACATACTCCAGTGGTGTGGATGCATTGACAGAGGAGGGAAAGGATAGAACTGAGGCCTTAGTTTGCAAGCTTTTTTTTTCTCTTGATAGGTAATTTCCCCTTCTTTTTTCCTAACAGTGTCTGTACCAGCACCAGTCAATCTGAGAACTGATCAGGTTACCAAGACTAGTTTCCGAGGCACTTGGGACCACGGCGCACCTGATGTCGCACTCTATAGAGTAATGTGGGGACCTTATGGTGGAACTGAAAAACTGGAGGTAGGAATGGAGTTTCAAAAATGAATACTTTCCAAAATGTTTTAGTGGTTTTTAATGCTATCTGTTTGAAATGTTAGATCATTGTTTCCTAAACTGTTGATATCTAGGAACATACTTTTCTTCTCAGTTAAAATGGGAAAAGACATTTCACTCCTCTATTCAAAGACATATATTGTCTTTGCTCTCAGAACAGAGAGAGAGCGCGAGAGCGAGAGCGAGAGCGAGAGTGAGCATCCTCCTTGCAACTGTAGGATAGGTGAGGGACATGTGAGTTAATAGAGATGTCTCCTCTTGACATCCCACACTATTCTTTGCCTCTTTGCCTAGACACTGAAGGCTGGGATAGGTTGTGCTTTCTGGCAATGATTATGACACTTTTCTGCCTTAGAACATTCAAGAAGTACTTGTATACCTGTAAACTGCAGTGCAGGTCCTGCTAGAGAATCTCAGTGTGTCCTTAATTCTTCCCTCAGGATTATGTCACTGCTCACATTGGGAAGATCTGTGTTATGTCTGCTCAAGAGTAGTGGATGCATTCAACATGGTGGTTTAATTTTTGAAGCCCACATCCGACTCCATTGTTCCGTCTCACAGTTCTGTCACAGAGTCTGGGAATCACTATGATAGTTTTACTAACTATAGAGTGATATGATGAAAAATGAAACAAAATGTATTTGAACCCACTTAAGACATTGATAATTGTTCAGTGCTATATTTTGTCGTTTTCTTTTTCATGTTTCTTCCAAAGACTATTCTGAATGGTGATGAAAATACCCTGGTTTTTGAAAATCTGACCCCCGACACGCTGTATGACATCTCAGTTACTGCCATTTATCCTGATGAATCAGAGAGTGATGACCTGATTGGCAGTGAGCGCACATGTAAGTACGCAGACTTGTTGATATATTCATCATAATTTGTAGCAATAATATTCCTGTGAAAGGCAAGGTTTTAATACAAACATAATACGTTTGTGCTTTTTTTTTATAGTACCCCTCGTGCCTATAACAACACCAGGTAAGAGCCTGAATTCATAAATAGCATTTTATATATCAGACTACAGTACAAATCTGTATAGTTATTAAAAGCAGCATTTTAATTGGGAGAATTTAATAGAGAGAAGGTCTATAGAGGGTAAAGTACATGCTTAGTGTATAGAAAGCTCCAGGTTCAGTGTCTGGTATCTCCAGGTAGGTTTGGGAAGGACCCTTGGTTGAAATCCTCAAGAGTGTAGACAATAACAAGTTTGGCGAAGTCCGACTCAATATAAGGCAGTTCCAGGACGCAATCCTATGCAGCGCTGGTATGGTGAGGCCAACTTGGCAGCGCCATATCCGACGCTGCATAGGAGAGGCTGGAGCCCCCCCCCATGGCAAGAGAGCATTCACTCCCTTACCGTAGGGAGGCTCCAGTCTCCCCTATGTGCGCCTTGGATCTGTGCCCGCTAAAGAGTGGATGCAGATCCGAGGAGGCCACACGGCCTGAATCGGGGCTGAGCAGCCTCACAAAGGGGCTTAGGATGTGGCCATATGGCCACCTCCCAAGCCCGCCCAAGTCTCGCCCCGCCTCCCTCCCTCCCACCAATCCCCGTACTGCCTCGGCAAGAAACCTCCTTCGTGCCAACTGGCTTCAGTTGGTGCAAGAGAGGCTCAGCGCGGGCTGAGCAGCACCAGTCCTGTTGCCTTAGTGCAGTCCTGTTGCGCTTAGTACACTAAGCGCCAGATAGGATGGCGCTGGCCGAGTGATGCATTCTTTTCCATTGGTAAACATTTATTGATTTGGTATAGATTTGACATCCTAGTAAATAATGTTTCAATTATTCTTTTATTATGCTCATGGCTTGCTTAACAACTCTTTTAACAATTTCATATCAGTGCCAAAGAGTGGACCACGGAACCTTCAGGTATATAATGCAACATCCAGTAGCTTGACTGTAAAATGGGATCCTGCCACAGGACGAGTGCAGCGGTACAGGATCACTTACCTGCCTACCACTGGGGATGGTGTTGAACAGTCGGTAAGTAACGGAAATATTTCAACTATTGTCGAGAGAAAAGCACTCTCTTCCAAACTAATGCTTGTAGGTTTTTTAAAAATATGAACTTGTGGGATCAATTACTCAGAACACTGTAAGTTTTACTATTCTGCAGAAAACAATAAATATTACGTAACTAAAGGATATAGATTGGCTTCTGCAACATGACCCAAGATGGCCTTTCAGATGTAATCTACCAAATATTACTTTATTAATGTATAATTCAGCTGCAGAGTTTTTAAACTTCGGAAGGAAAAAAAGAAAAAAAAGGCCATCAGGGCAGTTGCCAACCCAGCCGAGGGACCACCCCAGGACAAGGAATGAGGAGTGCTGCCCACTCTGCTGTCTCCTTGCCCCTCCACTGTCACGCCATGCCCCCATGACACGCCAGGCTCCATTTTGGAGCTGCACAAGGGCATGGGAGGACGGGCGGGCCGAAGACTGCTCACCCAGCTCACTTTTGCAAGAGGCAAACTGCCTTGATGCTGCTCCACTTTGGGCATTTCCCCCCCCCTTCATAATGGTAGGACCGCCACTGCACCAGGGATCTCTTTTCACTGGATATGCTCTCTGATGTCACCTTTACTTATTGCAAATTTCTTACATGATAAACAGACTAATCCTAAGAGGCAGCCCAATCCTAAGTAAGGTCGACATAGTAAGGCCGACATAACAGGGCTGTAACCTAAAGCCCATTAGGAGGCAGCAGCAGCAACATGCAGGAAAAGGGGAGGTTTTCCCCTTGCACCCGTGTAAGCCCTGGTCGCCCCTATAGACCTGCTTGAATCTGCGCCTTCTGTTTTGCAGACGCAGAGGAACGTGCAGCCTGAATTGGGGCCACCCTGCTGGGGACGGGTTTTAGGATATGGCACTACAGCCGTCCTGTGTCGCCACCCACTGCGCCGCTCACTGTGCTACCCAGTTATACCCCTGGCATGCCTCTGGAACGCCCTAGTGGAGGCCCTGCACCGATCAAGCACCGCCAACACTTGACTGGTGCAAGGCTGGCGCTGCTGATGGTCACGGCAGTGCCCAAGGGTCGGCACTGCTGCTTGCGCTGGTCCAGCGCCATAGCACCGATGCAGACGCACTTGACACCACATCTGCGAGCGCATTTGGCCAGCGCAAGAGCTTATTGCTGGCACAACAAGGGTATAGGGTTGCGCTCTGAATCCCTGCACAGTGATGAATCTTGGAAGTAGATGGAATCTCTGTAATTTGAAATTCTTCATAACTTTTTAAAATTAATCATGCTGTGATTGTTGTATGAACTATTTTCTGTTTCCCCCCCCCCAGAATCTGTTGAATTTAGTCCCTGTCCCACCTATTTTATGTTTCATTCTGTTTTGTACTAGACCACAGTGGGAGGAAGACAGAACAGTGTCGTACTCCAGAAATTGCAACCTGACACACCTTATACGGTTACAGTTTCATCTATATATGCTGATGGTGAAGGAGGACGAATGACAGGCAGGGGCAAAACCAGTAAGTATACCAATTCTGAGTAACTTTCTAATTTATGAATAATTACAAAAGATGCATGTTAAATCACTGGTGAAGTCAGCAGGTCTTGGCTTTCCTTTGCTGAAGGCGATTGTGTGCTGTTGAAGCGGTTTCACTATTAACCTTTTTTTGCCCATATAATAGAGATGTTACCCCTGAAAGAGAAAAGGGTTTTAGATAGGTAATTATTAGTGCCTAAGTTTGCTTGCCTGAACCTTTCACTTCTTTGTGTAGAGTTTGCAGTCTTGGCCTTTGTTAAACAGCTTGAGAAAATTGTCTTTGAACTTTTCCAGATGATTGTTTTATTGTGCAGTTAAGAGTGCAGTCCAAACCTTGGGCTGGAATAGGCAGGCCAACATGCCTGCCACATATCCAGCCCGGGGCTTGGATGTGCTGCCGCGCTACCTTTATATCCCCCTTCCCTTGTGTAACATGCAGAGGCCCAGATTAGATTCTTCAAGCTGCGCTGCCAAAATCAGCAGCACAACTCTGAGCAGCCAAATCAGGGTTGCCCAGACTGGGGACGGAGGTAAGGATCCAGCCCAAAGGCCAGAGCCTGTCTCCACCCCCTCCCTGGGCCGGGCCACCCACGGACCTGCCTGTTCCTTGCCTCCATCCAGTTCTCCCCATCCCCCACCCTATTTCACCTCCCTCCACCCTCCCCAGGTCCCTGTGCTGGCCTCATAAGGCCAGCCTTACTTTTGGGCCCCCAGGCCTGTAAAACGGGGCATGGAGACCAGCACACATCCGTGCACTGGCTTAGCTGCCTAGAAAATGGTGAAAATGCACTTTATAATGTGTTTGTGACCCAACAGAGCTGGCACAAGGGACTTGTACCAGCCCAAGTAGGGGTTTGGATCGTGCTCTCAGTAATTGTTTTATTGTGCAGTAAACAAGCTCCTCTTGTTCTGAGACATCCAGACATCCTCAGTCAGACATAGCATTTTCCACAAATAAACCAACCTCATTATGTTTCTGCTGGGAAAAAGAAGGGAGCTCCAAACCGATACGGAGAAAAAGTTTATTGTTTAATATTATTGAAAGCCCAATGTGTTTCAGCTAGGGGTGCTTTGAAAATGGTGTTATTTTTTCTCAGATTTTATTATTTGAAAGGCAGAAGGTGATGTTATGTGTTTGTATTCTAAGTTCTCATTCCATGTTCTTATTTTTATTAATTTTAAGTGCTTTAAAAGTATACTAGGTGGGTGATATAATGTCAGCAGATGCAGCCACAGTATTATTTCTAATTGGAAAACTAATCTATTTTAATTTCTGGAAAATACCTTAAACACCAAAATTCAGTGTTTTGTGTTTGGATATTTTAACACCAAAAAAGCAGTATTTTGTGTGTTTGTGTTTTTAACAAAAACACCTCTAATTTTGCTCATTGCCTTTCTTGGGGGGTATTAAAGAAGCAGGCAGACAATTATGAATAACCTCTACATGTGCCCTCAAACCCAGGCATCAAAATGAACAATAAATACAAACTAAATACTAACAATAAGACAATATTTAATATACCTGTATCCTGTTGCCGCGTCCTTCCCGCTCTCAGTCAGAGATAGGCCACTTCTCCCTCCCTTGAGCAGTGTTAAGTTCATGGCTTCATTTACAAGATGAATTTACTCTAGAATAGAGAGCATTTGTCTGTGCAATAACTGTAATTTGTGCATGAACATATGTGAAAGTTACAGAAATAGAGAAGCAACGATGAAGGCCACACCAGAATCATAGCAACATTCACATCCGAATTGTCTTTGTGCTTAGACTGGGGAGAGCAGCTTCTCCCTGCTCCCACTTTGCATGTATGGGTTTAACTCACCAGTATTTCAAGGTATCCTTTGGACAAAGAGGTGATCATCAGTGTTGGTGGTCAAGACTACGCAAGCCTTGCATAACAGATCACTGTAGTTTGCAACAACATGGTTCACACAGTCTGATGGTAGATTTAATGTTGTTTTTTTCAGAACCTCTCAGCACAGTAAAGAACCTTAGAGTCTATGATCCAACTACCAGCACACTGAATGTTCGATGGGATCATGCTGAAGGGAATCCTCGTCAGTACAAGTTGCTTTATGCCCCAGTAGCAGGAGGTTCAGATGACCTGGTAATTATTGTTGATTTCAGTATGTTTATACCCGCTCTGAATCAATTCCTGGTTTTGCTAGGGGCTGTAATGGAACTGGCTTGGGGCACCATTTGGAGCTCATCTGTACATTAGAAAAAGACATCTTGGAACTGTGCCACTGGAGAAAACGGATTATGGAACTCCATGTTGGAATGTTTTTCTCTGAATATATAGAAGTAGCATGTATATAGAACTATATAGTACTTCCCAAAGTGTAGGTTGTGACCCACTGTTGGGAAGCAAAACTGGGCCATTCCCCCTTAAGGAGGAGTCGCGATTGCGGTGCTGCAGGCACACAGGGACTATTCCACCTATCTGGGTGGTTATGGGGGCCCCGTGCAGCATTGGAGAGCCCTCTCCATGGGTCTTCCTGAGGCTAAGCCCGTTTTGCGCTCAAAAGCACGTTTCTGGTTTTTGCGCAGGGCCTCCTCAACCACCCAGGTATGTGGAAAAGTCCTTGGGTGCCTGTGGCACTATGATCGCTGTGGCACCATCGGGAAATCCTCCCCACCCCACCCAGCCCCACAGCTACTTACAGTGGTTCCAACATCCGAATAGGGCTTTGGGAACTGCTGACAGAATATTTAGAAGTAGACGATAGTGTAATATTCTTCACATTGGCATGCATATTCTCCCTAGCTTGGAAGTATTTTGCATAGTTGATTGTGCAACGATGTAATATAGAGACACACTACTGACTGCATGTTGTAATGGTGTAGTGCTAATGGTATAATTCCCTGTATGATCATAATAGCTCATATGCAGTGCAACATACAGTATTAATACTCGCATGAATGAGACAAAGGCCCCAAATCCTAGCCAAATCTCTTCTGCCAATGCACATGCACTAAGGCAGCATGCACATGCTGCATCCTATGGTTGGAGGGCAATTGCAGAAGCCTTCTCAGGGTAATTAACTCTACTTTCCCCTTGGGTCTTGTTGGTTGTAAGAACGTAAGAAGAGCCCCCCTGGATCAGACCAAAGGCCCATCTAGTCCACCTTCCTGCATCACACAGCGGCTCACCAGATGCCTCAGGGAGCACACAAGACAACAAAATCCTGTTGCCACCCCTTTGCCAGCCTCCAGCAATTAATGGGTGGCTGTCTTGCATGGGACAGTGTTGTGCAATGCATGCCAGTTTCGAGCATTCCTGCTTGGATCTTGATGCTTATATTCTGCTGGTGGACAGCTTTAAAAAAGATTGGGCTGTAACATAGCCAAATAATATTTTTCCTTTACAATAATAAAAACAGGCGACCGTACCAGGGAACACAAATTATGCTATCCTAAGGAACTTGCAACCTGACACGCAATACAGAGTAACTGTGATTCCTGAATACCCAGAAGGTGATGGAGGACGCATGTCAGATACTGGGAAAACTTGTAAGTAAAATTCATTTTATTCTCATAAACTATTGGTGCTATTAGTCACAATTCATTGCATTTTTAGGAATCTTGATTTCAACAGCCTTAAGTGCACCTTATTCTGCACTGGTAGCAATTGCATAATTTTAAATGGCAGAAGTTATCTTTTTTATAGTACAGTGGCAGATTTCCTTACCATGAACAGTTTTTTTAGGATTATTATTGGGAAGAGAGATAGGTATCTGATGTTTCCATACGGAATTTTTTTAAGTCTTGGATATAGTGAATGACCCCTCCCTGCACTGTCTACCTTGACTCCTGAAATGTTTCAGCAGCAAATGTGAGGAATAGTGATTGAATGTAAGGATAACACTGATGTATTCATTAAAATTCACTTATTTATTGTTTTTAACATTTTGCTTTGGTTGTGCACTACATTGGGGGAGTGAGGCTTATCTCCTGCAGGTGCCCTTTAATTACTTAATTTATTTTCATACTATGTTTCATTTACTATTTCTGAATTAAAGGATATGGCATGTGAGGCTGGTGTTGGGGACCAATATTTCAGCAGTATTTCTGAGTGTTATTTTATTTTCCCCTATGCAAGTTGAAATTTCACATGGTTAGCCCCAATTCCATGCATGGCATTTTCAACAGTATCAAGGCAAGGGTCATTGGTTTCTCACGTTGAATGGGATACTGATCCCTCTGAGTGATAAGGGAACTTTCACCGTGTGATGAGGCCTACAACCTGATCTCATGCATGTTCGCTAGGAAGTAAGGCCAACTTTATTCAATGGACCTTTGAATAAAGTAATTGTGGCCCTTAGGATATGTACTTGCAGTGTACATAGGACAACAACAGAGCTAATGACAGACATCCTTGTTATGTGGAGGTGTTCTCTGATAATTGCATTATACTGGGTCTCGTACTGCAGCATACTAAGCACAATGAAGTTCTACTGCTTTTTACACTTTTCCCTAAATAACAAACTTTTGCTTCAAGTAACCATTGTTTCTTTTGGTAACTTACTCTGCAGTTAAGCAGTTATTCTTTAGAATAAATTACTTTGCATTATTCTTAATTCAGTGGTGAGAGGAACACCTAGAAACATCCAAGTGTACAATCCAACTCCAAACAGCCTTAATGTCCGATGGGAACCTGCACCAGGGCCGGTGCAGCAGTACAGAGTCGTATATGCTCCATTGATCGGTACAAGGCCATCCGAATCTGTGAGTAGTCTTAACCTTTCCTTCCTTATGTAAATGCTGAGGGATAATGCCTCTCACAATTATTTTAAGGAAATAAAATTAATGGCCCAATGCCATCTAGAGGCTCCACTGTTTCAAATAGCATTGCAGTGGTGGAGCGTACTTTATAGTGTTGCAAATGCTGGTGCAGAATTGTGCGTAGCTGCGCACTTCTGGACCACTGCCACAGATGCCAACAAGGAACCCTCTCCTTGTGGTGAAAAGCCTATCACCCCAATGTTGGTAAGTGAGTGGGGAGGGCAAAATGGGGCAGAGCAGGGTGGGATGGGGCATCTCAGAAGCAGGAGTGGGCATCATTCAGCAAAAGCATCTTGTGCTGATTTCTATCCCCGTAGGAGCCCCTTGACACGCCCCCTTTGTCTCGGATGTGCGCCAGCTGCAGAGGTGGTGCAGGTCCAAGGGGAGCAGTTGGTGATCAAGGGGCTTATAAAGGGTAGGGAAAAATATTTTCCCTTACCTTTCCCAAGCCTCCTGATTGGCCATCCCCACCATAGCATGCAACACAGCACATTTTGGCATGGCTGCATCCTATGGCAGGGGAAAGATTACTGTTACTGTCCCATTCCGTCTTACCTTTCTGAAAGTTTACGTGACTGAATAATCGACGTCAGTGGAACAGAATTAGAATGGGTCCATACAAAGCCAACGTTATTTGTTAGTAAATATTCAATTGCTAAATAGTCAGATTGTTTTTCAGCTTTTTCTGAAGTCTGGGGAGAAAGATAGTCATCTTGAGGTGGAATGCAAACAAATTGGTCATGTGATAGTTAACTGATTGCTTAGGTTTAAACCAAGCTGTGGTATAAACTGAACTGGCCACTCTGCCTGTTCTGCCAATTTTCTCTGGCGTGAAAATGTATATACATATGTACAGTGTATATACAAAACATATGTACATTATTAATGTCATATGTCACCTCACTCTCATTGCCAAAGCTTACTCTCAACATTCAGCACACACCCCATAGTAGCTTGGAGATCCAGTATCTACTATGTTCTGTACCAAGATACATTTCTCACCAACTTCTACTTTGTAGATTAGATTTACTGCTTTGTGGATTTCGGTGGCCATGTGAAGCCAGTAAGAAATGATTCAACATAGTAATGGCTCCGTACAACAGCTGTGGAATATGTAAGCAGCTTGCTAAGTGGATGACCCTTTGATGTCCAAAGGCTCTAAACTTGTTAGTGGCTGCCCAAAATGTTCAGTATTGGTATGAAAACTCTCCACATGAATGAGCTCAATTACATAGGAAGCCACTGTGATAGATTATTACTGCTAAGTGAAACCTGTTGCCTCATCTTTTCCAGTAGCCTCCAATTGGCTGCAATAACATGAGAACAAAGTTGGAGACAGTACTTTGGAAGGCACGATAGGTGATCTGTCTTCCCCACACACACACACACACACACACACACACACACACACACCCTAAGTAAAGCATATGCACATTGCATATCTTGATTTCGTGCTAAATCCTAACCAACTTTCTAGCACTGATATAGCTGTGCCAATGGGGCATGCACTGGATCCTGCAGTTGAGGGGCAGTCACAGAGACCTCCTCAAACATGAAACCTCCTCTTGTTTGTTCCCTTACCTCAGAACTGCATTGCCCTTACCCCAGTACTGCAGAGTTGATTAAGATCGCAATCAGCCATCAAATTATTGTTGGTAGAGAGTGAAAATAACCACACATTTACTATTGTATAAGAAATTTGATATGAGCTTGGGATGGCTGTATGAGTGGAGATTTAATCCACATTAGGGAATCTTTTATAAGATTTTTACGTCTGAATTTCAGAAACTACATTAGCAAGGCAAAAAATAATTCTTAAGTGCAAAGGACTGGCTAAAAGAGAAAGGGTCATTAAATGACTGTGAAACATTGTCTTTACACTATCAGATTTATTTTTTAATTGTCAGTTTGATCTTTGCTATTGCTTTTTCCTAGGTTGTGGTACCAGGCAACACTCGCAATCTTTTACTAGAGCGCCTGTCTCCTGACACTCCCTATTCTGTAAATGTTGTTGCTTTGTATGCAGATGGAGAAGGAAACCCAAGTCCTGGACAGGGAAGAACATGTACGAAAATTTGTGTTCCTTGTAAAACTTTGCCTTGTTGCTCATCTCTGCTTATGTATTATGAACTCCATCCTATCCTAGCTCTTCCAATTCTTTTCAGTCTTTACTTTTTAGCATTCAGCATCACTTGAGCAACATTGACTACTATTTTGCTCTGCTCAGAGTATGTAGTAGAGATAAGCTCCTAGTAATGACCAAATTGGATCTACCGAATTCATTTTGTGTGTGCATTAAATCTACTCTTTAATGAAAGCTGTATGAACTGGTTGCCATTTGGTGCCCACTAGTGAGGATAGTTTGGTGCCTACCAGTGAAGGATATAAGCCAACAAAGGACACTTCCCAACTTCGAGGGATTTTTGAGTTGATAATCATTTTATTGGAACATCTCTTGGTCTTGTAAGCTTTAGAGCTTGAACGTCATTTAGCCTTAGCATGAATTCTAATGACTAATTCCATGTAAACAGTTCATCACTATCAATTTCTAGAATTTTTATTATTTGGTCTTTTATACAATTCATTAAATTACCTTTTTATTTTTCCTGAAATGCCTCTAAACATCAGATAGGTTTTCCTAAAGACATTATGAGTACCTTCGTTTTAATATTGAACCTATTCTGATGACTTTACCTACTGTCTTGTATGCTTGTTCTTCTTGTACACTTTTCTTAAACTCCTCTTGTTCTTCTTTTTGTTTTAGTATTGCCACTGTACTTGATCCTAAATCTTCTTCTCATTTTGACCAAATTGGTCTATTCCGACATTAATCATTTGCTCAGTTTTTCCCCAATCTATATTTCTTCTATGAAAGCTGATATTCCTTTATTAATATTCTTGTATTACGTGATCATTCTTACCTCTTTATATTCAGTCTTCTTCCTTGTAATTTTGTCTCCTTATTTGTAAATAATGCTTATATTATCTTATATTATTTACTTAATTTTCCACAATATTCTGATTCTCATTTCCTCCTTCCTTGCATACCTTAAACAGCCTTTTGCACTTCATAGCACTTTTATCATAAATAAGGAAAACAGTAAGCTGTAAGCTTCAGTAAGTTCTTTACTAGAATGTAGCAAGTCAGTCAGGTCACACTTATTGTGTTCTCAGTTCTAAAAGAACAATCAAACTGAATTACTGAAGTTTAATCCCAATGGCTGGCCCTTTTCTATTTACCTGCTTCCTGTGTGCTTCTTACAACTCTATACAGCAGCTGCTTGATAAGGTGTTAAAGCAGTGAAGCCAGGATGCCGAACTTTGTTTCTGTGACGCTCAGGATAACTTACTATTTTTTAATTCCATTTTACAAAAACAAATAAATAAAATACCAATAATTAATTCAAATATCCCATAAAAAAAAAACACCACACAAAACACAAAAATAAACCCCTGCATAAACTGATATCGCAATCCTAACCTGGAGTTAGGCTGGCACAGTTAGGCCAGCAAAATTTGTCTGGCACTAGGGCCACCATAAAGCATGTTTGGACAACTCTCGGAGTCAGGGAGGCCAGCACACAGGTGTGCGCCATCCTCCTTGACTCCAAGAGTGGTCTAAACGTTCTTTACGGTGGCCCTTGTGCTGGCCAACTTTGATGGCCTAACTGTGCCAGCCTAACTCCAGGTTCGGATTGGGCCCTGAGTATCGGGTTAGCTCATCAGTTCTATGAGGATGGCGCACATCTGTGTGCTGGCCTCCCTGACTCTAATGAGGATTCGTAGGCTTGATTGGGAGCATTGTATGTGAATATATATCCTCCAGCAGCTGCTGATGAACATTGCAGGGAACTCTGCGAGGGCTACTTTCTGGGCATGCCGTGTCCAAATTCCACCTCATTTTGAGCTCTTAAATGATTTCTTGTTTTAGTGCCTCGCAGTGGACCCCGGAACATAAGAGTCTTTGACCCCACTACTAATAGCCTTTCTGTTCAGTGGGACCATGCTGATGGACCAGTGCAGCAATACAGAATCATATATTCTCCTACTGTTGGAGACCCCATAGATGAATATGTAAGTATTCTCCTGATACATTAGAAGCCTATCATGGTTAATTTAGTGCTGTTATTGTAGTTTTGGCTTGCGTCCCCAGAAGAAGTTTATGTGCTAGAGTTTCTGCTTACACACTTCCCTGATGAATGTCTTTGAGTTAATTCATTACCTGTTTTCTATTTGCATTTTTAAAAGGTAGTTGTGGATATCTATAACTGTCTACCAAGGGCTACACAGGCTATGTACAGACAATACTTTTCTGAGACTTCGATATAGTGTTATTATTTTTCTGTGGTGCACCCCTGCTAACTGGGAAGAGGCACTTTTTCAAACGGTATTCCTCTTATGCAGAGGGAGAGTAATTGTCCCTCTTCACCCCTGTGCAGTGTCTTTTCTAGTGGCCATTGCTGGTACTGTTCTGCATTTTTTTAGATTGTGAACCCTTTGGGATAGGGAGCCATTTAACTTTATTCTTGCTATTTGCCTATAAACTGCTTTGTGAACTTTGTGTTGAGCAGTATATAAATACTGATTGATAGATAGATAGATAGATAGATAGATAGATAGATTGCTTGATTATATTCAGTTTTTTCTTGTCTTGCCATGTTTCTGGCCAAACTAGTGTTGTCAAGTATTTATAGTGCTGTATTTCTAGTCGTATCCTGTAAAAGGCAAGACTGAAATCTGACCAGTCGTATTGTCTTACTACAATATATGCATACACTTCTCAGGCCTAATCTCATCCTTTCCCTCACTGATGCAACCATACAGAAAAGGAGCACTCTGTATCCAGTGAGGGTGGGTGTTTGGGAAACTTCAGATGGGAGATTTAAATCCCTTTGCCTCCCGCTTTGCAGTGAGTCTCCTGGGACCTGCACCAGTTTCTTCCTGTAACTATTTTGGAACTAAATTAATATGCTGAAGTAATTGCTTTCTATGAGATAGATACATTGAACAAAAGGGATATCTGTTTACTTCGTTTGATGTACTCATAGTACTATAACAGCTTGATCCTAACCAGCGCTGGCGCAGTGGTGCTACTCAGCCCAAACTGTATCCATCGCTGGGAAGGAGCAGGCTGGAGGTTTCCTTGGGGTAAGGAACATGTGTTCCCTTACCCTACGTTGCACCCCAGCCTGAGCAATGGGGCTACTTGGATCTGAGCCAGCTAAATTGCTGGTGCAAGTCTGAGAAGCCCCATGTTGGACTTTCAAGACTGGGAGGAGGAATAGGATACAAAGTAGACCAGCACCTCTGCTCTTGCCCCCCCTTCCTGGGCCTGAGCTGACCCCTCTCTCCCCTTTCCCACCCTATTACACCCTTGAGCTGCCCCTGCTCTATCGAGTATAGCATCTGGGACAGTGCAGGTCTTCTTGCCGCTGTAGCCTACTCACTGGGTGGTGCAAATGTGCTTTACAGAATGTTTACAAAACCCTAGGCTGGTGCAGCGGTGGCTGCGTTGGCCTAAAGTAAGATTAGGATTGCACTGTAAGTTATACAATTCTTTAATTACGTAATTTTGAGTAATTTACAATGTTAAAAGTGTTTACCAGTACCTTTTATGTTTTAGACAACAGTACCTGGCAGGAGAAACAACGTATTGCTTCAGCCTTTGCAGTCAGATACGCCCTATAAAATTACAGTTGTGGCAGTTTATGAAGATGGAGATGGTGGGCAATTGACAGGAAATGGAAAAACAGGTACATTTGCAAAATGTTCCATGCATTTCTCATTTTCTTTGTTTTTGGTGCTATTAAATGTTGCAAAAAACAAAAAATGCACTTTTTGAGAAAAATCTATGTTCCCTTTAGAGTTAGGATTATCTGAATGGGAAAACATGATAATATTCAAATATTTAACAGGGACAGTCTGTGTCCTAACATTATATTTTTAACAATTTTTGTTTTCAGTGGGGCTGCTTTCTCCTCAGAATATACGCATTTCAGATGAATGGTACACACGATTCCGAGTGGCCTGGGATCCTGCACCCTCTCCTGTTTTGGGGTACAAAATGGTGTATAAGCCTGTAGGTAAGAACACACCACCACCACCACTTGGCTCTTCTAAAGAACACATTGTCGTAACAGCTTGGAAATAATCTTAAGAGGTGGCCTGGTCGTGATCTGCTGAAGTGAAAACTGAGAGCAGGTTCACAAATGTGTAATTTCTGAGCCAGATCCCATCCTTTGTATGGGATGGCAGTGAGAAACCTTACAGTCCAATCCTAACTAGGGCTGTGCTGCCCATTGTGACAGAAGAACCCTGGGTTGGGAAGAAACGGCGGGGGTGGGGTCTGAGTGGGGAGGCGGGTAGGTGGGAGGGGGCAATTACTGGTGGCACTTACATTTGCCAGTATTCTAATCCTGTTGCTGTCTCTTACACTCATTGGACTTGTGCCAGCAAAATAGCTGGTGCAGATCCAAGGAGACCCATTGGGGTTATCAGAGGCTTACTCTAAGGTAATGGAACAAAAGTTCACTTACCTTGTGGAGACCACTGAACTGCCCTCCTGCAAGATGCAGCGTGTGCTCTGCTGGTTGCATGGGCAGTGGGGATTCAGTTAGGACTGAGCTGTTTGTATGACCTGGCTTTATACAAGATACCTTGTGTGTATCTGTCCATTCCCGCCTTGGTACGTATGCATGTATGAATTTGGTATTGAGTAAAGATAGTGAGTTCCAAAGGGTTATTCTCCAAAATTTATTACGGTGGCCCAAAGGTCTTGCTCCGTATGCAACAGCTCCTTGTAGCCTTTTTAATTCTATACAATTGAAAATTAAAATTACTTATTTTGTTCCTTTTTTTAAAAAAAATAAGGTACTGATGAGCCCATGGAGGTGTTCGTTGGTGACGTGACTTCATATACATTGCACAACCTGTCTCCTAGTACCACCTATGACGTAAATGTTTATGCTCAGTATGATGCAGGACTGAGTACACCACTGGTAGACCAAGGCACTACATGTAAGTTGACGTATTTCTATTGTATTTGGAAAACTCTCTGGACTATTAGATGCAAGAAAAATGGCCCAGTCCTATCCTCACAGCAGTTGTGGACCCAGCCAATGGGCTGCCCAGGCACAGAGAAGGAGGTGTGACCCCCCCCCCATCTGCTGTTTTCCCATCTCCATACTCCAATCGGTCCCACCCCTGTGCCATTTCAGAGCTGTACGATGGCCAGTGAGGGCAGTTGGGCCAACCCCCACTCCCGTCTCTGAAAGGTGAGCCACCTTTTTGCCACCCTCCTCCTGCTCCAGCAGCTCTGCAAATACGGCATTAGCCCACTCCCAGAAAATGGTAGGACTGTGGCTGCCTCATGGTATGCCATCATGCTAGCTTCTATGCTGATCTGTGGAGTGTTGTCACCATGGCAAAGGCTGGAAGGATGCACACTGCTAATGGTGCCATGCAGACTGGTCACCAGTGAGTTTCTGCTAGCAAAATGGCCAAAAGGGGGGATCAAGGCGGATTGCAAGTAGGCATTCATAGGGCTGTGCTGTAAGCAGTGTAACTGGTGTAACTGTGTCCAGCATTCATCAGAATGAATTGGCATGAATGTGAACCTGTTAACTTAAAATAAGGAGTGAGTGTATCTGAATAATGCTTTCTCTGTTATAAAAAGCTCACAACCGCTATTTCATGGTTCAGTGTTGGCCCTTTTATTATTTCTCATAAGTTTGCCATTTTTATCATCTTCCCATGTAGTTAAATCAACGTTTTCTTTTTGTCTCTAGTGTACTTGAATGTCACTGATCTAACAAGTTACAATGTGGGATGGGACACGTTCTGCATCAGATGGGCGGCTCATCGATCAGCCACCTCTTACAGACTGAAGCTAAATCCAGTTGATGGTAAATATATTGAAACATCTAGTAACACTTCACAGAGCTGTGGTCCTCAACCTGGGAGTCATGATCCCCCAGGTGTCATGAGGCCTCATGGGGGGGGCGGTTTGCAGAGCAGGAGCAAGGTTTGGTGGTTATATGATGATGTCATCATGTCACCACCAAACGTCTGTGTGGGTTGCCAGTCTTTCCAAAGAATCATACTTTTTTGAGTTTGTGGCCTGAAAACGGTTGAAGACCACTGTCAATTGACCACATTCAATTGGTGCCAATTCAGTAGGTGCCACACCTGTTATGAGGTCTGGAGCATGAAGTGGTTGATGTTTCCAAATTTGACATTATGTATAGCCTTTTTCTTCAGTGTGCTATCTTTAAAACCCTATTGTCATGGCTGGAACTTTACATGTTTGTTCATTACTTCCATTTCTGTATGGCAGTGGGAAATGAATTAGAATCTGCAGAATAAAAATAAGCCGTCCCCTCAATTCTAGTAATACTGTTTCATTGCTTTGCAAACGTTTTATATTCCACTTTGTGTTTCTCTTTTCAACATATTTTGCCTCAGATTGTCTTTATTTTATTTTTTTACAAAAGTCTGTTCTTCATGCTAGAATCCCATAGCAGAGAGGTATGGATATCATTTTTATGTTATTGCATAGATGCTTCCAGTTACATATAGGATATGAATAAATAAATAAATAAATAATTTTGTAACCCAATTACTTCCATTGCATCTCTGCTATGAGGTAGGAAAGTGCTTTTATCTCTATTTCTTTCCTTTTGGATAAATGAGGTACATGTGGGCATTAAAAAAAACCCTCCGTAGATCAAAGGAAGAACAGAGTTAAATCTCTTGAACCACAAGCAAGCTTGTTGTCTGCTAAGCAGTACTTTCCCTGTGGTGTTATGGAGATCAGCTGTTCCACTTTCCCATTTCATATGCTGGCACTGCTGTGCCCAAACTTGCAGACCAGATACTTAAAAATCTCTTCCAAGAGTTCTGGAAGTAAGGAAGAGCATGTGGTGTAGTTGCTTAACAATAGCTTGTTGTGTTCCTCCTCTTTACTAGATGTACTTTAACTTTCCGTGTAAGTTTCTCTGTTTTAAACATTATCCTCATTATCTATCTGTGAACAGGATCCAGAGGGCAAGAAATTACAGTGCGTGGAACAGAAACCAGCCACTGTTTCACGGGCCTTTCACCAGACACCAGATATAATGCTACTGTCTTTGTTCAGACTCCAAACCTTGAGGGGCCCCCAGTGTCTATAAGGGAAAGGACATGTAAGTAGCTACTATTACCACCACCACTACTACCAATAATATTTTAAAAAACTTCTTGGAAGGAATGTGTTTAAATCTATTAAGTGTTTTGAATATATTATGAATTTTACTACACAATCCTAACTGGGCCTTGAGCTGGTGCAGTTGTCCCTGCGTTGGCTCAGGGTGCAATCCTATACTGCGCTGGAATGACGAGGCCAGCTGGCCAACACCATATCCTAGCGCAGTATAGGTGAGGCTGGAGCCTCCCCATGACAAGGGAGTGCCCTTACCGTAGGGGAGGCTCCAGCCTCGCCTATGTGATCCTCGGATCTGTGCGCGCTAAAGACCACACTGCCTCCGGAATAGGCTTAGGATGTGGCCGTATGGCCACCTCCCAAGCCTGCCCATGTCCCGCCCAAGTCTGCCTCCCGCCTGCCTCCCTCCCTCCAATCCCTGTGCTACCTTGGCACGGAGCCTCCCTCGCGCCGACTGGCTTCAGTTGGCATGAGAGAGGCTCAGCGCTGGCGCAGCAAGTCCGGTGCTGTCTGCAGTGCCGGTCCTGTTGCTTGAGTGCTGATGCAGGGGTTCAGATTGGCGCCTCCGCATCAGCACTAAGCGCACAGCATTGGCGCAACGGGGTTGCACTGACACTGCGCGGTTTATAGGATTGCACTGTGAGAATGTCATAAACGTGCCATAAGGGACATCCAAGACAACTTGTGAGCTGTCTGTGCTGGCACAAGGGCCTGCACTAGCCTGCTGGCTCTGCATCCTGGAGCAGCGCCAGCCAGCGCTGAAAAGATTGTGCTGGTAGTGCAAGCGTTGGGTGAGGGTGGTGGGAGGATGTTCCGGAGGTGGGGAGGAGAATTTTGTAGTGGGGGAGGGCAGAATTAGGTAGATTGGGCCCAGGAGGGGGGCAGGACCAGCAGAGCAGGCCTCTGCCTGGTCCTAACCTCCCTCCAGGCCCATATACAGTAGTATTATACTGGGCTTTCTGGATTTGTGCCAGCTAAATAGCTGGCATGGATTCAAGAAACCCATAGGGATGTCTAGGGCATTACTCATGGTAAGAGGAAATATATCCCCTTACCCCAAGGAAACCTCCAGCTGCCTCCTGCGGTGCATTGGATGCAGCTTAGGCCCTGCTGTGCCAGTGCCATTTAGGATTGGGCTATTAAACTATGATATTATTTCTGCCTGCTCTTCATGTATGGATTTCATGCATAAGTTGAAGAGCACATTTTCCATGAGTACCATTCTAGGAGAATCTCAGAATGCATATTCATCACCGTCACCACACGCATCCAGACATAGTTCAAAATCTTCCATGTGAAAGGTTGTAGTTTTCTCCTGTGATTAAAAGGATTTTGTGTTTATAGTGTCTTGTAGTCTGCAGTTTTGTCTGCTGTTGCAGATCAATGTATCTTCAGGTCTGCACAACTTGTGACCCAAGCTAAAAGCAACCTACTAATCACGTACTGCAGCCTAAAATTGTTTGTATTCACCCCTCCCTCCAATCCCAGATAGGATTATTGGAGTTTTACAGATATAGCAGTCTAATTACAAATGATTTTCAAACAGTGCCTCATTTTTTCCTCTGGAATCATATGAAAAACCTGGATAATATGAAATGTGTTCTTAAAGAGGCAGATGTTGGCATAGCTCCAAACCCCTGGTCAGCTGAATTAACATCTGTTATCAATTACAGTGCTCTGCAAGAACATATTTATAGTTACAGCTCCAAAGGTTAAGAATATTTAATATGTAAAATATTTTAATGGGTCTTTTTATTTTAGTGATCAAGCCAACAGAAGCCCCAACTGAACCACCAACTCCTCCTCCACCGCCGACAATTCCACCTGCTCGAGACGGTATGTGTTTGTTGGATGTTTTCACTTGTTTGTGGCATGTCTATGAAATCTCTGAAACTGCTGGTTACTAAGAGCTCTTCACTTGGTCTGCCTTGAGTTACAGTGAACCCTCAATTTAATGGACTAGTTGGGGAAGGGATGTCTGTTCATGTTGAATGCCCAACAGCTGTAATGGATCAACTTGGACTTGTTTCAGCGATATCACTGGTGCAGGTCTGCTTTGATCCATGCAGGCAGATCAGGCGCAGGAAGGGGGGGGGGTTGGATATGGTGTGTGCCGGTGCTGCTGATCCCCCCCTCTGGGACTGATACACCTTCCCATCTCCACCATTCTGCCTTCAATCCTCTATTCAATCTACCCTATTCAATCCTCTTCCTGCCCTCACCCCACCCTGCCCCTGCATTAGACTTACCTGTTCCAGCCAGCCTCCTCACAACTGCCAGTTCCAGGGGGAAAGCTCCTGCCTTCCCACTACACTGGCACGCCTGGGGCTTGCACTATTGCAAAACACTTTAGGGTGCTATTGTGACAGTGTGTACCAGTGGAATGCACATTCTACCACTGCAGGCCCTTGTTAGGATCAGGCTGTTAGTTTCATACAGGTGTTTTGTCCATGTATTCTGTCTTGAATGTAGATCAAAAGGAAAAACGTTTTCAGTTATATTCTATGTGTCTCATTGAAACATTTACGTGTTATTCTATAAATGACCCCATTTATTGTACCATATCAACTGATTCAACTGAACCCCCTTCTCTTTTAGTATGCAAGGGCGCCAAAGCTGATATAGTCTTCTTGACTGATGCTTCCTGGAGTATTGGGGATGACAATTTCAACAAAGTAGTGAAATTTGTTTTTAATACAATTGGAGCCTTTGACTTAATCAACCCTTTTGGAATTCAGGTATGTTTATTCTTTCTATCTAGTAATAAGCAAGAGAACAAGAAGCTGAATAAGGTGATAAAACCTATGCTATTGAAGTGTCTTCTCTCCTATAAGATGAAACGTTTGGTGCTCTATTTCAGGTTTCCTTTGTGCAATATAGTGATGATGCAAATTCTGAGTTTAATCTGAATACATACGATGACAAAGCACAAGCATTGGGGGCACTTCAGAATATTCGGTACAGAGGAGGGAACACAAAAACAGGTACCTTTCTGAACATATTAACTTTTAGTTACCAGGTTTTTAAAACAATGATTTTAGTATTGCAAAAATTGAAATGCTAATACTATGTTAAGATGATAATTTTTGGTGGATCTGAACTGGGCTCTGTCTCTCTTTCAATTTATAGGCAAAGCACTTACATTTACAAAAGATAAAGTCTTGACGTGGGAACGTGGTATGAGGAAAGGAGTTCCTAAAGTACTTGTTGTTGTAACAGATGGTCGGTCTCAGGATGAAGTGAAGAAAGCTGCAGCTGTTATACAGCAGTCTGGTAAGCAACTTGCTCCATGTCAACATAATGTAGCTGAAGTTGGGCAGTCAGACTTGGGAATCATAAGGAATCATAAGGTCAACATTTTGCCTTACGCTATTAATGTATTGTCCTCTCAGGTTCTACGTTTTTTTTAACTGGAAACCTAGACACACTTTCCTGGGAGTAAGCCCCACTTTTGAGTAGGATTGTGCTCTGAATCACAGACCTGCAAGGGTATTATTGAAGAACAGCATTTAGAGAATGGGTTATCAAAGACCCTCAGAGGTGGAGAAATGCCTAAATATTGTGGATTTTGAGTTCAAATGTGAATTCAGTTACCATGGATTCAAAATTAATCTTATGTTTAAGCTCAAAGCCAGTCTTACTAAAAGACTTACTAAAAAAAAAGCAGAACAGCTGTTTTCAGGACTGGAAGTGTGGGACATTTTGTGGTCTTTTGCGTATCTTTGTTTCAGGAGTGAAAACATCCGACGCTAACATTGCCTTTTTCCTACCAAAGAGCCATGATGTTACATGTTTCATAAGCCAGCACGCACACACGCATGCACGGATACATGCATGAGTATAACAACACTCATGCAAGGAAGTTTTCCATTTCCCCTCTGCTCCCCTCTGTAGTCTCTTGAGTCTTCTGAAAAGTTATCCCTGATAATGGGAGGGGGCCGTATCAAAGGAAGCTAGATACGTCTAAATGTCAGATTAGAAATTAGCTTAAATCTGTCATTACCAGGTCGGTTTAAAGCAAGAAGTGGATTGGAAGTGATCCTTTTAAGCCTCTAAACAATCCTAGGTGGGGGCGATTTGACCCAGCTTCATAGCATGCTGTGGGAGGGGACTTAAATGCTTCAACTCACCCCCACTTTGGTGCAGAAATAAGTGGGGATGTCTTGTGGGAGGTATCAGTATTCTGAGAAAGGGACACAGAAGTACCCTGAAGAAGTAGTCTAGTGGCTGAAAGAAAACCATGACTTAAATTTTAAAAGCTAAATGAAGTTTCTTTCGCTGTTATTCTTGTTAACTTACATGTAAGCCCCCCAGAAGCAATCTTTATTTTTTTCCTCTCCTTTCCCTTCTTCATCCCCATCAAATACTTTCACGTGTGTTTCCCATAAAATCTTAGTATGTGTGCTTTGAATTTGATTGCTGTAGACTTCTGCTGTAGGTCTGTTCTCTGCGTGGATTCTGTGTGTAAGTTCTTCATCAGAACATTTCATCACTTTCTCTGTTCAAGTTAATATGGTTTCTTTTTTGTACATCAAGGAAGTTTAAATATATAAACATGTATGTATTCTCTCTCTGAAGGGCTTGTTCCTTACGTCAGGCATTCATCCTAATACAGTTGCCAGCTTAGCCACTAGTAAAAAGAATTTAGAAAGATTCCTATATGAATATTTAACTGAAACAATGTTGCATTTACAGGTTTCAGTGTATTTGTTGTTGGTGTGGCTGATGTTGATTATAATGAACTGGCCAAAATTGCCAGCAAGCCCAGTGAGCGCCATGTCTTTATTGTTGATGACTTCGAATCTTTTGAAAAGATTGAGGATAACCTCATCACATTTGTTTGTGAGACAGCTACCTCATGTAAGTAAAACACTGGCACCATTTTTAAAATAAGTCTGCATATCTTAGTCTGTTGTAGATCATAGTTATGTCAAATGTATTTTATGCTGCACTTGTTCAGGAGCAAAATACTTCCTTGAGCTCTTTGTCCATTCTCAAAAATTCATCACTGTGTGCAGCTCCATCTTTTGTTAGTATTTTGTTACCTGCCCCACATCAGCCATCCATGTCATTCATACTAGTATCACAGATTGAGACTGACGGCCCAGTCCTAACTAACCCCCTGCGTGGCAATGCAGTGGCGCAAATGTGGTGCCTGCTGAATCAAATGGGTGAGGCCCACTGGATTTGGTCACAGGGGGCCTCCTCAAGGGAAGGCATTTGTTCCCTTCCCCCAGAAAATGAGTCAACTCATACCTGTACAAGTGATATCGCTGGCACGAGTCCGCTTTGACCCATGAAGGCTGATTAATCCAAGGAAGTTAGGAATCAGTTGTTGCCATTACCACCAAACCCACCCCCTTTTCAGACCTGATCTCCCACCCCGATCTCAGTCAGCTCTTCATTCAGCCCCCTCCACCTCCTCCAGGCCTGTCTTGCCTTCCTCCCTCCTCTCTACTTCTGTTGGTGACCCTTCTCTGGTCTGCAGGAAGCTTCATCTCCCCTCTAGTGTGCAACCCTGCATGCTGGAATGTTTTTTGTTATTGCTGTAAGGCACTTTATGCTGGTGGAATGCTTGTTTCACTAGTGGGGTAGCCCAATAGGATGGGGGGGGGAGAGAGAGAGAAGCTTACATAAGGTGTCTTATTTAGTTCACTGTAATGTGAGATTTGAAACGGGGATTTCCTCTCTTTCACAAGTATATCTTTATGTGCTGTCAAAAAATGTCTTTATATGACTCTTATGTGGTTTGCCTATGAGTAAAAGACATAATAATAGCCTATGCAGTGGGAACATTTAAAAAATAACTAAAGATCTAAAGGAACATTTCATCCAAAGAATGTATTCTGCATTTGCATTTAATATCCGTTTAAATTATGCTATCGTTCTGTAGTTCTTCTGAATTTTATAGGACCCTTGTGGCTAATTCATTTTAATAGAGCCGTCACGTTCATAGGCGATAATCTACTTTAGATGCCTGAAGATGTGAATAAATCTATTACTATGGCTATAAACCTTTATTCCATTCTGAAGAGAAATAAACAGACAAGTTTCACTCAATTCATGGAGGGTTGTTAGCAGACCAATGGCGTTCCAGGCGGGTGGCACCCAGGGGCACACCTCCTGGGGTGCCGCATCCCCACCTAGGGGTGCCAGCCCCCTGCATCTGCTGCCACGCTTAAGGCATTTTGGGGGCTGGAGAGGCCCTGCTCGACTTCGCCAGCCCTTAGAAGGCCAAAAATCATCACTTCCTAAAGTGACAATTTTCAGCCTTCTGAGGGTCAGGGAGGCCATGCATGGCTTCCACAGCCCTCAGAAGGCCTTCTGGAGGTAGAAAATTGTCACGTCCAGTTTTCAGCTGAAAACCAGGAGTGATTGTTTTCAGCTTCCAGAAGGCCATCTAAGGGCCAAGGAGGCCTTGCAGTTTCCCCAGCTCTCAGAAGACCCTCTGGGGGCCGCCCTCCTCCTCTTCTGCTTTAAAAAAAGGCAGAAGAGAAGAAGGGCATGCCCCAGAGTGGTATGGTGATGGTGGGCGCAAACAATGGCAAGAGGGGGCAATTTAGCTTCCCCTGTCCACCTGGCACCCGGGGCATTTGCCCCCTGCCCCCCCAGGTATGCCACTGTAACAGGCCATGTCCAGATGCCAAGTCTCAGCCCTCTGAACAAATTGAAGCATCTATTTAAGAAGACAGAAGAGAGATCAATGTGTGTTGTGTCATGGGGGAGTACTACAGCTTGCAAATGCAATCATATGTTTTGATCTTTCTGTTACTCACTCTCTACAACAGCAGAACCCAATATTTTGGGAGATAAGAGCCTTTTGGTATTTGAACAAGTGTATGGTTGATAAAGGAGGTTGATAAAGATTGTAAAATATATTTCCTTAGCTTTGAGCTGGGATCCAGTGGGTTCTGTTCAACATCAGATTCCCTGCTCTTTAGGCTTCCCCTTCTCACTGCAGTCCCTCGTACCTCACTCCCTCCAAAACCACTCAAGGATTGAGGGTGGGGATTGGTTTTGCTGCCAAAGTAGCATCTGATGCAGTGTGACAAACTGCAATGGGAAGGGGAACTTGGCAGAAAGCCCCAAATGCAAACAGAAGCTGTGTGTATAGAACTCTTAGGATTTTGGCATCTGCAACAAACAAGTCTGCCTAGTCTCTCTTCCAAAGGAGGAGATTCTGTAGTCCGTTTGTGTGTCTGCTAACAACAATGCCACTTCTCTTTCATTATTTCATTTGACGCGTTTTTCTTCTGTTTCAGCTTGCCCTCTCATGTACTTGGATGGATACACATCTCCTGGTAAGAAGAAGCTGTACACAAGTATTGTAGCCTAAAATGCTTATTTCACTTTGTCTGAATTTCTCAATCATTATACGCATGTGTGTTTCTTTTTCTTAAAATACAGGCTTCAGGATGTTGGAATCTTACAACTTAACTGAGAAGCATTTTGCTTCTGTACCTGGAGTTTCTTTGCAGACTGGTTCCTTCCCCAGCTACCCTGCATATAAACTTCATAAAAATGCCTTTGTCCACCAGCCCACATCGTAAGCTTCATTACCTCTTTTCTTGGAATGCTTTAAAAAAAATAAAGTCTCTACGTGGTTTCATGGAATGCATAGCTGGTAATGTTGGGAGAAAGGGTGAAGTCAATTGTTTAGTCAATAGCGCTGAGAAATATGCTATTCCAAATAATTTACAACTTTTCTAGTTGGTCTAGAAAATGAAAGTTGGAAAATGAAAGACATGCGCCATCCTCCCTGACTCAGAGAGTGGTCCAAACGTGCTTTATGGTGTCCTTTGAGCTGGCCAAACTTTGCTGGCCGAACAGTGCCGGCCTAACTCCAGGGTAGGATTGCGGCTTAGTATTACAAGCTCTATTTTCCATTTTTAATGCTCATTTATGGACATGAGAAGCGCAATCTGTGCCATTGTAGTTATCCAAGCACAGCAATCTTAGCAGTACAGTGTGTGGAGAGTCTCAGAGTCAATTTCCAGGTTACTCTAAACATGTAGTGTGACCTGGTGTGTATATTCAGGGTGCAATCCTAACCAACTTTCCAGTACTGACATATCTGTGCCAACGGGGCATCTGCTGCATTCTGCAGTTGGGCAGGGGGCAGTCACGGAGGCCTCCTCAAGGTAAGGGAATGTTTGTTCCCTTATCTCGGGGCTGCTGGAAAGTTGGTTAGGATTGCACCCTCAGTTTTTTAAAATAGCCTGGGGTGGGCTGGCTAGGAAAAATAGCAGAACCATAGCAGAGGAGCTTGAAAGTGGTTAGCAGGCACATAACCCTTCCCTGAACAGCTTCCCCAAAGCTACTACTGCTTCCATATCTCTTTTTAGAAGAGTGACTATTGTTAAGCAAGCATACTAGTCATATGGATCATGAGTGGCCTACAACTTTGCCATTCAGTCAAACGGTTAACATTGATATTTTCATATAGTCTTTTTAGGTAAACTATTATCAAGTTCATTTACTTTTTAATGCATTTTTTAATGAGTAATACATTTGTGCTTTTCTTAATAGGGAAATTCATCCAGATGGATTACCAAGAGCATACACCATCATACTTTTATTCCGCCTTCTCCCAGAAACTCCCAGTGACCCATTTGCAATTTGGCAAATAACAGACAGAGATTACAAACCACAAGTTGGCGTTGTTCTTGATTGTAAGTTTGATTCTTCCTTCCCCCTTCAATATTTTATAAATAGAAACTGTGAGTGTGGATTTACAGTTAGGCTGCAATCCTATGCACACTTACCTGGAAGGAAGTCCCATTGAACACAATGGGACTTCTTTCTGAGTAACCATGCAAGTTTGAAAGCAGTACATTTCCATTGTTTCTTTTTGCATTAAGCACATAATGTTCTCAAATAATAATGTATTTATTCCATTAAATCAAGTGTGGGCAATTTGTTCATTCATAGGGATCAACTGGAAAGTGTTGTAAAGCCAAAAGCCTGAAATTAATTTGCATAGTTATACACAGTGGGTGGTGTCTTGACTAGCACTTCTGCCATTGGGAGTGTCCTCCACAAAACAAACACTTATTCTGGGAATGGAAGGAAGCTTTCGATTCAGAGCGCTCCCTTTCCTTTCCTCAAAAAGAAAGAGGGGAATGGAGCAGAAGAAGTGTGAAGGAGGGGCACACTCTAGCCCACTATTCTCCAGAATGAGAAATGGCGCAGGCAGTGGCTGGTATGCTGCTTGGAATGGGGATGGTGGCGTTTGGTCCATGGGTTCAAGAGCTGGGAGAACTTGGATTGGTTCTGAAAATATTGCATTTAATCAGAGGCATAGGGAGGGTGCCGCAGGGGGAGTTGAGCGCGGTGGGCTCTCACTGTGGTTGGGAGCAGCAGCACGGAAAAACCCATGTGCTTTCCCCCCTCACCTTCCCTTGCGCTTGGATCTCTCTTAAATAGAGAGATTCCAGGTGCGGGGAGATGTATGTGTCTGGATGATGCACGGGGGTGGGGCAGCCATGCTGGGGGTGTGGTAACGTTGCCCCACCCCAAGCATGCTGAGAGCTGAGTACGGCTCTGCATTTAATTATTCAGTCACTGATATTAAGTCAAATGAATTTTAGGCATTAATCAAATGAATTATAGCCATTCATTCATCTGTTAACCGTTCCCTAGTAATTCATGTTTTGTTGCTGGTGACATGTTTTACAGCAGTGTTTCCCAAACTGTGGGTTGGGACCCACCAGTGGGATGCAAGCTGATTTTTGGTGGGTTGCAAAAGGTTTTTAAAATATATTAAAAAACAAAACAAAACTTCGCAAGCACCCTTTCCCTTTTTGCAGAAGAAAATTGTTAGCAAGAATGCTAACCTGTGGTATAATCTTCATATCCCCTAATTAAAATGTCACATTTTCCAATTTTTCTAGTAATTGGCATGCCATACGTCTTGTGTGAACATTTTATTTGGCCTGGAAGTTCCTAACTGCACGTTTTGCTCTCCAGTTTAGCCTTCTGGGTACCCTGGAATGACTGTAAAGGTTTAGGGGAATATTGAACTCCATTTCATAGGAGAGTCTATCAAATGTTTGCACACACATGCTGTGTGTAAGGTCTCTAGCTGCCTTGGGAGCACAGGGCCCTGATTATTGTTAATTATTTATTTCTAGATCTCCCTTTTTCTGCTCTAGCTGCTATACTCTAGCAGAATACGATAGATTGTCATTTTAAAAAGTGGGTCCCAGTGCTAAAAAGTTTGGGAAGCACTGTTTTACAGGATTACATGATATGCTTTCTCTGTTACAGAAATATTTCTATTAATGATAAAATATTTTTTCCCTTAGCCTCCAGCAAAGTATTATCATTCTTTAACAAAGATACAAGAGGAGAGGTTCAGACAGTATCGTTTGATCATGAGGAAGTGAAGAAACTATTCTATGGAAGTTTTCACAAGGTAAATGCTGACATGCTTGCAAATTTATTTATTTATTATTATTTATATTTACACTCCTCCTTTCATTGTTGTAGGCAGCTAATAAAATATAATTAGAACTCAGTACAATTCAGTAAAATCAAACAAATCCAAACAATTGCAATAACAGAGACCACCAAGCACATAAAATCACAAAAATAAAATCTCCACAGTTATTTTCCCCATAGAGTCCAAATGTCTGATGAAACAAATGGGGTTTAAGTCCCTTCTTCAAGGTCAAGAGAAATAAGCATACTGGAAATTTCTAGCCCTTCATTATCTGCCTACTGAAGCAGTCAATTCACCTTAGTAGCCAAGATGAAATGGAATGCTTGGCTCCAAACCCAGATGTTGCCTCTAAGTAATGGGGTTGAAGGGGGCAGTCAGGACCAGGAGATACAAAAGAGCTCCATTGGAGCCAGGACTCCACCAGATCACTCCTGTATCTCCAGCTGCCGTGCTTGGAGGGCAGGCTACTTTCCATATCTTAGGTTCCGGCATGAGGCTAAAACAGAACCACATGCTGGCTTTTATTAATATTAATTTCAATTTACAATTAATTGCTAATTAATTGTTTGATTTATTGTCCAAATTTCATGGGAGGACATCTCTTTACTGAAATGATTAAGGAAAGTCTTATGGCTGGAAGAGAACTATCAGTAGATTAAAGCAGATTACTAAATAGGAAGGAAGTAAGGCTAGATATAAAGAAATTCACCAAAGACCTTTTGAGGGATGCACATCTGTTTGTCAAAGCTCAATGCACATGCAGAGGGGATGAATTCTGTGGGGGGAAATATAAATAAGTGGCCCGCCTCTCTAAATTCAAGCAAAACAGGAAAATTCAAAAGTAATTTTGAAAAGTAATTTTCAAGCTTAAAATATGAAGAATATGGCATACTTGAAAAAAATATTGGATTGAATTCAACTTTCAAAAGCAAAAAAAATTTACACATTTTTCTGGTGTTCATTCAAAGAGTTATACATTCATTCAGTAAAAATAGCTAATCTAATCTTGAGTATTTATGGAAAATTTCCTTTGGCACAGTTTTTGGACTGTTTAAGTAGCATTTCTATAGTGATCACTGATGAATCTAGCAAGTCACTTGAGGGAAATGTTGGCTTTGTAATACAGTCATTAAAATTACATCAGAAAAACGTTCAATAGAAACAGATGGTTTCCATTCTTTGTCTTGCCATTATGGGCCAAACTGCATGTGATGGGCAGTTCTGTATTTCTTCCTTGCAACAAATTTTTTAAATGGAAAGCAGCCACAGGAGGTGTATATCTGGACCACTGAACTGCTTAACCCTAACCCTTCCTGGCATTTGTCTGCTCAAAATTATCCCCCAGCTGCATCTTTTCCTTCTTTGGGAGAAAAGTAGGTACTGTAGAGGGAATGGTTTTGAATGGGCCAACAGCAATAAAGCAATGGATTATGCAGCCTTTCTCCATTGCCAGTCTTGAGCTTCCTGCAGCTGCTTTTTGTTGTTGTTCTTTAATTTGGAACAAGGAATCATGGAACTGCCAATAACACATTGTCTGGCCCTTATGCACTCAGTATTTTAGCACAAGAAATTATTTCACTTGTATCGGGAGTGTTAAGGGCAAAACTATTTGCCAAGGGTAAACCTAGCATATAGTTTCTTCTCTGTGCCACCATTTTCACAGGCTATAAACCAGATCAGACTCTCTTGCATAGTTCAGCCCTATCCAGGACAAATCAGACCAGTGCCCTGTTTCTTACCAAATTATAAATAACTCATTGCAGCTGAACTCGCCTCACCTTTCCTGGTCAGTCCAACCAAGGGTCTAATCCAGTGTTGTTCAAAGTAAACGTCAAAGTGTGTTAAGTAAAAAAAATAAATATTGTGACCCACTTCCGGTTTTGTGATTGCAACCAGGAAGTGGGTCACAATCTTTTAAAAACTTGTTTAACATACAGGGGGCCCTGCAGAGGGTTCCACAGGGATCCCCAATCCTATTGGATGCTGGGGCAGGCACTGGTAATTCCCCCCAGCCCCAAGCTATGCCCAGAAGCAACGCAATAGTAGTGATTGCATTGCTGTCATTTCAGAGGTGAACTGAAATGCAGATTTAGTTCTCGGCAAAATGGCAGGGAAGGTTTGGTGGGATTTTAGGCAATTGAGGAGAGAACTATATTTAACTTCTGTTTGGAAAATCAAACACAAGGCTGGAGTGGTTTTCTGTTTCTCATAGGTTTGTGATTCAAATGTAAGTGGGCTTTTGGCCCATGTCCCATATTTTGTTTTATATGTATTTCAAGAGAAGCACATTCCTTTTACCCAAACCACGCACGCACGCAGCCACAGCCACAGCCACAGCCACAGTACTGTTGCTGTTACAGTAATGTGGAAGTAAGGCATTCACATTTATGTGTTTAAATTTGCATTGGTAGTATCTTGCATGATAATTAATCTACTGTGCTTCAGATGATTAGTTTTTTTTCCTTTGACTTAACACTGGAAGACATGGAAAGGGAATCTTTGGCAAAATGCCGGTATCTGACAGTAGCATAACACTGACATCAGTTTTTCCAGAGTTTATGTACTGTATTTGTAAATTGATCATTACACTTCTGAGTCTAGCATTGTGTAAATACAGAATGCAATCTTCTATGCCCCACCCCACATTTTCCACCCAGTTTCTTTGTAAGGGAACTAAATGCTTCTGTTTTGAATTTCTGCTGGCTATACAAATCGCACATAATATCAAATGCAAAGAAACTTTGAAAAAATAAAATTCTGAAACAATCAACAAAAAGTCCCTCATGTATCCTTCTTGTTATAATTGATAGATACTTTACTTAATCCATTTGTGAATACAGTACCCTTCTCCAGAGTTCAGTATGCACACTTATGTCCCACTTACTAGGGCTTCCCCATTCATTTCAGTGATCAAATCATGATGGAGTACCACCCCTAATGGGATTCATTAGATACTTCTTGAGTGCGTGCGTGCTTGTGTGTGTATAGGGTTTCCAGGTGTATATAAGTGCCCCTGCTCCTTTTAGGCTGCATCTAACTTAGGGTACAACCCTAACCAACCTTCCAGCACCAGGGTAAAGGCAATGCAGCATTCCCCAGCCTTCCATATATACTACTACACTGCAGAATGCAGCACATGCCCCATTGGCACAGCTATGTCAGTGGTGGGAAGTTGGGTTGAATAGCATCCTTAGTCTGCAGTAATTGCATTTGAAATTGACAGTGCTTCCCAAAATGTACACAGAACTTATATATTCCTAGTTATGCTTATTCTGTCTCATTTTCTTACAGGTTCATATTGTAGTAACAGCCACAAGTGCTAAGATCTACATTGACTGTGTTGAAATAATGGAAAAACCAATTAAAGAGAGTGGAAATATCACAACTGATGGTTTTGAAATACTTGGTAAACTGCAGAAAGGTGATAAGAAAACAGCAACAGTAAGTAATTAACTTTATTCATTTATCAAGTGAAAACACATCTAGGTACATTCTGAAGTCCATATATATATTTTTTTATCTTTAAAACAAAAATTTTAAGTATGATGGAAAACTGCTCTTGTTATGAACTGTGATCAGTTCATAATGTTTAATTAGCAAATACTTGTAGCACAAACCATTTCAGGAGATTTATAAATACAATACAGTCACTCTGCTGCTTTAAGACAGAGTCACTCTGGTGTTTTCCTTTGCTTGCACCCGCCCCTGGCACTAGGCAAATCAGAGAGAAGCTGAACTGATTGGTACATTGGAGCTTCAGGGGTGTGGTTTCAGCAGCATTTTGCTTTTTGCTGAAGGCCTACCTTCAGAACTCAAGGCATCCTGCCCCACCTCACTCTTGGGATTGTCTGACTTTAGCTGATTGCCCTGGGGGGCGGGGCAGGTAGGAATGTTATACCTGACTGGCATTGGGAGTGGAAGGGGTTTTGGTTTACTCCAGGGTGTTTTCTTGAGGTACAGTATTGTTTTTTTCTTAGTCAGCTTGGCCTCTTTTGCCAGATTTAGCATGGAAATGGGAATAGGGTTAGAGAGGAGTTGTTCACCTTAAGGTACGTAAGAGTCAGAAAGGAGAGCCAAAAACGATCTCAAGAGGCTATCTGGCTCGGAAATCCAGGCTAGTCACCCCTTGGACTAACAGTATGTTGCTAGCTTGGGATGGGCGGATCAATTTGGCTATCTTGGCCCCTTTCCAGGAGTTGATGGGGAAAATCAGGGGTCGGCGAGAGCTGGAGTCAGGGTGGGAAAGCAACAGTTGAGTCTGTCTCCTCCAGGGTAGATGCCTGAACTAAAGGGCAGGTGTTCTCTAGACAGGCTAGACCACTGCACGATTTTCATGGAATTGGTGTAATTTAAAAGTGGTTCATTCCATACCAACAAGATGACCTTGACGTATACCTGGGCAATGGTACTCACTTTTGGCTCTTTGGATGAGGTACAAGATGTGGCTCCATATTAAAAGAGCTATACCTCAGCCTAGCTGAAAACCAATTTTATGCCTTGAAATCAGTTTACCTTCAGTTTACTGACTCTAAATTTATTTATTGAAAAGATTTTCCTCCACAAATGTGAGGCTTTTGAGTGGGATTGGTTGATTGTCATTACTTAAATCATAGTTGAATTTCTGTCATAGTTACCATATGACAAATCTGTAGCCCTGAAAAATTGAATGAAATCAAGACTAAAATCTGGTTTGAAATGGACGGACACTAGACAGAATGTCTATCCAACCCCACTGATATTCATTAACATCAAGATATTCCCATAACCTTTGTCTAAGAATAGAAGCTGAATTTCTGGTCTAGTAGCATCAACATCGGAGTCAACAGTAGTGTACTGGAATATCAGGGTGTGAGTCACACAGTCTTTGACTGGGAAAAAATATTTCTATGAAATAAAGTAGTTTTCTGCTATAGCTATTACTAAGACCTCAGTCTTATCCTCCGTTCCCCCAACGCAGCTGCTCCAAAACAAGTAAGCTGCCATATTATGATAGTGGAAGTGCTCTTATGGTGACAGATCTTGTGATCCACTGCCATATAGCCCAGTGCAGTGCTGCAAATGCTGAGCCACTAATGGAAATGGGCAGAGGCTCCAGGCATATGCCTGCAGCTCCCAGACATTCAGTGAAGCAGGTAACATAGGAGGGGAGGAGGCGGGCGGGGACCTGGCCAAACCGGGGGGAGGGGTGGATCTCAGTGGCAGCAGTACACGCCAAAAACCAATCCCTCCCTGTTCTGGCTCATCCCCTTCCCCAGGAGCTAGTGGTGGTTGAATGAGTTCAAGACCCATTGTAGGCTAGGAGGCCTATGGAGATGTAAAAGAGTATGTTTTTATTTATTTCTCCCAGGCCATCTAGTGTTCCCCTGCATGCTCTCAGCAGGCAAGGGATATAGACTGGGGCATAAGTCATCACTTACTGTATCTGGTACTGCCCTGTGTAATCAATGGGATTACACTAACTAGCACCTTTGCTTAGTTGAATGGAATAATTTCTGTCTAATATTGCATGACATGACTATGTTCTTAATGTATAACTATAACATGAAAGGCATTTTTTTTATTATTTTACAGTTTGAGATCCAGAGCTTTGACATTGTATGCAATGCAGTTTGGACTAGCAGAGATAGATGCTGTGACATTCCCTCTAAGGTAAATTTGAAGAAAATATAGCAATTTTGATACTAATCATCTCAACACTTCATATCAGTCCTACCCATAGGGCAATGTAGAACAATCGATTTAAAAGGTTTCCACTGGAAATAATAAATTAACATACCACTATAAATACGTTTAGGGTGATAATGCAGACATGTTTCCAGATCTATATTCTAAATGTTTTGCAATTCATTGTACAGCCAGACCAACTTTCTTATTACATTTTGTTCTACTTTTGTCCCTTACAAATATCTTATCGATACATAAGCCTAGAACTGAGGGAATTTATTTAATGCTGGATTGGACCTTTTATACGAATACATTCATAAATTTTATTTTTAAAGATGTGGAAAGGAAAGGGAGATAGAATTTGAGATGGAATTGTGAAGTAGCAGGACATGGAATGGTGTCATAGCCAGATTTTAGCTACCGCTAATATGAATTAGCAGATAGATGGCAGCATCCCAACTATTGTCTCTGTAGTTCATGGAGTGAGTTCCCAATGGTGGACATGCTAGTCAGGATGCTACCCAAAATCAATTGGGGGAATTTGTGCCAATTTGCAGTGATGCAATTCATTGTAAATGGAAAAAAAAGTTCCACTAATGAACTAATCAAGGTTGGATAATGGGCAGGAAGATGGACATGTGAGACTTCTGTCCCAACCAATCTCACAAAATGTTGTGTATTTTGAAGAATTTGTTCAAGAGCCCTCCGTGCCAAGATCTGGAGTATAAACAGTGGCAGATCTCAGGATCTGTGTAATATCGAGCCAGTTCAATATCACCTGCAGATCATGTGAAAGGTATTGGCCTAGACGCACCTTTAGAAAAAGCCCAGCTGGATGTGAGCCATCTTTATTTCAACTCATATCTGTATACAGTGGAACATAAATAATCTTAATCTTAAAGAGTCTGACAGGTACAAAAAGTGCATTAAAAGATTGTCTTTATAGTTAACTTTAGGAAAAAGTAATCACTACCCCAAGTCCAGGGATTAATTTTTAACAGAGCTTAGTAAGAATCAGTAATAGAATCTGTTTCCAGGGATAGTGCCTAGAATATGTGGAATAATACTAAGTGCCACAAAGCACGTGCAGAGTGTGTTTCTCTCCCTACCGAGCATTCTTCACACACAACATTAAGCATCATTTTCTCTGGCTTCAGTGTCTTGTTTTAAAAATCAAACACTGCTCAGACCATTAAAAGATCTTGGAAACCACTGTACTAGTGCTAAATGATGTTGTGCTTCAGAAGCAAATGCCTTCTTGTAATAACTGTTATTGTAGTGTGAAATAACCAACACTGAAATCACAGTTTTTTTCTCGCTTGGGGGAAAAAAAACTGATGGAAGATTGTGTTTTAATTTTCAGAGGGATGAAGCGAAATGCCCGTCATTGGCAAATGCTTGCACTTGCACGCAAGACAGCGTGGGACCTCCGGGACCCCCAGGGCCTGCTGTAAGCAAAACCGAATACATTTGGATTTTTAGCTGTCTGACTGTGCGGGATTCCTCAGAGTTACACAGAGATCACATGAGCCCAGTGGAGTCAGGCACCAGGAATCGGTGCCTGCCAGCTGAAGACAACAACCTTTACCCTGCTTACTGAGGAAACAGGCACTGTTTCAAGTGGTGCTTCTCTTATACTTAGCAGAAGAAGAAGAGTAACTGTCTCTTTTCATCCCAGAGCGATGTTTTTTCTAGTGGCTGTTTGCTAATGTCCTTCTGCATCTTTCCACGTTGTGAACCTTTTGGGGCAGGGAACCATTTAATTATTTGATTTTGCCTGTAAACCACTTTGTGAACTTCTTTTTGTTGAAAAGTGGTATGCAAATATTCTTAAAAATAATAACCCCTCCTTTTGCAGTGCTGCTAGGACTCCGCTTTAGCCACAGTATTTGTGTTGCAGCAGCCATTGGCTGCTGATGTTTTCCTCAGTCAGCTATAGAGCAATGCAGTCAACTTCCCCCGTACCACTATTATGGTATTAGCCCAAATCCCACAACAGTGGCTTGGTAGCTGTTACAAGGGATGAGGGAGGTAGAAGTGGGAAAACCTGTTGCAAGGGGAAAGTCTTTTTCTTAATTCTGTAGCAAGAATTCTTTTTCTTAATTCTGTACTTCAAATCCATGAAAATGCTGAAATTGACTAGGCTTGATCGAAATACAAACGTCATGTCCATTCTGAAACATGATAGGCTAGACTGTAACATTTATTGTCACTGTAATCCAGGAATTCTCAAACTAGGGCACCACACACACCCCCAGCCAGTGAACCCCACCCTTAAGGGGTGGGGAGGAGAGAAGGCAGCTTACGCGATCTCAGGGGAGATAAGGGCTTTAATCTACTTACCAATTGAAGTGTTGGCTTCCTGGGGATGTGGGGAGACCCAGCGAACGCCCCTGCAGAGCTCCCCAAGCCTTGGAATACTGGGGAAAAAAAGATCGTGATCCACTTCTGCTTTCATAACATTTGTTTTTCTATGCATAAATATGTATATTAATTACACATTTTTTTTTGTTTCAGGGAGGCCCAGGTGCTAAGGGCCCAAGAGGTGAAAGAGGCTTAAATGGACCTGCGGTGAGTATCTGCCTGAAATACAGGCATGCCCCAGTATCCACTGGGGTTGTGTTCCGGACACCCCTTTGGATACCTGAAATGGTGGATACTGGGGATGCCCTTTTAAAGGCAGGGGAACATCAGTGGGTTTGCTGCAACAAGGTAAAAGAAGAGATTCATTAAATGTCCCCTATCTTATTAATATGCACCCCAGTATCCATGGTATCCGTGGATAACTGAAACAATGGATACAGAATCAGTGGATACTGGGGCACGCCTGTAGTTTTGGTTTTTTAAAGACCTCTACAAATTAATATTTAATATTAATACATGCAGATTTAATTATCTATAATACATTTAGATATGTATATTAGAATCACTTTGTACATTACATGTTTAGGTATACAAAGTGTTTGTAAACAAGTGTATTATGCAGGCTCACTAATCATGACACTAGAACTGGCTGCAGCACTCTTTTGAGAGAACTATATGGTAAATCCAGGATTTCCTCTGCATAATTCACAATTGCCTTTATTTATCACAGATGGGAATGCATGTCTCCCTCTCTTTGATTGTTTCAGTTTCTAGCAATAAAATCAGTAGCTATAACCTTGTGGTCCTGATTTGATTTCAGGTAGCATATTCCATTTTAAATTGCATAGCTTTATGTGATCCATTCACAAAATAATCAAGTGATTTGACTGATGGTTATTAGTGTTCCTGCATGCATTGAAGGGTATAATATACATTATACCCTTGGTTTGGTCAGCCAAACCAAACCAAACTCTCTGTTTCCTCGACAGTTCTGTGATAATTGCCACCATATATAAAGACATGATGTGTCCCTATCCTTCCTTTAAGATATAGCTTTGGAAGACATTAATGTCTAACTAGTTTCTCTGTTTTTCTACATTTAGGGGCCACCTGGTCCTCGTGGAGATGTAGGCCCTCCAGGTCCTCAAGGCCCACCAGGTCCCCAGGGGCCAAATGGACTTTCCATTCCAGGAGAACCAGTGAGTAAGCAAGCGTTCTGCATGCATACCTGTTTATAGAAGATAGGATATAATAAATGCTGTGATGCTTGGTTTGACACATTTGTTCCCATGCATGCTGAATGGGGCAGTTGTTTTACCACAGGACAGTATATTTATATTTTTAAGCACCACAGCACTAGCAATTTATGGATCAAAATACAGCCATATTGTTGAAGTAATTGTGAACCGAACCCCTGTTCTTCTCATTTGCTTTAGGGTCAAATCATGCAATCAGTAGCACAAAGAGCTTCAACCTTCCTTTCATTTTCAATGCTAAGAGCACATTTTCTGTATCAGAGTTGTCACTAGAAAGTTCCCAACAACTTGTTCATGTTGATGTACTTGTGAAAAGGAAATGTTTGGAAAATGAATATTAAACATAGTATTTGAGATGTTGCTCTATTTAAAATTGGTAGAGAAAATACTTAAAAATTCTTTGTTATCAATTATAGGGCCGACAAGGAATAAAAGGTGATGCTGGAGAAGCAGGACTACCAGGTCGATCAGTAAGTTCACACGCTGGGTTGGATCAGGAAAGGATTGGGCTGTTAACATTTGCTCAGTTAATCATATGTTTTCTCACATACAGACTTCAACAACTACATAGAAAACTGCCTTATACCGAGTCAGATCATTAATCCATCTAGCTCAGGACTGCTCTCATTGTATAGAAGCGTCCTCCTGGGTTTTCAGATGCCTTCTCACTAGGGGTTCTCAGCCTTCTCAGACGTCAGGATTGAATTTAGGGCTTTCTGCATGCAAATTGATGGCCTTCATCAAATTATTTAATGACGATTTAATAAGTACAAATCACATCCAAAAGCAGATCAGTAACATGGCTATAAAGTATATTTTAATGCTGCAGTTTTCAACCAGTGTGCCATGGCACATTGGTGTGCCGTGAATGGTACACAGGTGTGCTGTGGGAGTTTGGGGAGAGGGTTATTTATTAATAGGGCAATTGGGAGATGTGAGCTCCACCACCACCAAAGCGGCATGCCTTGTCAATTGTCCAGAAACTGATTGTGTGGCCTGGCAATTATAGCTCCTTGTCAAGTATGCCGTGAGATGAAAAAGGTTGAGAATCGCTGTTATAATGGGAGAAGATACAAATTAAAGAAAAAAGAGAGTGAAGGCCAAAGGTCATGAAGCAGATGTTAACTAACTAGGGTATTTTCTTTTGTTTGTTTCTTCTACATGCTGACAAAATGCAGTTGAGAAAGTTGGGAGGTTATTTAGGTTATTGATGTTTGTGTCTGGTATCTTAAAATGCTCTCTAGCGTAGCTGAATAATCCTCTTTTGTTCCTTCATAGGGATCTCCAGGTTTACCTGGCCCCCCTGGCCCGATGGGACCTCCAGGTGACAGGGTTAGTGTTTCAGTTTTATGGAGGAAGAGTTCAGTGGCTCTGGGACTATGACATGAGTGGGTCAAGTGTTCGGTTTCACAATAATTTCCTCAGTGGGAAATCCCCCCCCTTTTTTTGAATAGGCGCCATGTCTAGGGGGCATCATTTCATCCCCTGTGTTATGAAGTGGGAATCCTGGATTCTCAATAGGTTTTTGCTGTATATATACATGACAAAAAGTAATATGTGTGTGCCATCGTTGTGCCAACAGTGTGTACGCAGTAAACGCACAGTTTTCCTACACAAACTCAATATTCATCATGGACCACGGCAAGGAGAGGCCTGCTGTCACAGCTGTGGGAATGAAGCAGAGTAAGGAAGTCTCAACATAGCCTCAGAAGGAATGAATTAAGAGGATCTGGCGTACCTAAAAGAAAAACAAAATCCCACATGCTGGATGGTGGTTTACAATTTTCATGTTTTGTACCATCCAAGTGCTTAAAGCTTTCCATGGGAGTTGACATGATGTGAACTATCAAGCTGTCTATAAAACATCAACACAAAGACTCCAATGAACTTGACAATCCATCTTGCCCATAATGGAACAGTAAAGATTTTGGAGCAGAAAAAGAAACGAAAGACTTACTTAAAAACCAGGCTCTTGAATTTGTTGCATGAACTAAATTGAAGCTAACTTTTTCTTTTGGATTAAAAGGCAACAATGACCAACTTCCTTGATAGGTCAAATATCAGTTCTTCCTTCTTGTATGACTTTGGAATGAGGTTTCCGCAGCACTTATATGAAGGAATAATGCCGAACATGGCAAAATGGTCTTTGCACAGCACTGATGTAAATTCATGAAGACATGAATTAAGCAGACTGTGGGAATGAGCAATCAATCAGTAGAAAATGTTCAGCCCGATGGAGCTCTTTAGTCTTTGTCTCAAAGTGGAGAGGGGAACAGGTTCTTAGCTATAACACTGATGGTGTTTGAGAAAATTATATTAGCTGCACCTCTAATCACTTGACTGGTTTTGAGGCTGCAATTCTACACTGGGAGTAAGCTCCATGGGACAAAATGATAATTGCTTCTGCACATAAGTGTATAGGATTGTGCTGAAAGTATACTTTCTAATAGCGAGCATGTTCCATGAAGTAGAAACTTTCTCAGTAATAAGTGAATTTCAGCATTCAGAATGAGTTCTTATCTGAGCTGAATTGGTACATTCAAGAGGGAACTCATACATAAGCAAAAATAAATAGCACGAAAGTTGGAATAATGAAAATGATGATAATTTTAAATTTAAATCTGACTAGTTTAAAACTATTGTAGCACAATTCTCTTGTTATTGTTTTAGCTAATCCACAATCTTTTATTTTTTTAAAAATAGGGCTTCACTGGAAAAGATGGCCCAACAGGACCAAGAGGGCCCCCTGGACCACTAGTAAGTGTTTGCTAATAGTAGGATAAAATGAAATTATTTGAATGATAATTTGTGGATTATGGTATTTGGAGGATGTGTATTGACATTTGAATTAATCTTTTATTAAAACATTAATTTGCTGGTCAAGAGGAAATCACTTTTGAGTACTGTTAATCTTTGGAAATACTAGAAGCTTCATTAAGTTTAGGGCGCAATCCTAAGCAGCACTGGACTGGCGAGGCCAACAGGTCAGTGCCATATCCAGTGCTGCTTAGCATGGGCGTGTACTCCCTTACTGTGGGGGAGGAACCAGCCTCCCCTATGAGCTCCTTGGATCTGCGCCCACTAAAGAGCGGGTGCAGATCCGAGGAGACCGCATGGCCCGAATTGGGGCCTCTGGAATTGGCTTAGGAAGTGGCCGTACGGCCACCTCCCAAGTCCACCCATGTCCCTTATCTTCAGCTCCAGTACCACATCCTTTCTCTGCATGGCCCTGTTTGAAATAAACAGAGCATGCTAGAGGCATGGCATGGAGGATAAGAAAGAGGACACATGAAAGAGGTGGTAATAGGACAGGTGAGTGCAGCCTCTGGCTGTGGATCACTGTGTGCCAACCTCTTCTTGCCCACCTGGCAGCTTCCCGAAGCGTCAGTCAGCTTGATGTCTTAGCCAGCCCTGGGAAATATGAAGAAGTATTGAGCTTTGTGGGTGTTTGGAAAATGTGTTCTCAAAAGCGCAACTATGATAAAGGAAATCTATGATAAACAGTTTTTAACTAATCTTTGGTGAGCTAGCCATTAGGAATGATACGCTTTAAAGTAGAATCCTAACATAAAGTTCCACATTTATTAAGCCTGCCTGACTGCATGTCTGTTGGTTTAGATTTTTCCACTTCAACTATTTCATCAGTCCAAACAGAAGTGATATTATTGGGAAACTGAGAGGGGCTGTGTTTGTGGAGCCTGTAACCTCAAAATTGGAAGAAAGGACCTTCTAAGCACTACTTTCCCCTAATAGCTGCTATGGGGGAAATTACAGCAAAGCTATCGTAGTATGCAGCTTTCTTTTGTGACAGTAGATTACCAATTAGCCAATTACCTTCATCTTCTCGCATCTCTGTGCATGATTACAAACTCCTGCCTCTAACTGACAAGAAGATGTTCAGACACTACACACTTCTGTTTCAAAAGACTGCCTAGCAACTGGGTCAGCACCCCAATCTAATTACTCACTACACTGGAATCTGAAAGCAATTCGGTACTTGCTCTCTAAACACACACTCGGGGCAGAGAGTACATTAGGAAAACATAAAGGTAATTTATTAGGCAAATTGCCAGGTACAAACATGACAACTTTATTTGTTATAGAAGATAAAATATAAAATTTAGGGGCTCACTGTGTATGTGATGAGATATGTGAACACATGAAAGTGGGCAGTAAAGAACACTTCCACTTGCATTTCGCCCATTGGAAGGCATCTTAATGGTTGCATATGTAATATGTTTAATTTTTGAACATATGTACCCAGATCAGTACCTAGATCAGACTGTTACGTTCCTTTGTAAGTTTTCTTTTCAATGTATTTCCTTGCAGGGTGCCCCAGGCGTGCCTGGAGTAGCAGGTCCAACTGGGAAACCAGGGAAGCCAGGAGATCGTGGATCACCGGTAAGAGAATCCGTGATGAGCATTTGCTACATCTCAATAACCCTAAAAGTTCAGATGTGTAGGACATTTTTCTCAGCTTCACATCTTACAGTGGCTGTCATGAGAACTATTTTAATAACCTAAAGTATAAACAGCAAGCCTAGTTTGAAAGAGGTTCACTCTGTACAGTAATTTATTTTTTATTTTTTTGCAGTTTAAGGGTCAGGTCTGGAAATTGTGGTCATAGGTTTCCACTGAAAAAAAGAGCATAGGCTGCAAATGCCAAGGCTTATATTTCTGCACTATGTAAACATCCTAGAGCTAAATCAGCAGAATTACTGGAATTGTTATTTTTTTAAGCACATAAGCACAGTCAAATATGATATGCTGCCTAAGGTGGATTTTTATGTGTAATATTCTATTGGTTTGAAAATGTATTTTAAACATGCAGCCTCGGTGTTGTGGGTTTTGCTCAGATACCAACTTAGGGAGAAGGAGGGATCGGGAGTTTGTTCTTGTAGGACAAATTGCTGGAGCCACTCCAGCTAAATTTTGCAAAAACTGGTGTGGGAACATATTTAGTATCAAAGGGTGCAACATTCACATGTGGAAAAGGAATAAGATCTTGTTTTCGTTGCTTGTATTAATAGTATTGAAGCAATGTGGGGTGGCTTTGAAGAAGATAGGTGGGAATTCTGATACTGCCTTATTACAGGGCTAGTGGTGGCCCGTGCCCTTGAATCACCATAATCCCCACCTGCACATTCTCCCAACTGAAGGCAGGTCGACAGGCCAACAAGCCAGCAACCAAGCAGGGGCCGTTGAGCACCTATGCCTAGAGTGGGAGAGGAGAGGCATCCCCACACAGCCTCCTTTTATTAACCAGAGGTCCGAGTGCAACCTCTATCCCTTCTTCATGCCGCTTCTGATTGAAATGAACAGGAGCCTTGCATGCTGGGAAGCATGGGCTGCTCCTGTCCATTTCGAAGAGAAACAGACCAGTGGTGCACGCTGAGCCTATATCCCCTTCCCAGGCCTGATCCATCTTCACAGAGCAATGCAGACTTGCGTTAGCGATCGAGCTGGCACTGGTCTGATTTGCCCCATCGTGGCCTCTGGGGCTTACAGGTGTCCCTTTACCCCAAGGAGACCTCCAGCAGCTGAAAATATCCTGCAGGATGGAGTGGAAGCTGCACCAGCACTGTTGCATCGCTGCACAGGGATTTAGGATTGGGCTATATCTGTGCCCATTTTCAGAATGCGTTTCAGTCATCCCCTCTTCCCCACCTGCCTGACATCACATTGACTGTTGCTCAAGTGTTCAAACCATTTCCCAGCAGGAACTCTGGCAAAGGGTCTGTGCAGATGTTTTGTCAGACTCATGAGGCGGATGGGATTTCAGCACTTACACTGATGCTATCGAGAGGTGCCAAAGCAGCAATCGAAGGCTTCGCATATGTTCAGTGGGCCAAATGTAGCCTGCAGAGTCCTAAAGGTCATCCAGGCTTTTCCTGTAGCTGCATGGCCCAGTTCCATAGTAGCATTTTTCATGTGATTTTTTTCCCCTTCTTCAATTGATAATTTGACTATCCATGGAATTTTGTTAGCATGTCTTGCAAAGATCTACATCGGAGTTTAATCCACATATGAGACTGAATGATTTCCTTAACGCAGATGCTATACGTAACCATTCATTTTAGCATGACTCCAGGAAAGTTATGTAATGCTAGACATTAATGAATTGTTATGTATATTGAATGGGCCTAAATGAATCTTAAGTTTCACTTAGTAGCTATTTCTGTTGAATCTGCTGTTCTGAGTGGACCCAGTGCAAGTCTGAGTGAACCTGGAAAGGCAGATCAAGGTCCATTGGCAAGCTGCTGTCTACAAATTGCAACCTAGATATGCCAGATGACATTTTGTGTTTGTGACCTCTGTAAAATGGCCTTATGCCCCTGGAATACTAGTTCCGGTGGCATAAAGCCCACTTAGAATTGCGCTGTAAGTTCCATTGAAATGAACAAGAGTTAAGTCTGTCACAACTTTACTTGTGTTATTGATTTTCAGTGTGCTGTATCATCATAATGCAATATGGCACGATGCACGCCATTCCACTTTATCCAGTTTTAGTACAGTTTCATAATCGCAGAATCAGGTAGTGTTAGAATCAGGTCCCATACAAAGCAAACAAAGATGTTTGTATTTCAGTTGTAGATACAAAAATAATGTGCAAATTGTGTGGAGTCTTTTTGATTTTAACAAATTGTAGGCACATACGTCTGCTGTTAATGTTATCACCAGCATTTTAGTCCATATGCTTTATGCTTGTGTCTTCAGTGTTTTATTGATATACTTAGCATGATAAGCCATAACAATTCAGCCAGTCATGCTGCTTCCTCAAGTGGTGAACAAGCTGTGCAAGTTACATTCCTTTGGGATAGCTGATATTAGAATCAGCTGCAATCTGATTCTGCAATTTCTGCAATCATTTCTGCAATCTGCAAGAAAAATATTTCTGCAATCTGAAATATTGATTGTATTCTTGGGAGACTTGAAAACTTTCAGCTTGATAACTTGCTAATTATTATTCTCTAAATAAGTTATTTAAACAAAGATGCTTATATCATAACAATAGACTAATTAATCCAGTATGAAGGGAAGAACTAAACAAACAATGGTGTCAATTAAGTATTTAGGATAACAAATCATCGATCACATTTTGTAGATACAAATATGTCAGCCAAGCAATCCTCTCAGGGACTCCCAGATTCTAACTATATTTGGCA
The DNA here is from genome assembly GCA_029204185.1 of Lerista edwardsae. Classification (NCBI taxonomy): domain Eukaryota; kingdom Metazoa; phylum Chordata; class Lepidosauria; order Squamata; family Scincidae; genus Lerista; species Lerista edwardsae. Next base: position 7,951,714 of record JAJKFI010000012.1, read on the forward strand.
GTGTTTCCCACATGTGGTGATCATTATATTTGAAAAATAAATGCTGGTTTAGGCTAAAATAATGTTGGTTCCTCATATCCTGTGCAAGGCTATTTGAAAGGTGAGGGAAGTTTAAAAAAAAAACAACTTCATTACTAATCCAGACTTGTGGCAACTTGGTCAGGTACTAGCAATGGAGCTCTTCGGAAGAGTTGTGGATGATGTTGTACAGACATTGTCAGCAGTGCTTTCATGCCATTTCTATGATAAGTGGTAAAGAAAAACCTTAGGAAAATGTATAGTGCCAATCAAAACTATTCTCAAATTCCTAGGAACCGCTTGTAATAAAGTGTGTTTTATGGATTCAGATTTCAAGCTGATTTCATGCCTTTCTGAAAAAAAAAAACACCTACCACAACTTCTCAAAAAGTAATGCTTCCCAATGAACAAAGAAAAGGAGAGAATCCGTTTGAGTTGGAGGATGAAGAGATGTGGCCATAGGAATACTGCATCTTTCTGAAACCATCAGAAAGTGGTATTTCTGGCCCCTCAGATCAAGGAATGTGATCTTGGAGGTCACATGCCTTGTCTGCATGAAAGAAGTGGAGTGGTAGGATCACTTGGCCTAGATCTCTATGGCGTGGTAGGATCTGTCACACATGCCAAGATCCTGTTCTCCTTTCCTGGCCCAAACTCGGCCCCAGGAGTTTCCTCACGCTGACATCAAAGAGACCTACTGGAGATCAGGTGGCCTATTAAAATATTTTTATTTACCTTTCCTGGTTCCTCCCCCACCCACCCATAGCATGCTGCACACCCTTCGTGGCACTGGGTTAGCCAGAGATAAGACTGGGCCCGTAGTCTCACTCTTGAAGCATTCGTGAAAACATGTTTGGTTTTATTATAGTGGTTATCTTCCTCTCCCCCCCCCCCATGTGACAGAATTCTCACACAGTTTTGGATGCTTGTTTTTAAAATCTGGATGAATCTCAGAAGGGTCAGGAGCAGTGGTATGCTCCTAATACATTTTTTCAATTAAAAGCTAATACATTTTTAAGTGCTGGCATTTGTCCTAATACCTCCCCACAACTTCATACCAGCAAGACTATGCAGCAACAATCTAAATTACATCATTATAGTGGGGTTTTTTTTTCTCCTGCCACTTACTTCTACTTTGAAATTTATCAGACTTTGTTTTGTAAATGTAAACCCTTAGAAATGTGATAAAAAAATACCCCAAATGAATATAAAGAGTATAAGAATGCATGCCTCTGCATGTTTACTCACGCGCACTGTGTTCAGTTGGACTTGCTTCCTGGTAAATGGGAATAGGAATGTAGCCCAAGGCCGGCTCTAGGAGCAGCAGGGCCCAATGCAGGGCATTCTTGTGGGGCCCCCTTCCTGCAGGGCCCCCTTCCTTCCTATCCTTCCTGCAGGGCCCCCACTCACCAGAAGAGCGCTTGTGTTGCCATGCAGAAAGCATAGCACCTGGTGATGACATCACAATCAACTGCTTCCAGGAGGCCCATTTTGGGCTGTTTGGAGGCAGGGTCAGGTGGGAGGGCCCAAGGTAAAGCTGCTGTGCATGCCCCACTGACTTACAGCTCATAAGAGATTCCAGCAGCAGCAGCAGCAGGAAGTATGTTTCCTGTGCTGGTGCAGGGCCCCCCAAAGTGCGGGGCCCAATGTGACGACATTGGTCACATTGGCTTAAGGCCAGCCCTGATGCAGCCTTACTATAACAGGAGCCACATGCTGTCTCTCTTTGTGAAACACAGTGGCCTGTATTAACCCAGGCCTCCAGGCATATCTGTGTTTGCCTCTTGGTGAGCCTGATGGCAAAGAAAAACTGAGAAAAATGTTCTGTTCAAAGAATTTTTCTTTCTTTGAAAGAAAAAAGAAAAAACAATTCTTGGGGAACAAGTTTTAAAACCAAAAAAAGAAGTTTCAAATGTTTCAAAAGCAGCTTCTGAACGTTTCTGCAGATGACATCACTTCTGTTGTAGGAGAATTTCTAGAGCCCTGTCCCTCCCCCTGCTTCCCTATCCCTAATGACATTCCTGAATTCCTGCAGGATTTAAAACTTTCTTTCTTTCTTTCTTTCTTTCTTTCTTTCTTTCTTTCTTTCTT
>JAJKFI010000012.1:7953832-7980484 GCA_029204185.1 Lerista edwardsae
CTTTCTTTCTTTCTTTCTTTCTTTCTTTCTTTCTTTCTTTCTTTCTTTCTTTCTTTCTTTCTTTCTTTCTTTCTTTCTTTCTTTCAAGCAATGCCCACGGTGACTTACCAATGCCCTATTAAAATGTACAGTATGTAAAACAATAAAAAAAGTCATAATAAGAACAATAAAACCATTGCGGGGAGGGAACAACAACTATTTAGACCACAGCATTATTACAGACCCACAGACATCAGGTCAGACAACAAAGCATCTACTCTAAACCTCAGATGAAAAAGGAACATTTTATTCCCTTGCCCGAAATGCCATGAGGGAGAAGGTAGTTTACCAGTTTACCAGTTCTGCTTCTAGTCTTACTGACACATCATGTGGACATTGAAGGTTTTCAAGCACAGGCTGAATGGCTACCTGTCAGTTACTTACTGTGAGGAAGGGGTTGGACTAGATAACCTCAGAGTTCCCTTCCAGTTTGAACATTCTGTGATACTTTAATATGAGTAGATGGGGCCAGTCCCAGCCACTGTTGATCATGCTACACTACCAAGGTGGAGAGCATTCCTAGACATCACTGGTTGGAGACATATATTTAGTGGTGGAGAGATTGGTGCAGTTCTGTCAAATGGCAAGGAATAGGTTAATATTTTCCTGTTTAATATTTAATAAGGTCCGTCAAACCTTAAGTCTTTTATTTTGGATGAATTTAACCCGGGAATTCCATGTTGTCTGCAGAAAGAACAATACTAAGCATTCTTAAATGAGCAACAAATATGTCCATGTGTCAGGTCATGCAGTTATGAAAATCAACAAGATTAATAGGTTAACTTAGTTTCTCAAGGCATATGTGTCAGGCTCTTTCTTGGTTCTTCCATTTGCTAATAGAGGAATGTAAACTGTGAGGCTAAAATCTCAAAACATTGTGTGAGAGATGTACATATAAACTTCCACTTACAAACTGGATTATGTGTCTGTATTTCTAGAACACTGTTTTTGTGAGTCTCCATAGCGCTTAGTATATATAACTGCATATTCCTTGGAAAGGTTAATACTGCTTGACTCCTTGCTTAGCATTGCTTTTAAATAATATTACATAAGAATAAAAAGGCTATTCTTTTTCTCTTCTTCAAAGAGAAGTCACATATTGTAGTTAATGAAAATAGTTGCCTTGTCAACTCATTATTAACTCTCATTACTGGTAGTTAACTTATTTCTTCTAGAATTTGAGACTTCCACTGGAAAATTGGGAAGTATCAACAGAAACAAAATAAACACTCACAGCCTAATCCTATTAACTCCCCCCCCCCCGCCCCGTACTAATGCAGCTGCATCACCCGAGCTATACTACATCCTGGAGGGAGGCAGTCCTGGAGATCTCCGAGTAAGAGAACATTTCTTCCCTTGCCCAGGAATAAGCCTCTGCTGCCTAAATGGGTCTGCTCAAACCTGTGGCAGTGTTTTGCTAATGTAAATCCGAGTTGACCCTGGAAGGTGGATCGTGGCTGGGAAGGCAGATGGGATACTGGCAGCACTGCCGCTGCTGATTCCACTCCCTGCTTGGCCTCAATCCAGCCCCTTCCTGCTCTGGTCTTATGCAGACTGGGTACAGAATCTTCAGCAGTTTCTGCTGGTGGCTTCCAATGCAAAAATGATGGTGCAAACTTTGTGCTGGCGTTAGAGGACTTACCTAGGCCCTCTATAGCAGTAGTTCCCAAACTGTGGGTCGGGATCCACCAGTGGGTCGCAAGCCAATTTCAGGTGGGTCGTGAGGCACCTAGAGCAGCCGTATTGAAAATTTGGGAAGATGGCATGCTGGAAAGGGAGAAGACTGTGTAGTTGTTGTTTTTTGCTTGTGTCAGGTTTGTTACTAGGCTTTTTTTTTTTTGCTTCTGATTCACTTTGCTATTGGAAAATGACTGAGAAATAACCCAACTTATTGCTGCTTTCTCAGGAAAGCAGCAGGCTCTGGTGTTAAAATGACGGCATGACACCACTTCTGGTGGGTTCTGAACAGGTTGTCATTCTAAAAAGTGGGTCCCAGTGCTAAAATGTTTGAGCATCACTGCTCTATAGGATTGGGCCATAAGTCTCATATGTTTCCTGGAGCTTCTAACAAACACATTCCACGCTGAATCATCCCCGGTGGATATTTTTCCCACACTCTTGTCATTTTTTCCGATGTCTTTCTATTTCGGTGGCCCTATGTAATATTATTCTGTGATATTCTCTGATGGGATTTATTTTCTGATAGGGTCCAGCTGGATTGAAAGGTGAAAAAGGTGACCGAGTAAGTACAGCCTTTAATTTGTTTCCATTTAAGAAACAAATTTATTAAGTTCTGTTTCTTAAAAAGAACTTAATAATATAATGGATTGTGTCTTATTATTAAGGGCGACATTGCTTCACAAAATATGATGCGAGCGGTTGCAAGACAAGTCTGTGAACAAATGATAAATGGTAAGCAATGCATTTCTTTAAAAAAAAATCATCTGCTTATGTAGTTGGGCTCTGTTATGAAAATGAGTGGGATCAAATGAAGCAGTGTCTGTACCGGTAGGGAAAGCCACGTGCTGGCTTGGTGGTGAAAATGCAGGAGAGCAAAGCACAGAGAACAGGGCAGAAAACCCATAAGGAGGGGCAAGCAGCTGAAGGCCCCAGAATCAAGTTCTTTCAAGGGACAATTCAGATCTTCCAATACTTGCGGTACGATGGAGACACCTTGGAGGCAGGCAGTGGTGTGGGAACTCATCCTCGCTAGAATTTTGTAGGGCCAAGAAGCAGGGAATGGGAATAGAGGTGTGCAGCAGGAATGACCCATTATGTGCTAATGCCGTATTACAAGTGAGCTTTCTGCCCTGCTCGGAACTAGGTCCTTGTTGAATGAGCTGGCTCAGAGAAACAGAAGTGTTGAACGCAGGATTAGCTCCTTGAGCTGCACCTCTGCTCTTCTTCCTCTACAGGGAAGGTTGATCAGGTCCTAGTTTGATCAGTGCAGAACAGGCAGGGAATATCTTGCTATGGATATGGAATGGGTCTCCTTGGACCCACATCAGTTACATAGCTGGCATAAGTATGGAAAGGAGAAGGGAGGGGCAGATACGATCCTGGTGCACACTAGTGCCACCAAGATGCATCCCCTCCTCCCCCCTGACATTCCTTTTCATTAATTTAACAGCACTGGCAGAGCCTGTCTGAGCTGTTGCTGCACACGCTGTGCCTCTCGCCATTTGTGGTTGTGGCTCAGTTTTGCACTGTCATAAAGGGACGGACTGCCAGCATGAGAGTTGCAGCAGCACAAAGCCATAAAAGGTTGGGCCCTGGGTTTATAGGCTACTGATGCTTAAAATGGCTAGCCTTTTTTAAAAACTGAATGAATCAATACAAAATTATAACAAGCACAAGAATCATCATATGTAAGAACTGTGTTTTGTATTGTCCTCCGCTGCTTGCAGTTGATGTTGTCTTTGGGTAGTAGCAGTGACGACAAATGGGGTTGAATTTGGCCCATTTCTTTATTGCTGGCAGTTGAGGCAGCAAAAATTATGATGAATGAGGGCTAGGTTTGGTCCTTTTATCAGTTTGGGTTCTTCAGGGGCAACAGCGGTGACAAATACAGTCTACTTTATTTATAATAATACAATCTACTAACCCTTTGTCCACTGCTAATAATTGGTCTTGTTTTGGCAACAACATTGATTGCAAATAGTTTGGCTCCTCCTTGTGCTGCTTATGGCCAGTATTCTTTTATGGCAGATACAATGATGACTAATGGTCTCATAAAGTTGAATACACAAACGTTGTGATCCAGCACTGCAGGCACGCAGCCCCTATAGGAAGGATCCTTGTAGGGTCCAGCAGGGTTCTGTTTTCCCTCTTCCTCTGTGACGCATGTACAGAAGCACTCAGTGTGATAGGCGATAATGCTGACTGGGATGGGGGCCAGTGCGTGCTTCTTATCTCTGCCCAGCCACCCTTCCTTCATGCAGACAAGGCATGTGAGCTCCAAGATCACTTTCCTTGATCTGAGGGGCCAGGCTGATGGAAGGTGTAGGAGGTGAACACTGCCATTTACTGGAGTGCCCTGATATGGTGCTTGCAAGTTGGAATTAGTCTGCCTTCCATTCTGTCGCTCATCTTATTCTAGGATTGTTACCCAAATTAACGAATAATAAACCTGAAATGGGCAAGGAGCAGCATTTTAATTTTTTTGTTCATTGAAGAAAATAGCTTTGTTCATTCTTTTATTCAATCCATTTAATTTTTTTCTAAAGGCCAAATGACCCGATTTAACCAGATGCTGAATCAAATTCCAAATGATTACTATTCGAACCGCAACCAGCCTGGACCAGCAGGCCCACCAGGTCCCCCTGGCCCTCCTGGGTCGTCAGGAGAGCCTGGAGCTGGAGGCAGGCCAGGGTTCCCAGGTACACCTGGCCTCCAAGGACCACCTGGAGAGAGAGGTAAGTCACACTTCAAAAAAATGTATTTCATCATTTGGCAGCTGCTGTCCAGCATCTGTATTCCTGTACCAACAGGGCAATATCAGTGGCTCAGGCACACCACACAGAATGTTTTTAATTGAATGAATGTGGTTTAAAGATGGTTGCCTCTAAGCGGCTTCCTGGACCAAGGAGGGCAGCATAAACAAATGTGCTGGAACTCATACATTTAACACACATGAACAACTATGTCGCAGTCGTTATTTTCACATATTTGAGGGCATTGTTTATTTTTTCTTTTTGTGTATGTGCTTTAAGGACTTCCTGGAGAGAAAGGTGAAAGAGGGATTGGATCACAAGGGCCACGAGGTTTGCCAGGGCCACCAGGTGAGTTATTTGCAAGGAATATGTGTCATGTTATGGAAATGTATAAGCCAAAAATACTGTATATGTGAGAAAACAAGTTGAATAGATTTTATCATGTATTCATTCAGCATGGTAGCACATGATGCAAATGATGCTTGATGAAAACAATCTTTAATCTTTTTGCTCTGCTCAACCTGACGTTTCTATTACCCCACCCCACCCCTTTTCAATAGAAACAAAGTGGCAGGTTTTCCTTCTAGAACGGCTAGATTTAGCATTAAGGTTTGTTTGGAATTCCCTCTGACTCTCTTAAGTTGCAAATCACTCCATAGTGCAGACTTGCAGTTTAGCATAGAATATGAGACCTTGGTACAATTGGATCATTTACTGATGTTTTGGCAGGGGCAGTCAGACTGTCTCATGGTTTCAGGCTTTAATTTACTAGTTGAAACATTTTCTTTTTCAATACAAAATCCTTAAGAAGCTTGCAACAAATTTTAGTCCCACTTGCTTAAAGCTCTGCATTTCTGTTAACCAGGAATACAGCTTGTTCCAAAGAAAACATTATCTCATCTATTCTGAAGCTGCAGGGTAGCAGAACTAAAGCAATCCTACACTTTAATTGAAATACAGTGGGCTTGTCTAGAGTAGAAGTGCCTCCTGAGATCTCTGTACCTTACACAGAATGGATATGGACAACTCAGCTCAAATCTTGCCAAAGCAGTTTTCTGTGAATATAGATCTTAAAATTAGGGAAGCAACTAATGATGAGTTACGTCTTTGTGGCTGTTTCATTGACACCGTATGCAGAAACCAAATGGAAACATTTCTTAAACATATGCTTGTATGTAGTCTAGACTTTGGTTTTGCCAGCCACTATATCGGACTGCCTCGCACTGAACTATAATGATATATTATCTTTCTTTTCATTTTAAAATTAGGTCCACAAGGAGAAACTAGAGTTGGCCCACCAGGTTCTACAGGCTCACGGGGACCACCTGGGCCACCTGGCCGACCTGGTAATGCAGGTATCCGAGGTCCTTCTGGGCCCCCCGGATACTGTGATTCATCTCAGTGTGCTAGCATTGCTTACAATGGTCAAGGATATCCAGGTAGGTTACTGAGAAAGTAAATGTCATTCTGTGCTGCTTTGAAAATGCTTGTTTAGTTTGAATAGTTTTGTGGAACGCAGATCTTCTAGTGAAGAAACAATCAATTCAGAACTAAGCAATAGTCCAGCTGTTGTACCTTAGGATAGTCTTGCCAGTTGATCCAGGGCTAATTCATCAATCAGGCTGCTTTTGAGATTAGTTTAACACAGTATTTATTAAACTGTGTGCATTTGAAATGTGTTTTGCTTTAAGCAGAACGTATTGATTACATTTTAGAAGGAATTTATTTCTAACATACAGTATGTGGTATTAGGAGAATATTGTTTTGCTGTTAGGATTTAAATGACCATTTTCTTCTTCCTCTTCTTCTCCTCCTCCTCTTCCCACCAAACTACTTCTGACCAAGGTTGACCACACCATCTAAAGTAAAAAGAACCCAATTGTTCACCATTTCTGTGTGCATCCTTCTGATTAATGTTGGGGTTATCTATACAAAACTAGTACCTGAAATCTAATTTTCCAAATCCAAATGCCTTTCTGTGATACAGTGCAGACAACTGAAAAAGCAAGTCACCATTTCACAATTTCTGCTAAATTATATTCCATGGAATCTCTTATTATATTCCAGAATGATAAAATGTCTTCTGAGAAGAAGCAGTTTCAGACAATGAACTGCCAAAAAGACAAAATGCTGGATGGCTATGGCCAAAGGGGCACAAAGCCATTAAACATTGAGAAGAGAATTACACCTAAAATCATGTGTGTCATAAACCTTGACCATCTCTCAAGCAAGGAGTTCAGGCTAACTAGTTTGTGTGCACTGTAGCACCTTATAAACCATGTGAACCTGATATTGCTGTTGGATATGTTGTTTGACACTGTTGTAATGTGCATGTATTCGTGAATACCTATCTATATATCTATATCTATATCTATATATGTATGTGTACACACAAAGTCATGGACTTTGGCGGACTTTGATGGGTAGAACAAATTTAATGGACTAAAGTTTTCATGCAGACCTTGCCTTAGTGCAAGAATGGATCTGAATTAAAAATCAATGGAAACTGCACCATAGTGCTACTCTTCCAGAAAGCAACTTGGAATACATATATAGATATATGCATTTAATTTAACCCTCATAAATGGATGTAATGAATGAAATATATTATTGCACTGCTGTTGGACTTTGAAAACTAACATCATCTTTGACCTGTTTCAGGTTCCGGCTAACACATTTTCTAAGTCGCCAGTGCTGCTTACAGTTTGAATACAATGAGAACCCTGTTTCTGAGATGTTTGCGCACGTGCTTATTAGAAAATGAATCTGGATACTTCACCATAGATATTGGTTAACTGAACCATGTTGGCCTCATAAAATGGGGAGATTATTTTTTATACTAACAAGTTTTCTTGAATGTGATAAACGGCAAGATGTCCAGGGTGTTGCATTTGGTAAAAGTAGCCGGAGGGAAATACAACCTTTCTACCCTTATCCCTCTCTCATCCCTCCCCCCACCCAAGACGTCCCTAAAACTCTCAGTGATAATGGAGGCTTGTAAAACTACTAACTAGAGGATGTAACACCATGGTGCATTTAGCTTGGTGAAAGAGAGTAGATTTAATGTAAATAGTAAACTAATTGTGGCTTGTAAATGATTTGTATGGGATCATGTCTACTAACATCATTACATCATGCTTTTGCATTAAAGCCTGTTGCCATCATTGCTGCTGCTGCTTCTTATTGGGTGCCAACATAACCTCTTTCTCTCTGTTGCTTGTTGCCACCATCATCCTCATTATAGTCACGCCTGATTCAGGGCATGGGGCTTTTTTGTATATGTAATCTTGCTACAAATACCCAAAAAAAGATAATTATTTTTTGCTTCTGGTTTTCATATAGTGTTTTGGTGTTCCTTCAGTATAAGCTGTAACTCAGTCCAAGGAGCAGTATTGGAAAATATTTTTTAACTGAATATTGCCAATAGTGATAACTTTGTGTGGTTGTCTGTCATATTAGAGAACTATTTTTAAAATATAATGAACACTAAGTATCTGAAGTTTTCCCTCTTGACCCAAACATCTGCTGATTTCATTCATTAGCTTTCAAAGAAATGCTAATGCTCAGGAATTGGTAAAATTCCTTGTAATATGATTAATACTGAAATTCTAAACAGATATACTTGGGAGTAAGCCCCATTAAATACAATGAGGTTTGTATCTGAGTAAACATGTTTAGGATCACACTGTAAGGCCCTGATCCAGCTAAAGTTATTTATGACTGAATATCACTGAAATCACTGAAGTATAGAACAACATAGTTGCGTCTAAGACACGCTGCTGCTAGTGAGACTTGGTCATAGCTCATGTTAGGTGCCTAAACTTTTGTTTATAAGCACCCCTAACCTTCAAGATAATTTTTTTATTTTTGGTATTGTATTTCTTAGACCCAGATGGCTTTTTAAAACTCTTTTTCTTTTTCTTTGTTTTAGAACTATCTCCCACTCTCTCAAATGTACTGAGAAAATAACTTTTCATGATTAATCCTTATCTGTACATTGTGCAAAATTAATAACTGGTAATATGATTGTAGCCCTTACTAGCTCGGGAGTAAGACCCTTTGAACTAAGAGGGTCTTCCCTCCCACTAAATGTGCATAGGATTGGGCTGCAACTCAGCACCTCCAATCCTGAACCCTGTGTTTTCTCTCAGTGCACAGGGATCTTCAACATAGGAAGCCATCTTCCTTCCTTTCAGCTGAGAGGGCAGCTCTATACAATTTCTTGTTGTGGCTCCATATGTTGTAACAAGTGGTAGTTTACATGGAAAGAAATTGAGAGCACAATCCTAACTTGGAGTTAGGCCGGCACAGTTAAGCCAGCAAGATTTGGCTGGCACAAGCCGTTTGGACCACTGTTTGGACCAAATGTAAAACACGTTTGGACCACTCTCAGAGTCAGGGAGATGGTGCACATCTGTGTGCTGGCCTCTCTGACTCCAAGAGTGGTCCAAACATACTTTACAGTGTCCCTTGTGCTGGTCAAACTTTGCTGGCCTAACTGTGCTGGCCTAACTCCAGGCCTAACTCCAGCACCCTGAATTTCATAGAATGAACGTGAAAGTAAATGCCCTTAGGATCAAAGCCATACAGATTCTCTACCCAGTCCAGCATTACTAAAACCAAAAATAACTTATTTTTTTTAAAATAAATAAATAAATCTGTGGATTCAAAGACATATGATAACTATAATGTTCAATCGGACAACTATTTTCAACCAGAGCCATATGCACCTGAAAGTGGACCTTATCAGCCTGAAAGTGATCCCTACATAGTACCAGTGGAGTCTGAAAGAAGGGATGATGAATATGAGGACTATGGAGCTGATATGCATTCACCTGGATACCCTGAACATATGCGCTGGAAAAGATCGTTATCAAGGAAAGCAAAAACAAAACCATAAATGATTGACTTCGTATGCCCTTTCTTTCCTTTTTGGTTGGTTGTTTTTGTTATTGCTATTCTCTCATATGTAAACACACACAGAGTGGGTGTGTATCTCCCCTCCAGTGTTTCTAAAACAGAAGCGTGATTGCTTCTTGTAAGGCTTATGTGGGAATAGCAATATAATGTTATCATAGATTTCATTCTTGCTCTTGAAATGCTTGTAAAATACCTTAGCTTACTGTGGCTGCAATAGAACTTTAACAAGTGCATTCAAGTTATCACAGGGCTGCTTTCTTTTTAAGTAAATTAAGAAAATAAAAACACCCATCACAGCTGCTGCTGGTAATCTAAAGGCTGGATGCTTCAGCAATGGAGCTTGCTTTACACATTTCTTCCTCATTGAATACTTAGCAAGTATTCGTTGTCAATTTTTTCTGTCTTTGCTTATATCTTGCAGGGCATATACTGCTCTTATACATCTCTTTAACAACCACAAACTTTAAATAATGTAGCTGACATCATTGTATCAACTGGATACAGGTTTTTGTTGTTTTTAATGCCTTAAATCTCCTTGTTTTAGAGACATTAACATTTATGCCAAATTGCAGTCAATCCTGCAAAGATGGAATTGCATGTTTGTGTTGTATATTTAGTATGATTTCCCCACCAGAATATAATATTTCTTAGTTATCAAAGAAAAAAAAAGCAGTTGGAAATTGTTTGCAAGACTATGGATATAGAATTGCTGCTTTTATATTTTAACTGCAAATTGTGAATTTCACTGCCTTATATTATTTATTTCTGAAACAAAAGAGGCATTTTTCAATAAAACTACTGAAAATTTATATAGGCTGTGGGGTGTTATTTTTGGGAAGCTTCCAGATTCCAGAGGTTTTATTGTCATGGACTATAAATTGACAGAAATATTAAACCCAATTCAGAAGAACTTTTATTAAAATACAACTTGCAGGACATTGCAGTTCACAGTGCCGACCAATGAAAGGTAGATTGTGTTATGACCTGAGGTCAGCATTACATTTCAAGCAATGCCTTCCATATTCTGAAGTTATAGTTTATGTCCCTGCTGTATGGCGACCAAGCAATTGTAGAACTACAATCGTTGGCTTAGCCAACTTCGAGCCCAATCCTATCCAGGACAGGAGTAGCCGCAATCAACACCCACCACTGTGTGCTGTGCTGGATACAAGCAGACTGGAGGTCTCCTTGGGGGGAAGGAGACATCTTTCCCTTACCTTCAGTAAAGCCCCAGCCTGCTCAGTGGGGCTTCTCGAGTCTGTACCTGCTAAATCATGGGCACAGACTCAACAAGCCTTGGGTGGGGCTTTCAAGCCCAACACGGAGGATAGGATCTGGTGATTCCATCCCCTCTTGGACCAATCCCTTGGACCATTCTGCCCTCCTTCACCCAGAAACATATCTCCACCCACCTGTCACCCTCCCCACATCCCCACAGCACTCAGCGCTTACCTGTGCTGTGCTGGTGGGTCAGGGCTCCTGTTGCAGCATTGATGGGGTGGTGCATGCCAGCCTACCGGTGCTGTTTGCTCTCTGGGTGGCACGTACATGCCTTACAGCACACTTGCAACATCCACTACCTGTGCTGGGGCTGCAGTAGGGCAACTCAGGATCCGACTGTTACTGGGCTATGTACACTTTTCCAAAACAGTGTTCTTCAGCATCCATAATATTGGTTCTCATGTTCAAAGCCATTGTAGTTCCCATTTACAAAAAGGGTGATCCTAGGCAGTCGGATAACTATAGGCCCATCAGCCTACTCTCAATGATTGGCAAAATATATGCCAAATGCCTCCTGATACACCTTAACCAATGGATCAGCCGGCAAGCGATACTGGGAATAGAACACATAGGTTTCAGAAAAGGCAAGGCCACATTAAATCATGGCCTCATTCTCTCCCATTTTATCCACAAATATACAATAAAGATCAAATCTAAATTTTATGTAGCCTTTCTTGACCTAAAATGTGCATTTGACAGCGTAGACAGAAAACTTCTCTGGAAAAATTTGGCCAAATGGGAATCGATAAGAAACTGCTGATTCTTATCCAAAGATTGTACACAAATACCACTTGCCGAGTCAGATTCTCTCAGGATGGAAAACTCACTGAGGACATTCCCACAAATAGGGGCGTGAAACAAGGGTGTTTACTTGCCCCGACTTTATTCAATCTATTTTTAAATGATTTGGCACCCTGGCTGGACCGAGTAGATCAGGGGTCAGGGAACCTTTTTACCTTTTACCCCAAAATATATTTAGATATGCCGACATTACCCCCTTGATGTTACTCCCCCCCCCCGCCAGAACAAAAGAAAAAAAATTACATATTGGAATCCATTGCTTTTTATTTGATTATTTAATGAGCTTAATTAATGCCATGTAAATATGAAGTTGTAAAGAGTTTGGGTACACCTGCAGACCTTGAGAGAATAGAATTCAACCCTTCTGGGTTACAACAGGTTTTTTTTGACAACAGGTTTAGGTGCTTGGAGTTAAGATTTCTCTCTATAATGAATTCAAATTGGGTCTCTCTCTCTCTCTCTCTCTCTCTCTCTCACTCACTCACTCACTCACTCACTCACTCACACCAGCAACAGCAGTTCTGATTTTTGCCTTGCCTCGTTGCCTCCCGCCTCTCTTTGTGTCCCTGACTCCCTGCGCAGGTGCAGGCACCCCAGCCCTCCCTCTGCTCACCCCCCCGCCCCACTCCTTGGGACAGCAAGACAACGCAAACCCAGGGAGAGCCCTAGCTGCTCACAAGCAAAGAGTCACGTCCACAGAAGTCCTCTCAACACACACACACACACACACACACACACACACACACGCCTGCGGGCACATGCGCACACAAACACACCTCAGCCGCTCACCAGAGCCTCCCCCATGCCTGCACGTCTCGTGTCCCTGCCGGGCTCCTGGGTGGCAGCGATGGCGGCAGCTCCTCGGCCTCCCCACCCGGAGCTGGTTCGCACTCTTCCCTGGCATCGAGCACCACCGACTCCATGGCTGCCTGAGTGCCAGCCGGGAGCGGGTCTGCGCCGGCCTCGCTGCCCAGAATAGGCTTGGCCTTGCCGGCTCCATCACCCGGCACTGCTGCAGTTGCAGTCACGGCCGCCATTTTCTCTGCTGTTGCTTCCTTCTCCCTCTGCCAGCAGCAGGATCAATAACCACGGCCTTCTTCACCGCCTGGGAAGGGAGGGGGACGATGCCTATTGGGGGCCAAGTACCTTGCCACTTCTAATCTCCTATTGGAAGCAAGGGAAATCCATCAAGCGTGAGAGGAACTTCCCACTGGTCAGAAGAGAGAACGTTGGTCATGAAGGATGAGGGAAAAGGGGGGCGGGGCATACTCCTATCTGTCCATTACCCCCAAGATTTTCATTTTTACCCCATTTGGGGTAATTTACCCCTGTTCCCTGACCACTGGAGTAGATGGACATCCCCCTAAACTCGGTGAACAAAGGGTCCCATTACTACTCTACAGAGATGATGCAATTCTCCTGTCATGAACCCGTAATGGCTTACGAAGACTGATCAACAATTGTATAGCTTACCTTTCTTCCAATAAACTACAACAAATCCAAGATCATGGTGTTTGCCAAGTCCTGGAAACCACACAGGTGGAAATTCGCAGGGAGTGAGTTTGAGCAGGTTAAATCCTTCAAATATCTAGGCATTCATTTCTCATATAAGCACGCCTGGATAAACCACCGTAACTCGGTGCTGGCCTCGGCAAGAACATCTATGCAAGCCATCACTAGGTTCTTCTATAGCAAAGGTGGCTCTTACGTACCTGCAGCACTTAAAGTTTTTAACGCCAAAACCACCTCTCAAATCTTGTATGGAATCCCTCCATGGATAAAATCCTTCAATCATTCAATAGAACTAATACAAGCCATCTTCCTGAGAAAAATCTTAGGCCTCCCTAATTGTGTCCCGTATTCTGCCCTGTGTCCGGAGACAGGCCAATCCCTGATCGAGATGCAAGCGTGGTTAAGAACATCTAAATTCTGGCTTAAAGTCCACTTTAATATAGACCAGAATAGCTTATTGCACCACCTTCTGAAGGACACAAATTTCTCAGCTGATATCTGGGGGGGGGGGAAATGATGAAGATTGGAATTGGGATCGACCTTCTCAGGTCAGTCACCCAGTCAGAGGCATACCGTATTATTAAAAATAGGCTTCTGGATATCCAGTTACAAGATCTGTTGAGCTCAGCAAATAAATCCTGTTCTCCATTATACCTCCAAATTCCTGTTACAATTGGGAAAATTCCATCGTACCTTGCACTGTTAGAAAATCCCCAAGAAAGAAGGGCCCTCTTGCTCACAAGATGCAATGTCCTACCATTGGCGGTTATGCAAGGCAGATTTAGCGGTATTCCCATGACTGACAGAATATGTTCCTGTCCTCTGAAAGAGGTTGAAACAACTGCCCACTTGTTCTTTCATTGCCCTCTCCACTTGGATGCAAGGAGGAAATTTTTAGACACAATTTTATTCTTGAAGCCACATATCCCAGAACCCGAGAGGCTGAGAAATCTGCTATCAACGACAGATCCAGTTTTAACGAGACAGATAGCTGCCTTTTTATATTCTATAGTGAAATCTAACACGGCGAGAGGAGCTCGTGATTAAAATTTTGAAAGGGGGACCTGTAAATGGTTTTGTATTATGTCTTGTTTTTATGTTTATGCCATTAAAGGTTTATGTTATGTTCAGGGGTTTTTGCCAACTTTGAATATAGATTTTCTGAAACATCAGCTTAAAAAAAAATTCCATACATGGTGGTGATGGTAAATAGAGAGAGTGCTTGGAGTAAGGAACAAGATGCAGTGGAAAAGTAGGAGGAAAGCAAAGTGTTCAGCATCACCTTTTCATCCTTTCTCTAGTGAATGTCACTTGCCTCCTGAAGCTACTTTTCTTTAATGGAAGCAAAAATTAATATTTTGTTATTTCTGTTTCCAGTTAAATCCTGTGATCAGTTCTAAGGATTAGACACATTTTGATAAAGGAGAAGCAGCTTCCCAACATACCTGTTATTTCTTCTCACAGTACATAAGCATTTGAAAATCTCTGTTACAGAATGTGATGTTAGCCAACACTGTAGATTAAGAGCGCAATCCTAACCTGGAGTTAGTTCTGGCATAGTTAGGCCAGCAAAATTTGGCCGGCACAAGGATCACCGTAAAGTATGTTTGGATCACTCTCAGAGTCAGAGAGGCCAGCACAGAGGTGCGCCATCCCCCCAACTCCGAGAGTGGTCCAAGCACGCTTTACAGTGGCCCTTGTGCCAGCCTAACTTGGCTGGCCTAACTGTGCCAGCCTAATTCCAGGTTAGGATTGCATTCTAAGAAAGAGCCATCTGCTATTATTTTAAATCTATCAGCAACTATTAGCCATGCTAGCCAAAGGGAATCTTCATATCCAAAAGCCGTGTATCACTGGATGCTGGGGGCTAAAAACATTGGATGAATGTTGACATGTCACTCTATTCATAAGCTTCCCAGAAGCCTCTGGTTGGCTATTGTTGCAAGCCGGATCCTATTCTAGGTGGACACTTCATTTGATTGAGCAGGACTCATGCCCATAAACTGGGAGAGAAAAGGACATACAAAGTTTCCTTATTCTGAGCTCGTCTATTGGTCCATCAATCTACACTGACTGGCAGCAACAGAGAATGAAAAAACACACCCCAAAGCAACCTGCTCCTTTCTTCCCTTGCCATCTTTTTTTTCTCCATCTCCCAGACTCCTGAGCAGTCAGTGCTCTGAAGTTCAAGTGCAAATCTTGCTAGGGGATGATTCAAGTCACAGCAGAAGACAGCAGGGCAGGGAAAAGAAAACACTACCTAAACCAGTGGTCAGGGAACAGGGGTAAATTACCCCAAATGGGGTAAAAATGAAATTCCTGGGGGTAATGGACAGATAGGAGTATGCCCCGCCCCCTTTTCCCTCATCCTTCCTTCATGATTAATGTTCTCTCTTCTGACCAATGGGAAGTTCCTCTCACGCTTGATGGATTTCCCTTGCTTCCAATAGGAGATTAGAAGCAGCAAGGTACTTGGCCCCCAATAGGCAGCGTTCCCCTCCCTTCCCAGGCGGAGAAGAAGGCCGTGGTTATCGATCCCGCTGCTAGTAGAGGGAGAAGGAAGCAACAGCAGAGAAAATGGCGGCCGTGGCTGCAACTGCGGTGGTGCCGGGTGATGGGGGAGCTGGCGAGGCCAAGCCTATTCTGGGCAGTGAGGCTGGTGCAGACCCGCTCCCGGCTGGCACTCAAGCAGCTGTGGAGTCGGCAGTGCTCGACACCAGGGAAGAGCCTAAACCAGCTCCAGGTGGGGAGGCCGAGGAGCTGCTGCCGTTGCCGCCACCCAGGAGCCCGGCAGGGACACGAGACGTGCAGGTGTGGGTGAGGCTCTGGTGAGCAGCTGAGGTGTGTGTGTGTGTGCGCACCTGTGCCCACAGGCACACACGTGTGTGTGTGTGTGTGTGTGTGTGTGTGTGTGTGTGTGTGTGTGTGTTGAGAGGACTTCTGTGGATGTGCCTCTTTGCTTGTGAGCAGCTAGTCTCTTGCTGTTCCAAGGAGTGGGGCGGTCGGTCGAGCGAGCGGGGGGAGGGTTGGGGTGCCCGCGCCTGCGCAGGGAGTCAGGGACACAAAGAGAGGCGAGAGGCACACAAGGCAAGGCGAACAGCAGAAAACAAAAACAAAATCAGAAGTGCTGTTGCTGGCCTGTGTGTGTGTGTGTGTGAGAGAG
Organism: Lerista edwardsae; assembly: GCA_029204185.1. Taxonomy (NCBI): domain Eukaryota; kingdom Metazoa; phylum Chordata; class Lepidosauria; order Squamata; family Scincidae; genus Lerista; species Lerista edwardsae. The sequence goes on from JAJKFI010000012.1 coordinate 7,969,982, forward strand.
AGAGCGAGAGCGAGAGAGAGAGAGAGCGAGAGCGAGAGCGAGAGCGAGAGAGAGAGAGAGAGAGAGAGAGAGAGAGAGCCAGCCGGCCCCAACCTGAATTCATTATAGAGAGAAATCTCAAGTCCAAGCACCTAAACCTGTTGTCAAAAAGGTAAGCTAGTTGTAACCCAGAAGGGTTGAATTCTATTCTCTCAAGGTCTGCAGGTGTACCCAAACTCTTTACAACTCCATATTTACATAGCATTAATTAAGCTCATTAATTAATCAAATAAAAAGCAATGGGTTCCAATATGTAATTTTTTTTCTTTTGTTCTGGCGGGGGTGGGGCGGGGTGGTGGTTAACGTCAAGTATAACAGTTCAGTGGCTGAGATTCAAAGGAGCACCGCAGACACATCGGCGTATCTAAATTTATTTTGGGGTAAAAGGTAAAAAAGTTCCCTGACCCCTGACCTAAACAATCGGCTCCCCACACATACCTTCACTTTCTCATACTATATGGTAAAAAATAGAAAGGTAGCAGATATTCTTCTGTGAGTCACTTGACACTGTCCACCACTGATACCAAGGTCTTTGGCCTCTTTGATGCCATCTTGTTCAACCTCCTGTTATTCCCAAAAATGTATTATTATTTCTGCCTAGCCTATAAAACTCCATGCTTAGTTTGAAATCCCTGTATATCTTTGGTGCAATCTATTGCTCCATTTCACTGGCATAGGTACTCTGGTAAGAATCACATATTGGATACTTACCCTATCAAAATGGGCATTTTGTTTTTGTACATTCATCCAAAAGGCCCTGACGCTACAGCAGATACAAAATAACAATGCGGTTTTTTAAAAAAATTACCATTGGGTCTTGTTGACATGTATGGAATGCTGTAGCAAGATCTAACTTTGATAATGGCTGTAGATCCAAGAGCAACATTATTGTGCCTAACCGCAACGGTTTAGTATAACAGTTCAGTGGCTGAGATTCAAAGGAGCACCGCAGACACATCCAGTCTTCTGCAGGAGCATCTCCTTTCCACTGCAGTCCCTGGCATTCTTGAAAAGCCACCACTGCGTTTTCGGGAACCTTCTGGAGCACCTTTCAATGCAGTATGAGGCACTGCAGCAGAAGTAAAAAAAAAAAATGACACTCTCCTTCAGGGCTTTGGGAGCACCTATCACTTGTGCACAGGGCATCCAGATAATGTCTCATTTATGCCAGCGTGTAAGAAAGACAGACAGAAACCCCAATCCAACTTTCCAGTGTTGATGCAGCCATGCCAATGGAATGTTGTCCCCGTACCTCGGGGTCTGCTTTGTGGCTGCATCGACATTGGAAAGCTGAATAGGATTGGGCTGCCAAACTGGGGCTAAGCATTGCACACAAGCATGGAGCGGTCACCAATATCAGCAGGCCTGATAGCTGCCTGAGGGCCCAATCCTATCCAACTTTTCAGCACCAATGCAGCCCTGAGATAAGGGAACAATCCATGACTCCTGCAGGCCTCCACTGCAGGATGCAGCACACACCCTGTTTAGTTGGCATGGCTGCATCAGTGCTGGAAAGTTGGAGAGGATTGTTTATTATTTCTTTCTTTGTAGTTGGATCAGAGAGGGGGAAAATAAAGAAGAATGTGATCAATTAGATTATTACCACAACTCATTATCATTCAAGTAAATAAAAACTGAGGATTAACTAAAACTGAAAAGAAAAAAGAAACCAGGTGCATAGTTCCTGCATATTCTTTTTAACAACAGTCCCATAAAAGAAGCAAATGAAGGGTAGCAGAGTGTCAACAGAGGCAGGTAAGCCCTATGAAGATAATCCTACATACTGTACATACTACAAAATATGACATATCTAAGTCAATGCTGAATTGTGAGTGAATATGTTTATGATTGAGTTAGGCCTATTCTTTTCATATAGGGTTTTTTTTTCTTTTAAAAATGTTATACAATGCACAAACCTGGTGGTTCCTTTAAAAATAAGGTTTATCATCTGAAATGCCTGAGGCTATGTTGAAATTATACTTGGCTGTCAGATATGTTCAGTCAAGGAACATAATTTGTGTTTTTAAAAAAATCTAGCCACAGGGGAATGATTCTTAGGGTGTGTTAGACGGTATTAAAGCTACTAAGCTTTAAATTCTGGGCAAGATGCAATAAAAAAAATTAAGCAAATATTAACAAATCTTAGATCTTGCACATTCTCAGTATCACTGCCAATTTAACAGTTTATTTTAATTTTGCCATCGTAAATTAAGGAGGCTATAAGAACTATAACCAATAGGGACATAAGCAGTTTTAATGAACTAACTTGGATCCTAGGGCATTCTAGATCAAAAGCTTGAGACATCTAAGTTCATTAATAAATAAAAAATGGCAGTGAAATATAGTATTTTGTCTACCTTGTCATTGAGCAACTTTCCCTGAAGAACCACTTCTTGTTTTAGGATGTAGTGGGATAGCTTGGTTCTTTAAAAATGCTTTGGGGGCATAGGGTTTAGGTATTTTTGTGCTGTTATGCAACCCTCATTCTGTTCATAATGCTGTCTTTCCAAATGAGCAGATTCATTGAGGATTTTGTCTTAATTACACACACGAAGGTGTACAGTTTACACCTGGCAGGTTGAATAAAGTTAGACAAATGGATTTCAGTTAGACAAAAGGCACATGCCTTTCTGAAGAACAGCAGCATATAGTAGTATGAATTATTGTATTCTTCAGAATAAGAAATTCTCAAGAATTATGACAGTGTATTGTGTTTACAAGGTTTACATTGCGCATGTATACACAGTCTCAGTTCCTGGTTTTGCCCAGCCCAGAATTAAACCAAATTGGTGAAATTTGCACTTGAGAAGTCAAAAGTGCAGCATATGGCTATCTGGGGGAAATTGACTAGATACCAGAGCACTCATCCTCAAAATGCCTCCAGTTAGGCTAACACGAACCATGAGATCAGGTTTTCTAAAAGAATTTTGATTTTATTAAATACAGGAAAAAAAGGAAAAGGAAATGCTTTCTTGTAAGATTGGTTGCATATTGGTTAAATGGTTGTGGGTGAAATAATATTTATATAACTAACTTTGTTTGGACAGGCGTGAGTTAAGTGAATGAGGGAAAGAAAGAGACTGTAGGCTGCCAGCTGCCAATTTCTCCCTCCTGAGATGACCCAACAAGAGAAAAGGAGCAGGAGGTTAAAATATGCACTGGCGGTGGAGGATTTTCGAGAGGTTGGGGAGTTGTTACACAGGTTAGAGCAGTGGTTCTCAAATGTTTTAGACCGGGACCCACTTTTTAAAATGGCACTCATGTGCACTCATCACTAGAAATGATGGCCTGGCCGGCATCGTCAAGCAGGAAGTGCAGTCATTGTAACATAATAAAATGACACTCCTGAAATGCAAATTGGCATTCTTGGGCTGTGGCAGTTGTACAACCATGAAACACCCCTGACAGAAAAAATATTAGTAAAAAATATTACATAAAAGCACTGAATTAAAAACAGAATTTAACAAAACCCTCGCTTGACAATTCAAACTGTTAACACTCACAAAAGGAGTATAGCAAAAGAAAGGTTTTCAGCTTCCAAGATGGCTGCTCCCAGCTCTCCACAACCCACCTGACATCATATTGTGACCTACCAAGTGGCTCCCGACTCACAGTTTGAATAACAGTGGGTTAGAGGGCGAGAGGCAAAGAGATATGACTTGTTCTTAGTCTGCTCAGATAGACGAGGTGCAAGATCCTTTGGCGAAATAAGACTGCATATCTAAAGAAACACCCCAAAGAAGCTTTTTATCTCCTCCCCCCCACCGTGATAATTGGGCTCTCCCAGCTCCATCCTTTAAGTAGCTTTACTTCTGCAGAGGCTCTGGGAGGGAAAGACGGAAGGAGGCCTCAGAAGGCAAGGAACACTACCAGGGAAGGGACAGACCAAGAGGGGCAAGAGAAGGAAAAGGGCGATGCTGCTGAAGTGCTGGGAGAGCCCAATTATCACACAGGCCGCGCATTTAGCAGAGCCGCTTCTACCAAGGGATCACTTCACAGAACACCTCTCAGCTGCTTAGCCGCAAAGTGATGCCTTGGCAGAAGCAACGGTGCTGAAAGGGCGCCCCATGTGATAATTGGGCTCTTCCATATACTGAAAATGTGATCAAGATGTGCATATTATGAATATTTGCAGATTATGAATTCCTGTGTAAGAACAAAATGCTTATTTCTGGCCATTATCTGCTTAACGATATCACTTCTGGTCCCCAGCAGGCCCCATTCAGCTTGCTGTATGAAACAAGTTTGACACCCGCTTCTATCTCTTCTGCATGCAGTGATCCCCATTGACTTCAATAAAAGGTGCTGAGCTGACCAGACATGGGAGTCTGTGGGCAGGCCAGGCACTTTCAATAAACATTAATGAGAAAGCCTTTCCACCTACAGAAGGTCCATATACACCTGAGAGCTCATACACAGATTGCTGGATTCGAATGCTTGACTCATGATTTGAACACTCTGTAAACAACATTCCACAGAATACTTCAAACAGTGAAGGTGTTTCTGACAGCTAAGGTGTGCTGCCAGTTCACAGAGATGTGTACTTCTAGCCCGATCTCCACTGATCCAATCTTATAGAGTAAGGACATGAAGACACAACGGCCGAGTCTGGGCAGGCCTCCAACTTTCAGACTGCTAGTTGGACTTGTCAATGTGATAGTGCAATCCTAACCTGGAGTGAGGCCAGCAAAGTTTGGCTGGCACAAGAGACACTGTAAAGTATGGACCACTCTCAGAGTCAGAGAGGCCAGCACACATCCCTCCTGACTTCGAGAGTGGTCCAAACATGGTGGCCTTTCAGCCAAACTTTGCTGGCCTGACTGTGCCTGCCTATGGGGAGCTGGTGGCCCTCTTCCCTCTGACAGATCTCTCTGTGTGAAAGCATGCAGCATCCAAAACCGTTTCAGATTAATCCATTATTGAACACTCGTGCCTTCTTCTGGGCATGTGTGTGAGTTTGATCAGCTTCTCAGGCAGCCCAATCCTAACTGGGCTGTCCACCGGCAAAATGTGAGTTCTGCTGGCCTAAGTACTAGTCTACCAGTGGACATGATGCACCACTGCTGGGCCAGCACTTCTGCCAGTGAGTGCAGAGAGGCTGCCAGCTCAATTACTGTTGGCTATGCAGGCTGGCTGGCAGCAAGGACCCTGTCCAGCAGAGCCAATAAGAAAGCAAAAGGGGCAGGGTGGGCAGAGTGAGACAGGGGGAGGGTGGATTAGAGTAGAGAGAAGGGCCTCAGGGGTGTGTGGTGGTAACGGACAGTATTGGTGGAGATGGCTCTGCTGATATCCTCCATTCCATTTTGGCCAAGCACACCCCAATCACACACCCACTCTCAGACTTGCGCTACCCAAACAGTTGGCACAGGTCCAATAGACACATAGGGATCCATGTGGGAGTGGAGTCAGGTAAGTAAATGTTGACTTATGTCTCTGCCACCGCATGGGCTCTGGCCACCTACGGGTGACAGTGCTGCAGCACCTTTCAGGCAGCCTTTAGTTAGGATCGGGCACTGGCCTGGAGCTTGAGCTTCCAATGTTTGTTGTTCAGTTAGCGTATTATAATGCCGCTCAGCTGCGCTTGATGTATCTTGTGGTAAAGCCCAGAGTTCCAAATCACACCTTAGCTGTGGGCAAGGAGGCTGGTTCTCATCCAAATATTAGAAACAGACATCTGGGAATATAGAAAGTCTTCCAACACATAAGTTCAACCATACTGATTAAAAGGGGGCGTGTCCTAACCCAACAAATGCAGTGGATGCAGGTTTCCACATGCAGCACTGCTATATCAGGTTCACGAAAGGGAGCAACGCCAGGTCCCAATGTTCCCGTCTGTGAAATGGGCAACTGGTTTCAATGGTAGTAAAAATGTATTGAAAGCAACCTGTACATTTTGAATGACGGAAGTGGGTTTGGACGTAAAGCTTTGAGATCCCCTATGCTGAGAGCTACTTTTTTCGGGATATTTCCAGTCTACATAGAGTGTTATTGAAAATTACCGAAAAAGTTGTCCAGTAGTGCAATCCTGTGTATGTTGACTCAGAAGTAAATTCTATTCAGTTCAATGGAACGTGTAGCCTCATCCTATTCATCACTTCTGCCGCAGGAACAAATGTTTCAGCCAATACAGAATGTTTTTTCTGGCATTGCATATGATGGTACAGAAGCATGCATAGCTGCCTTCCTCCTAACCACCACTGCAGGTAGGTCTACACACAAGGCAGTGGTGAGGAGAGGCTCCCTCAGCCTAGTTGGTAGGGTGCGTGGGCCGGTGCCGGAGGAGAGGAGATGGTGGCGGGGGGCAGCACAGAAGCAGGGAGGTGGCATTTGGGGGCAGACCAGGAGGGAGACGGGGCCTGGGAGGGGTGGGACTGGCCACAGCAGCGCAGGTTGGATCCTAACCCCCGTTCCCGGGCCGACCAGCATTACACGGGCTGCTTGGATTTGCACCGGTGAAATAGCAGGCGCAGATCCAGGTTGCCCCAACAGGGTGGCTGGCGCATGACATGGGATAAGGGGACAGAAATCCCCTGCCTGTTCCAGCACAGGATTGTGCCCTAAATGTCACACCTTGCTATAATTCATACTTATTTTGCATGTGGTGTATGCAGAAGTAGTTGCTTGACCGAGTTAATTACATAATTAGAGCAAGTACTCAAAATGTCCTCCATTGGCATCAATACATTGCTGACACCATTGGTTAAAGGATCTGCAGACATTCACTAATGTGTGTGCCAGAATAATTCCACACACTTCTTCAGTTGTGTCCCTTATATGTTTGAGTGTTGCAGGTTTTCTACAATGATGTATGAATTGGACCTCATTAAAATGTATGTGCACTTTTCAGGGGACACCCAGCAGATTGGTATATGCTTGCTATTTGAGGACCATTGCAGTAAACATTTTCCCTATACTGGCCAAGTCAAATAATGCACGTTAGCTACAGCCCAGCAAGGAGGACAATTGGTTCTGGTGTTAAACCTGAAAATCCAGGTTCAAATCCCCACTCATCCAAGAAGCTTCCAGAATGACCTGGGGCCAGTCACTATATTGAGCAGCCCAATCCTAAACTGCGCTGGAGCAGGCAGGCCGGTGGGCCTACACTGTATTCAGTGCAGCTTGGGAGGCCGCTGGAGCCTCCTCGGTGCGAAGGCATGTTTGTTCCCTTGCACCAGGGGAAGCTCCAGCCTCCCTTCTGGGTTCCTCAGACCTACACCCTAGATTTCATGGGCACAAGCCCGAGGAAGCCGTGCGGCCCAAATTGGGGCTATGCAGCCTGGGGTCGAGGCCTTGAATGTGGCCTAACGGCTACATCCCAAACCTGCCCCACTCCCTGGGCTGGCCCACCTGCCGGCCCACCCACCCCCACCCAGAACCGCCCCTGCGCCAGTTGAGTTGGCCAGCCGAGCTACTGCTAGCATCTGCCTGGGTGCTGTAGCACTCAGTGCTATGTCAGGGCTAGGATTGCGTCTTCAGCCTCACCTACCTCACAAGGTTGTTGTGAGGACAAAAAAGAGGGAAGGAACCCTGAGTTCCTTGGAAGGGTGGTATAAAAATGTGAGTATATGCACATCCCATATATATATAATTATCTCCCTAACCTCTAATCCTGCTAAATATATTATCACACTACCCTAATCTACAGATAATATGTGGGATGGGGTCCTGATTTTAGGACCCCCGGCAGTTGATCAATGCTATCAGTGGATAGTGAAACTGAGGGTCAGAAACCCACCCTCCCCCCCCCAAAAAATCTGATTTAATATCAATTTGGTGTGCTGATTCCCAAAATGGCACCTGTTTTGCCCTTTCACATCTAGTTTCAAAGATACAGCATAGCCTCTCATTAGTGAATGGTTCAAGCAGCTTCCTCTTGTGGAAGCCTACATCATGGTTTCCTCATGAGGACCTTGCTTGACCATACGCTAATGAGGCTATGTCGTATCTTCGAAACTAGGCATGATAGGGCAAAACAAATGCCATTTTGGGAATCAGCACACCAAATATACCAGGAACAGGTCTAACTTCAAAGACAGCAAAATGTGTTTTGGCCTGTGTAAAATATTTAGTAAGGAGATGGGTGGGAAGATCTTCTGGGACTGGGCCAAGATTTCCTACTTAGCCCTCACTGCAAATGGTCACGGCAAACAGTTGAGCTTTCCAAGCACTCTTGAAACAGGAGTTTGTCTGCAACGACATTCAGGTAGGAGTAGGAAAGTACCTAGTTTCTGTTGTGCCCCACCCTTTCCTCATGCTTTTCTTCATAGCAATTCTTTCACCTCACTTCTTCAGATTCATCTTGACATGTGGGTTCATGTTGCACTCCATCTCAAATTCCGAGCCATACAACTTGATTGTACTCTCTTGGTACCTTTTTCCTGTTCAACTTGCCACATCACTTTAATTCTCTTCCCTGATGCTGCAACCACTCTCTTGATATACGTACTAAAGATCTATTCACCCCAGTCAGTTTCCCATACACACGAGCAGCCACGGTGGCCTCTTCAGACAAAGAACACATGTGCTTGGGATCATGTCAGAAATATGGGTGTGCACCAAGCTGTGCTCTGAAGCCGCTGGAGCTATTTTCATGGGCATTGAGGCTTCAGAAAACAGCATCTTATCAGCATGGCAACCAGTCCTTCCAACACAATCACAGGGCCACCATCTCATTGTCTTTTGCAGTGAGAAACGCAGCCACAGACCTCTTGAGACTCTTTATTACAATGCCAGGAGGACGTTCACCGGCTGAATGTGTGTTGGATTGTCCAAGCTATGGCCACAGTAGCACAGTGGCCTGCTTCCTGAGCTGAATGAAATGAAAGCCTCAAATAACTGCAAACATAACAGACTTATATTTAGGTGTTTGCCATTTCACATTGACTTATAATGGACCACTCAGAGTTTTCTCAGGCAAAGATGGGGTAAGGTTTGGGAGCTACAACTCCCCATGGCACCCTCCATTTGCCCTGGTGGTATATTGGGTAGTTCCTGCTGCCACCAGTACTGTGAGCTCAGAAGCTGTCCAGTCAGACAGGCCCACCTGTGGATCAGAGCTGCAGCAGGTTCTGATTGCGCCTGGGATGGGACGGGGCGGTGATGAAAGGTGTCACTGCGCCCTCCATGAAGTCTTGCCACGCTCCCCTGCTTCCGGAAATACCCCATTTCAGAACATAACGGAGGTGAGGGTGGGCAGGAGAGCCCAGCTCCCTGGTGTGCCCAGTTCCCTCGCTGGTGCCCATGGCAGCTGCTACACTGCCCCCCAGGGTGCGATGCCACTGCTGTGGATATAGGTCCTTGGTCAGTGCCCTGCATAGGCAACCCTTGACCTTCAATTCCTGTTTCTGCCTTTGGGCCTGTGGGCAGCTGTTAAAAGGGTAGTGCCAAGAAATAAGGTGGCAACCCTAGCAGCAGAGCAGTTCTGGCTGGGAGAGCAGTGACTGGCCACTTGAACAGAGGCATCATGTCCATGTCCATAGGGCACAGTGTAGCGGTTGCCATGGGAGCCAGCGAGGAAGCTGGGCATGCCAGGGAGGAAAGTGGCAGGGAGCCGCTCCCTCCTGCCCACCTCTGCTTCCATTATGCTCCAAAATGGAGTGACTGGAAGCAGGTGGCACGATGAGATTGTGCAGAAGGCGCGGTGACGTCTTTCGTCACTGCCCCACCCCAGGCGGGATCAGAGCCTGCTCCGGCTCTGCACTTGAGAAAGGAAGCCCACTCTCAGCTGCATCACTCTGCAGAGGTACTGTGTGCTGTCAGGTTGCCCTGGCAGCCGTTCTCCTGCGGGCTGTTTCCAGTGGGTCTGCACCAGCCTTAACCACCAGCAGAAGCAGCAGCCACCGAAACACTTCAGCTGGTTTTCCATTTTGAATTGTATACCAATTGCTTTGAGAAGCCTCAGAAAGGCAGATGCAAACCACACAAATAGTGAAACATCCTCTCAACCTAAGTTTGAGGTTGGTAGGAAGAGAGGCAGATCCTATAAAAACAACCTGCTTTATGGTGGAGCCAGTTCTCCTGTTCTTCTGCGCTGTCCTGAACCACAGTGTTCTCTCTCCTCCCACTGCAGAGCAGCTCAGCTTCAGGAACCCTAGCCTGAGGCCCTGTTTCTTAAGGTTAACGGCCTTCTCAGAAGTGATGATGATTGAGCCATAAACAGTTGTAGCCAATGATGTAGCAATTTTTCGTTCCTGGGTGGTGGTTGTCAGTTCTTTCCTGGGACTTTCGCAGTATGAAGTTCCTGAGAATCCATGTGGAAGCAAAACTCTCAAGGCACTTTTTCGGTGCTTTGAAGACAGGGCTGGTTCATATCTCCAGCTACCAAATCAGATGCTGCTTCAACTTGTCTCTGAGGGATGCGATCTGGTTGTTCCTTTCCCAGGTGCAGAAAAATCCCTTCCCATCCCTCTGGTCCATATGACCTCCTCTCAGAGGAACAAGGTCCCACCCTGTTCCCTGCCCACC
>JAJKFI010000012.1:7988355-8005788 GCA_029204185.1 Lerista edwardsae
AAAGAAAAACTCTCTCTCTCTCTCTCTCTCTCTCTCTCTCTCTCTCTCTCTCTCTCTGTGTGTGTGTGTGTGTGTGTGTGTGTGTGTGTGTGTGTGTGATAAAGAAACCATTTTGCAACTATAGAAAAATCAGTATTTAACTTTTATAGAAAAATATTTTATAGGGTTTCCATATCTCCATAGACTTATCCATACGAAATGTCTTTGGTAGATGACTGATTCAAATAGAGAGAAAGAGTTGAGAGTTCCTCCATCCATTGCAAAAAACCCAAACTTCACCTATAGGCTAATGGGTTCTGAGCTGTCTGTGACAGCTCAAGAGAGAGATCTTGGGGTGCTGGTGGACAATTCAATGAAGGTATCGACCCAGTGTGCGGCAGCAATTAAGAAGGCCAATTCCATGCTTGGGGTAATTAAAAAAGGGGTTCAGAATAAAACAGCCAATATTATCATGCCATTGTACAAATCAATGGTAAGGCCACACCTGGAATATTGTGTACAGTTCTGGTCGCCGCACCTCAAAAAGGACATAGTGGAGATGGAAAAGGTGCAGAAGAGAGCGACGAAATGATTACGGGGCTGGGGCACCTCCCTTATGAAGAAAGACTGCAGCGTTTGGGGCTCTTCAGTCTAGAAAAAAGGCGCCTGAGGGGGGACATGATTGAGACATACAAAATTGTGCATGGAAGGAATAGAGATGATAGAGGGATGCTCTTTTCCCTCTCTCAAAACACCAGAACCAGGGGGCATCCGCTAAAACTGAGGGTTGGGAGAGTTAAAACAGATAAAAGGAAATACTTTTTTACCCAGCGGGTAGTTAATCTGTGGAACTCTTTGCCACAGGAGGTGGTAATGACATCTGGTCTAGATGCCTTTAAGAGGGGATTGGACAGATTTCTGGAAGAAAGTCCATCGTGGGCTATAGGCCATGATGGATTGTGCAACCTCCTTACATTAGTAGTAGGCTACTTCAGAGTACCGGGTGCAAGGGAGTAGCAACAGGATGCAAGTGTTTTGTGTCTCGTGCCTCCCTGGGGCACCTGGTGGGCTGCTGTGAGATTACCAGGAAGCTGGACTAGATGGGCCTTTGGTCTGATCCAGCAGGGCTCTTCTTATGTTCTTACGTTCTCTTTCCAACCTTTCAGTGTAAGTCTTTTAGCGACAGTACGGGCACAGGTAATCCATTTTCATTGGCCTTCCAAAAGTTTCCATACTGTAGGCAGATAGTTTGAAAGAATATGCATATCCACTAATTTTAATCACTGACCTAGTAACACATTGATATGCTTAATAACATCAACCCAAAGAGGTTGAATAACGATGCAAGACCAGAGAATATGCCTCAACGTTGTTTCAGATTCATGACATCGCCAACAGTTTGTTTCATTCATAAGTCCCTTGTTAAAAAGAACCATTGGGGTCCAATAAATGCTACAGAGAAGTCCTTGAAGAAAGATTCAAAGCATATGTGGCTGGAGCAGAAGATTTCCATAGGATGCACTTTGCGAAGGATCAAGGATCGTTGTCTTATATAAGACGTAAGACATAAGAAATTTATTTGTCATTACACTCACAACTGGGTGCAACAAAATGAGGTGCTCTTCCCCAAGGTAAAAACTGGACAACACCAAAACTAAAATATGCACAATCAACCATACAACAATCACTTATACAAATATAAATACCCCATTGCTCCCAGCAATTTAAATTCCACAAAAACTTATGACCCCGCATTTAAACTCAATACTGCACTTGGGTAAAAACTGTTTCTGAATCTGCTCATCCTTGCTTTCAATACCCTAAATCTCCTTCTCGATGGTAATAGTTCAAAGAGCTGATGTCCTGGATGAGAGGAGTCTTTCAATATATTAGATATCTTCCTCTTGCATCTATTTTTATACAGTTCTTCCAAAGAGGGGAGTAAACAGCCAATGATGTTTTGGGCCGTCTTGATCACCCTTTGAATTGCCTTTTTCTCTGCCACTGTGCAGCTCGTGTACCATACACAGAGACAGTAGGATAATATGCTCTCAATTGAACTCCGATAGAAGGTGATTAGCAAACTCTCAGCCAATTGTTGCTTTCTAAGAATCCTTAGAAAATACAACCGTTGTTGCGCCTTCCTAATTAAAGCAGCGGTGTTCGCACTCCAAGTCAGGTCATTAGTTATGATGGTCCCAAGAAACTTACATTCAACCATATATAAAGGCTAGGAAGAGGAGAACATGGTGCTACTTCAGCATGTCCTCAGGTTATCATGTCATGTTTATAGACTGTATTTAGCAGAGCAAAAACCCATAAAACAGCTTCGCTCCTTTTAGCTTCCTCACACACTGTACACCACTTAAAATGCAGTTGAGTTTTCAAGCCAACGATGACTCAATGGAAACAGGAGAAAACTGGCCAAACCTGCATGGAGGTGTCACCCAGTTTATTACACAGTGATTAATTCTTCATTCACTCATCACTCTCCTGGTTTATTGGAACACATCAAGGCTGTGCGGAACACACCAAGACTCTTAAAACATAACGTACACAACTTCTCTTCACATTGGCCATCCCTTTGGGAAACGCTCAGAATTGAGTCATACTCTCACATCAAGTGAACAAACAGCACTTCACTTTTTCGGCAACTGAACTGATTTAGCGTACAGTGCAATTTGTCAAGCTTTCAAACCCTTGTTCCAAAAGAGTACAGAGATGTTATGAACAATACATGATGAGCTACTCCAGCAATTGGCTTCTTCCCAGTCAAGTCAGCATCCACACCCTCCATGGCAAACTTGTGAAAAAAAAAAGAAAATTACATGAATATTCACCTAGGATTTCAGATATTCTGACATGAATCATACTGTTTTGCTGGGCTCTCATCAAAGAAGTCTGAAGGAATGCGAGAGCTCCAAAGGGAATCCACTGAAAATCCTTCCTTAAAACAAAACACAAACAATTGGATTTAGATCGCTGCTGTTGGATTTAGGTAAGGACATACAGATGTTATATGTTATGTACCTAAAAGTATGTCGTTAGTTTTTCATGTTTCCAAAGGCCAAATAGTATTTCAGCCAAGAAGCTCTTTGGGTGGCCTCAGACAAATCCCCAACTCCCACCCTAACCTACCTCGCAGTGCTGCTGTGAAAGTCAAATAATATTAGATATAAAGTGTCATAAAGTCCTGGCAAAATGATGGGTTGCAAATGAAATAAATAAGTAGAGAAAATACTTTCTTGATTTTTCCACAACTACCTATATCTACTGAACTATTACATATGCACTGAACATTTTATTATGAATAATAATTTACCTAGCATATAAACATAATCAATCATTTGCTATATTCATTCTTGTGAATATCCTGGGAAGTCAATCATTTTTGTCCCCATTTTGTAGTGAGGAAGCTGATATCAAGAAATTGTTACTTTTTCAGGTCATCATGTAAGCCAATCATTGTAGTTTGACTTGGATTATGGCCAAAGTTTACTGCTAGCCAGTAGCAGGGGAAAGTATGGAAAGGGGTTGTAGAGTTATTTATGTAAGTGATTTCTATCCCTTTTTCCCCTTTGTATAAACAGTGTGCTCCAGGCAGCATACAACATATAGAAAAATAAAATTCAAAACTAGGAATGAAATATAAAATGCCCCTTTTGCTGACCTTAAGGGATAAGTGGGTTCATATAGGAGAAAGCTATTCCTCAAATATTCTGGTCCTGGGCAATACAGCACTGACACCTAAAAAACGACACCTTGAATTGATTGGCAGTTACTGTAGCTGCATGAGCCCCTGAGGAATATAGCCTAGCCCCCAAAACTACACAGTCTGCCACCTTCTGCACTTTCCAGACAGTTTTCAAGGGCCTCCCTATGTAGAGTGTGTAGCAGTAGTAATTTAAATGTCACCATGGACCACTGTGATTAGATTCGAATAACGTAGGTGGTTGCAACTAGTGCGCCAGCTTCAGTAGGGCAAAAGCCCCCCAACCCCGGCCATCACTGCAACCTGGGATCCAGGAGCAGTTGAGAGTCTAGGATGACTCCCAAGCCGCAAATGTTAATTGCCCAGCTAGCATTGTCTTCTGACTTTGGGTTGGTAGACAGCTCTAACAGTACATTCTACTCTGCTACCACATTAATGCTTTCAATACTTTGATTTGTTTCTGTTTTGTGGCCACACATTCTTTGTTGGTGTTCTTCATTCATAGCAGCTCCTGAAATACACTACCAGCTAGAGCCCAAAGTATGCTCAGCTGTGTGAATTTAGGCAAGCTGTCCTGTTCGTTTCAGGCAAGGGGTTTCTTTTCACTTATTCAGGGCGGCACCTTTCCAATGGATGGGATTGGCGAGGAGCCCTGTGGTCACACTGGGGCCATTGCACCAGGAAGAAATTGCTAGATTGCGACATATTTGCATCTCAACTTATTTCAAAGCTACTGGAAAACTTTTGTGACCATTTCATTCAGTCATTCATTCATTCATTCATTCATTCAATTTCTGTCCCATGTTTCAACTACACTCTCAACCCAAAGCAGCTTACAAAATACAAATAATCTCATACATATATAAAACATAGCATAAAATACAAATTCAGGGGCCCCACATATTCCACATATCCAATATCCATTGATTCTGACATCCATGGATATCGGACTGCCTCTGCCCCCAAGCCTGAGCCTGACCAGAGGCTTTCTGAAGCCCACAGAGGCATCCTTGTTTACCTGCATCTGTTCGTGTCTGCCTGTGGCTGCTCCAGGCTTCAGAATGAAGCCCAGAAGAAGAAAAAAATAGAACTTCCAGTTTTTGGCAAAAACCAGGAGTTGTGTTTAAATGGGTCTGGGCAACTTTCTGAGGTCTGAGGAAGGCAGGGGCCTTCCATAGCCTCAGAAAGCTGCACTGACCCATTTAAAGGCGACTTCCAATTTTCACGGGAGGGTGAGTTGGAGGATAGTTTAGGCAGGGGGCTAGAAGGCAGCAGAGATTTCAGCCTGATATAATTCTCCCTCCTGAGCCCAACACAGATCTCCTCAATTCTGCATCACCTAAATAGATACATATTAGATAGCTAAATAGCTGGTGCAGCTCCGAATAGAGCCATTTGGTTCTCTGAGGCTCTATATGGGGGAAGGTAACAGATGTTCCTTTACCCCAAATTGAGCTTCGGCTGCTGCTCCGGCCCCCAGGATATTGCTTGGTGCCACCACAGCATAGGATTGGACCCTAAAAGAATAAAATAATATTTTTGTTTTTCATTCCTAGCAGACTCTTATTGCTGACTTTTGGTTCCATCATGATGATTATGATTGTTTTCCCTACTGTTTGGTTCTTTTCATTTTAGCTTCTGTCTTTGTTTTAGCTTCAGGGATTCTAACCTCATCATCTTTCTATTGTTCATCATTCACATCTTTCGTCCATCTGGGCACATCTCCACTTTCATCTTTGAAATTCTTGTTCTCTTAATTTTGTGGTTCCTTTTTTCTTCGAAGCTCTTGATTTTTGTCAGGTTTTAGGGCATTAAAAAAAATCTAAGTTTGGCAACTCCTTATTAAGGCTTAACATTTCAGTGGCAAGGTTTTAATAAGTGTGGAGAATACACAAGCCACAACAAAAATGGATTTAGCATCCTTTGATTTCTGTGGAAGAGAGTTAAGTTTGTCCTTAACTCTCCCATTGAATTCAGTGACGATTTAAATGTCAAATTAGATATGTGGAAAGCATAATGTGTCACTGCATGTTACTTTTTTGTTTTGTATTTGATTTTTATATAAGCTTGAGTAAATAGCTGCAACACCAAAGAAGGAGAAAACTGAAATAGGGAACGGGCAAGTTAGGACCTTGGCCCCTCCACAGTTCTGATTTCAATCATGTGAGCTATTTTAATTGAAGGGAAAAAACCATTCCATTAGCTTTCAGTATAAGCTTTTTTCCAATTAAGCTAGTGGATGTACCAGACAGGATAAAGATAGAAGACCACTAGATTTAAGAAACTGACTAGCAAGGTCCCAAGTTGCACTTGTATTGTGTAGGTGCTGTTTTAGTTATGAAACAATGAAATCCCACCCACCCACAGAAACAATGGAAAATAAACATTTGAGTGACAGAAGGGAGGTGAGGGTTAAGCCGCTGGGACATGAAAAGCTAAATAGTAGGCTCAGGAGGCCTCTGCCCAGGCCCAGCATGACTGTAACAATTTTATGAATGGCCCACCAACCTTTTTTGGTGCTCTTTGATAACAACTGGGAACCACAATGTATTGTGTCACTGGCCATGTTTAGCTGCTTTCCCCCTTTTTCTACCACTCTTCTTCCAAGGAGCTCAGGGTGCTGTAGATAGTCCCTTCCCTCCTTTTCTCCTCATAACAACCCTGTCTAACCTCATCATGCCCTGTCCAATGCAGTCTAACCCAAACCGGAAGTGGGTTGCTATTGCTTTTTTCTTCCTTCTGATGTTTGGGGAGCACTACGACAGGTAAGGTAATTGCAGCCCCCGCCTTCGCCCCACCCTGCACACACTTATAGTGGTTCAAACTCTCCCTGACAGTTTGAAAACTGCTGTACTACACCATCCTGTGCCATGAACCTGGTGAGTGATCTACACCATTGATACAACAGGGATGGGAACTCGAGTCTCAGGATTCAAATCTGAGTTGCAAAAATATGTGTTTTTTGCTGAGTTGTGTAGGACTCGGGCACTGACTCGAGAATTGATCTGAAAAACTCAAGTCGGAAAACCCATGTGACTGGATGTGCTTGCTTACGTTTTTTGCAGTGTGGGGGGTCATCTGAAAGCTGGTAGTTCCAGCCAGGAGGCAGGGAAGGGTTAATGTTTTGTATCAATTAGGCAGAAAGTAGGCAGAAAGTAGGTGGGAGCGGGCTCTCTTGTCCATCTCTGAAGGAAACAATTACCATTGGACAAAGGAGGGCAGAAGGAGGAGACCAAGGGGTTCTTGCCTTAGGATTGGCTGGAGTCTGAGAAGCCCAGGGAGGGGGAGGAGGCAGAGAAACCAGCATGGTTCTTACTGATCACACTTTCCTCCAAACTCATGGCTTCATTGTTACAATGGATAAAGAAGCTTCAGCGCAATGGGACTACTTCTGAGTAAAGCTGCAAAAGACTGGATCATTCTGCTCATAGCTTAAGCCTCCCAGCTGCTGCTGGACAATCCTGCTCTTGCTTGCTGCTTCTGCTTCTCTCCGTCCTGCCCCTCACACCTTGCCCTTTCAGTCCACGCCCTGGTGGGCCACCTGCGGCTCTCTTCAGAAAAGATGCTTGAGTCAAAATGACTCACCACTCAGGGCAAGTCAGCAAAGGGTGCCTGCTAAGACCCATGCTCGAGTTGAGTCTTGGGGGGCAGAGACTTGAGACTCGACTCGAGTCTTACCACAGGGCCAAATTCCCGTCCCTGCTATTCAGGTCTTCACACGTCTCTTTTCTGAATAATTTTCAAGAGTAGTTTTAAACTGTCACTGAACCTCCTGAAATATTGAATATGGGCCTTCTTAAATGACACATTTATACGGTTCACCCAAAATGCACTCAAGATAATTCCAGATATCCTACTTACTTGTTCCTTTAGGCAAACTGCATTTTTTCCCAGTGAACATTCTTCATTATTGTTCCAGAGGGTTGTGGTATTGATGACCTAGATTTAATGTTCTCCTCTCTTGGTTTCCCAGTACCAGCAGCCTGTATGTGCCCTTTTGCGGTTATTTTATGCAATCATGGCTGCCTAGGGCAGACTTCTGAAAGGATATACAAATATCAATAGCAACAGGAACTTTGTATTTACTTAGGATGGAGGGCTTAGTTTTGCTGTGTTTGTTATTGTTTTTGATAGAGTGCCAGTGCTTTATTGGCTCGGGTGCGGCATCAGCAAGCCTACCGCAGTGTTGAAGATCACGGCCAAAGCAAGTGGCGCTGAGCATGCACAAGACTTCACACATGCTGAGGCCTCCTGGAATCTGGGTACAACTGGGAAGCCTTATAGGCATAATACCAAAACATACAAAGTACAAGTGGGCCGGCATTATCCACGGGTTTGACATCTGCAGATTTGATAATCCGTGAATGCTGCCCCCCAGGCGGGCCCATCTGGACCATTGGACCTGACCTTAAAAGACCCTTCCTTAAAAGGAAGCCTTAAAAAGGCATTAAAATGTCACTTCTGGTTTCCCTTGGAAAACTAGATGTTGCGGGTTTTTTAAAAAAATCAAAATGGCCGTTTTGAGGCCCATAAAGGCCATAGGTGGTCAAATACTGGGAGCGCAATTCTAAACTGAGTTAGGCCCCTCTCCCACCCTTTCCCCATTTTCCACCTGCGCTGACTTACCCAGGCCAAGGGCTGTGGATTATTCCCTGGTGGGCCTCTGACTTTCACCATTTGCAGCAGTGGCCCTCTCCAAACCCTTCTTTTGTATTTGTAGTTTTCAGTTTCATATAATTACATCTACAGTTGAAAAGGTTTTCTTCACCAAAATCCAAAACAGCTGTTGAGGTGAGGTCCTGTAACAGCTTTGGTTCTTTACTTCTTCCTTTATTTGTATGGAGCGCTGTGGCCGAGTGGTGCTTTTGTTAACCCTCTGCAGCTCCCATCGTGTTTGAATGTGGCTCCCAATTTTCCATGAATGTGGGATACGAAAGAGACTTGCTCTACGGCCCACGCTCAGCTAGAGAGAGGCTTACGCATCAGTGATCCTCAGTTGACTACTAGTGGTTCTCCAGGTTTTCATACAGGAAATTTTTCTCTGCCCTTCCCAAAGATGTGAGAGATTGAACCTGGGTCCCTTTGCCTGCAAAGTATGTGCTCTGTGACTATAGACCCTGGTCTCCCCAAAATCTGATGCTACATCTGTAAGTAGAAACAATAGTTATTATACCACATTCTAATAACATTGCATTTAAACCAGTAGTGTCAGCCTACCGGTACGCTGGGCGGGTTCTGCTCGGTCGCTGGGCGGGTCTGCTCGGTGATCGGCAGCGTGCTCGCTGCGTTCCGTTGCATAATGGTGAAAGCCCGCAAAAAAAGCGGGCTTTCGCCATTACGCAATGGAACGCAGCGAGCACGCTGCCGATCACTGAGCAGACCCGCCCAGCGACCGAGCAGACCCGCCCAGCGACCGAGCAGAACCCGCCCAGCGTACCGGTAGGCTGACACTACTGATTTAAACATGAAACACTAGCAGGGACAGCATTAGCAGGGACAGCATCATTGGGTAGGTGTCAAGTACCCAGGGCTCTCAGGGACAGTGCTGATCCCCTTTACGCCCATAGTCTTTGAGTGGGGACAGCAGAGCAATTTCCTTGGGTTCCACTCAAGTTGGATTGGGCCCATAGTGGGCAGTTTAATGAGGTGCCTGAAACTTGAAACTGAATAATACATAAAAAGTCACTGATTTTTTTGAGCAGAATGATGTTTACATTAAAAATTTTTGCGGGAGGGGGGATGCTATTTGTAATATGTACCTCGGTATCTACTGATTCAGCATCCACGGTTTCCATGGATACTGGAATGCCTATTTAAAAGATAAAGGTAAAGGTTTCCCGATGACCGAATGGTCTAGTTGTGACCGACTGTAGGGGGCGGTGCTCATCTCCGTTTCAAAGCCAAAGAGCCGCCGTTTATCAAAGGAAAGCTTCCGTAGTCATCTGGCTGGCATGACTGTACACTGTAGCGCATAGAACGCCATTACCTTGCCACCGAAGTAGTACCTATTTATCTACTCACATGTTTACATGCTTTCAAACTGCAAGGTTGGCAGGAGCTGGGACAAGCAACGGGAGCTCACTCTGTCACGCAGTCTCGAACTGCCAACTTTTCGGTCAACAAGCTCAGCAGTTTAACCCACAGCGCCACCACGTCCCTTATTTAAATGATAGGGGAACATTAAACAATTTCTCTTTTTTACCTCATTGCAGCAAAACTACTGATGTTCCCCTAGCTTTAAAAAAGCTCCCCCAGTATCCACGGTTTCAGGTATCCTTGGATATTGGGGCATGCCTGTATTACTTGCTGGAGGATTACCTGCTAGGGAGACACAGAGAACAAGATTTTGAAACGCGTGGTTTAATAAGACTTCAAACTAAGCCCAGAACCAATATTCAAATTCCTTTATCCTATTCTGGAAAAATGAAAAGTCTGTTATGTGCCAATGTGTAGTTGTTTTCATTCAAGGATAACTAGACAGCTGAAGCTGGCTTCCACAAAGTGTTTTCTATTAAATCTGGATAATATTTGAGGCAAGAAAGAGAAAAACAACTATATTGCCACAAATCTCTCATCGCAAGCTTCCTCTGCAAAGAACTACTAATTCTAGCAAAGGATGGGATGGCCCTATTTTTGCAGCTCTTTTGTTCATTCATTATAGTGTGAGCCTATTTACCATATTTTTTTTGGTTGTGCATGTTTTGTGCTACGCTTTTATTGAAATTATTGTAATTATTGTGAGCCACCTTGCTGACCTTTCTGAAAGTGTAAGTGATTGGATTTTTTTTTGGATTGAACTCAGTTTTTAACTCTCAGATTCTCTCATTTCACACAGGATTTGCCAGGGTGGGATTTTGGGAAGAGGAGCAGGGGCCACTCTGAATTTTGGAAGGCCCTGGATAATAACCAAAGGCCACTGAGGCCCTACAATTTGGGTCCTCTTAAAAAAAAACTCTCCTCCAAAATTGCATCCAGGACCTGAACCCCAACAATTCAAAGAAAAATGTCAATGAGCAGCATTTGATCAGCTTGTAGTTAGACTACAGCCTATTGGAGGCTGATAGGAAATCTGGAAGCCATCATATGGGTCTAGTCCAGGACAGCGTTGTCATCCGCAAATGAACTCCTGGAACGCTGGGAGGGATGTGGGAGGGACTTTCGCGTGATTAGCAGCCCGCCTGTTTCGTTCCGTGGCTGCCCTGGCCTCGAGGGGGGCTGCCCCTGGTTGGTGTGGCCCCCCGCTGCTTGCCCAGGCACCCGGTGTGCCCCCCACCTGTCTCCCCCGGCGAGCAGGCACCCCTCGAGGCCAGGGCAGCCGCGGAACAAAACGGGCGGGCAGCCAATCACGGCAAAGCCCCGTGTAAGTCCCTCCCAGCGTTCCAGGAGTTCATTTGCAGATGACAACGCTGGTCCAGGAGTCTCCAAACTATGGCCTGGGGGCCACATCTGGCCCACCACAAGGTTTTATCCGGCACACAGCAACTTAAAATATTTGACATTTTTACTCAATGTATATCATTTCTCAGTTTAAGCAGGGCGTTTTTTCTTTGTAAATGTCACATTTTTATTCTGAATCATATCATGCTGATTACAAAAAAGATCCAAGTAAAATTCATTCATTCATTCATTCATTCATTCATTCATTCATAAAACTGATGTTTTTTGGCCTGTGAAAATCTGTAAAATATACGATATGGCCCTCGTACTGAAAAGTCTGGAGACCCTGGTCTAGTGAAACTCTTGGTGCTAGGACGGAAAACTGGAATGAGGGATTGGAGGTTTATTCCAATGAATTCTCATAGGTCAAAGGCCTTACTATGAGTAGAACAGTATGAAACTGAGGGCCCGATCCTAACCAACTTTCCAGCACCAATGCAGTCCTAATATCGCCTCCAGGCAAGGGAAGAAATGTTCCCTTACCTTGAGGAGGCCTCCATGACTGACCCCCACCCCCACTGCAGGATGCAGCACAGGCCCTGCAGGGACAGCTGCCTCAGCTCTGGAACGTGGGCTACACCTGGGCCCTAAACAAGTCAGTGGCTTGACCTGTCAAACATATTAAAAGCACAAGGACACTTGCAGAAAGGTCTTAAAACAGTGCAAAGATTTGTTATATTCTGCCCCTGTAGGAAATGGTATTACTATTTAAATAGTATTACTATATACTATTGTATTATTTATAAATCTGGTGATTTTCATAAGTGTGAAAAGAGTTGAAACTCAACATTTTCATAAGCATGAAACAATGTAGCACTCAACTGAACAACTATTAAAATTCTAATTCACCTCAAAATAACAAAGGCAAATTTAAATAAATAACAAATCCTATTATTATTTGAAATGCATCATCTAATAAGTTATGGAAATCTATCATAAAGGTCCTTGATTATTTCATAGTGGAAGTCAACATTACAAATAATTACTCATAGTACTAAGAGAGACCTCCTACACTAATTATTTTGGCTGCAAAAAAGAGTTGAATGAGTTTCTATGACGCGCCAGGGTTGTGATGTGAAACAGACTTCCAGTGTAAGTACATCGGGGTACAACCTCAATGACCTATAGGAGGGTCTGGAAAACTCATCTATGTGGCATTATTAAATATGATTTTAAAAACCGGTTTGTCGAAGAAGTGCCTTACAGTTTCTTAACTCATAAATCAGAACAAATGAAAATCAGTACTGTTAAATTTGAGGTCTCTTTGGTGTAGAGCAGTGTTATTCAAACTGTGGGTCGGGACCCACTTGATGGGTTGCAACATGCTGTCAGGTGGGTTGCGGATTGCTGGGAGCAGCCATCTTGGAAGCTGCAGACCTTAGTCTTGCCATGTTCCTTTTGTGAGTGTTAACTGTTTGAATTTTCGAGTGAGGGTTTTGTTTTTAATTGTTTTCCATTCAGTGCTTTTACATAATATTTTGTCCTAATTCTGCTTTCTATCAAGGATGTTTCATGGTTGTACAATTGCTGCAGTCCATTCATGCCTATTTGCATTTCAAGAGGGTCATTACGTTACAATGACAGCACTTCCTGCTTGATTCTGTCATTTCCTGCCATGACATTGCTTGCTAACTTCATTATATAACTTCATTATTTTGCCATTGCTGATACCTTTTAAAGTCATTCATCATTTGGAACAGTCAAGCTACCCAGCCATTGCTACCTGCTCAGCCATGATTACATTCACTGCCCATTTCTTTCAGATACTCTGGAAAACTGTGACTCAGATGGCTCTACAGATTCACTATAGGATCACAATAGTGATGGCAATATGTAACATACGGTATGTTCCATTACCGCAATTACAGGCAGACACTGGAGAGGCAGTGGCAAAAAAACAATTCTGCTCTTCTACAATTCTACAGATTCTCCTACAGTTGCTGTCTTTACATCGACAAATTTGTGATTGTCTTTTAGGTGATATGCACCATCCTATTCCATTTCAAGCGACTACCTTTTGGATCACAGGTTACAGTTACAGTACTTTGAAAATAAAGGATTCATGTATATCTTGTTTTGAACCCTGAAATGATACTTCTGTCGAGAAAGCAAAAAATGACCATGACCCATCTGAGATTAGCCTTCAGCAAAATCCATTGAAGCCAATGCAACAAATTTAGCCTGACAATTAACAGGCAGCCCAATCCTACTTAACTCCCCCTGTACTGATATACCCACACCAGTGGGGTGTGCATCGCATCCCACAGGGGTGTTTCAAGCTGTGAAGACTTCTTCGAGGTAAAGGAACAGTTGTTCCCTTGTCCTGGGTTAGCCCGCACCACTCTATATAGCTGGTGCAAGTGGGTACAGAAAGATGGATTGAGACCAAGAAGTTGGGTAAGAATATGGGTGTCACCACTGCCACTGATACCACCCTCCTCCCTGCCACGGTCTCCTTCTAGTTCCTCCCCTTCCCTGCCCCATTCCATCCATCCCCTGCCTCCTGCCCTCCCCCTGTTGTGGGAGCTCATTGGGAGGGTACTGACACATGGACCTGGCGGTTCATTGCTTACTGTGGCAGTCAGGCCACGCTGCATTGAGTGTTAGGTTTTGAACTCAGAGCTTTACCATGCTCTTAAATCAACATTAAATTATGGTTTTCTAATAAACCATTCCTTATCTGTCTTTACCTGGATGATGGAAACACCAACCCCTTACCCAGCATTCCCAATTTCTCCTGGTAGAATCTCCAATCCAGAGTGCTCGATTCCTGGAGGAAAAGAGAACAAGCTTCCGACAGGGAACTTGTTTTCTTCCTTGGCTGAAATCATGCCATCTTATAACTTTAAATCTACCCTTTTGCTGCTTGGAGGACCATAGGCAGGAACCTGAGCCAATCAGCCTGCTCACTTGAACAGTGACCCAATCCTGGGTCCCTATGTTGCCCAAGGCCAGTACTAAATAATGGAGGCCTGTTTTTTGCAAAGCCCTCAAAAGGCCTTCTGGCCACCCCCACTGGGTGGTGCCCTGGGGCACTTGCCCCTTGACCCCCCCCCACCCCCGTTACTCCAGGGAACCAGCTCATTCCTAATCCAAATTTTCCTGGATTCCAGCAGAGGAAGTCAGATGCAAATGAAGGCTTGCAAACAAAAGCTGGGAGATTGTGTGGAAATGCCTCTAACAATGAGGATCACACACAACATACACAGAAATGCACATAAAATATAGGCATTTTATGACACCTGTAGTGTATGAGAGGCATATCAATGGGTAGAAGGCTGCATTGCCTTCTCTCATTAAAGGGTACAACTTTTCACGGCATAGCCATAAATCTCTGTGTCAGAAAGTCATTAATGAAAATCCAGCCTTCTTAAATTCAACTTTTTTTTTTCTCGAAGCAAGAGTCCTTTTCAAAATGCCACTGTTGACAACTCTGAGAGCATAGGCAGAAGTTGGAGACAGTGGCCATGTGAGCTGGGAGTGCGTGGCTCATTTCTAAGGCCATTATAGCGCTACAGGAATTCCTGCAGTATTATTAGCGACCATAAAAGATTAGTTGTAGCATTCAAGCAATTCAGCAGATTAGTGGTGGAAGTAAATACTGTGGTGACTGAGTGTGCTTGCAAACTTATTGACATGACAACTGCAACCAGTGGCATGGAAAACAGCATTCATAGACAGCATTTCCTTAACCAGCATTATTATCACCTATGGTATTCAACGCATAGTTACTCCTATAATTCTAGCATAATTTTTTTGCCCTGGAAATGGAAAAGAAACACACAGCAAGTCTTTTTCTTCCATCAGTTAGGCAGTGCCTTTTGTGATTGCAGGATGGATGGGCCCCATTTACACATTGTTCTCAAAATAATATTTACTTTAAAAAGAGCATCTTACCAGGTACCAGTTACTTTGCTTTAAGCTTGAGGCTTAAAGACAATTGATTATTGGGCTGGATCTGAATGTGTGCCTTTGTTTATCCTCTTATCTGATTTCTCCTCTCTTTCAGAGGTGCAATGCTCCGCCCCAGTGACTGCGGCAGTGACATCACAATGTCATGTGATATCGTGTTGTCACTTCTGGGTTCTCCCTGGAGAAGGGAGTGCTTGCTGTTGCAGCTTCTCATCCCCGTTCCTTCTCCTGTAGAAGCTCCCCTTTGAAGGAGAAGGAATGGGGGGGGGCAAAACCTCCAGCACTTCCTCCATAACCAAGGCAGAGCCTGAGGGGCAGTCATGTGCCTCCACTTGGTCTAGAACCCGAGGCAGATGCACCTCAGGACTCCATCCTAGTTACACCTCCTTAAGAGATTGTTTAGGCTACAATCCTATCCTTCTTCCCCCCTCTCCCACAGATGCAACCATGCTGCTGGTGCATGTACTACATCCTGCCAGGCAGGAGGCAGTCCAAGAGGTCTCGTCCAGGTATGGAAATGTTTGTTCTCTTTCCTGTGGGTTAAGCCCCCAGTGCCAGAATGGGTCTACTCAGACCTGTATTCGTGATTTTGCTATTAAAAGTCCAATTGAACCCAGGAAGACAGATTGAGGCCTGGAAGGGTTATAGAATATTGGCAGCACTGTTGATACCAGCCCTTCCAGGCCTCGTTCCCCTGTTCTGCCCCATCTTCTCTCTGTTTCTCCCCTGTCCCACCACATTCTGTCGCTCCCCATCTCCCTCTTGCCTCCTGGGCTGACTTACTGGCTCTGTGGGATGTGGAGGATCTGCATGGCGGTAGCCTGGCTGCTCAGATGGTGTGTCATGTTTTGCAATAGCTATAAAAGGACCTCATGCCTCCAGAACACGAGTTCCAGTGGCGTAAGGCCCACATAGGATTGGGCTCAGTGGCATCGTGAAGGGGGCGGGGGCGGGCCGCACCAGGTGACGCGCACAGGGGTATGTGTGTGAGACAGCACGGGGGACCAAAATGGCTAAAATTGCGGTTTTAAAAGATACTACCATCATGCTATATACTGTTGGAATGCAAATTTCACCTGGAATTCAATAAAAAAAGGGAGTGTAATATCTTCATTCTATCAAAAGTTATGGCCAAAAAACTAAAACCCCAAAATATAACTTCTAATGTAAAAATCGTAATTTTTTTTAAATTGCGGTTTTACAGTATAATACCATCATGTTATATACCATTGGATGCAGAATTTCACGAGGAATTCAATAAAAAAACCAGAGTGTCATATCTTTATTCTATCAAAACCTATGGCAAAAAACAACAACTGAAAATACAATTTTTTTAATGTAAAAATTGCGATTTTAAAAAAATCAGTATTATGAGTCAGTTCCATGTATCAGAGCTAATACTAGAACTTTTATTTAATTGTGTGAGTGTCATCAAATTGGCCATGGGTTTTTTGTTGGTTACTAATTTGTTGGGTGACCTGTACTATAGTTAAATAAATAAAGTTGCTGTGTGGTTCGGGAGGAGGAGGTCCATCATGAGGGGGGGGGGAAACACGCGCTGACCTCCTGCTCCGGGTGACGCAAACTCTAGTGACGCCACTGACTGGGCTGCCTAACTATGAGGGAGAATGCTTTTAAACGAAGAGTGGCTGGAATAATAGGCCTTGGAGAACAACACACACACACACACACACACAGTATTATTTATTTATTTATTTAAAAGATTTTTACCCCGCCTTTATGCCCAAAGGCACTCAAGGCGGCATTACATAAAACTATAAAATTTAACATTAAAAAACACTATAAAAGAACATTAAAACAACATATTCAAACAAAATTAAAAACATAACAATAAAGTTTAAAAAAACCAAACCCAGTGGATCATAAAAGTATAACACCCCAGCCAGTCAACCTGTCAACAATTAAAAGCTTTTCTAAATAGAAAGGTCTTCAGCCCCCGCCGAAATGTTAACAGAGAGGGAGCAGTTCTCAATTCTAAGGGGAGGCTATTCCAAAGTTGGGGGGCCACCACCGAGAAGGCCCTCTTCCTGGCCGCCACCCCTCTCACTTCTCCTGGTGGCGGCACAGTCAAAAGGGCCCCTCCAGAAGATCTAAGAGTACGGGTTGGATTATATGGAAGAAGGCGGTCCCTCAAATACCCCGGACCCGAGCCGTAAAGGGCTTTAAAAGTCAAAACCAGCACCTTGAATTGGGCCCGGAACAGAACCGGCAGCCAGTGTAGTCGCCGGAGCAACGGCTCGACAGAGTCAAACCGACGTGCCCCAGCTACCACCCGAGCCGCCGCGTTCTGTACTAGTTGTAATTTCCGGACCGTCTTCAAAGGCAGCCCCACGTAGAGCGCATTGCAATAATCTAATCTAGATGTCACTAGG
>JAJKFI010000012.1:8006188-8021973 GCA_029204185.1 Lerista edwardsae
GCCCCACGTAGAGCGCATTGCAATAATCTAATCTAGATGTCACTAGGACGTGGGTCACTGTGGCCAGGTCCGCACAGCTCAGGTACGGCCGCAGCTGGCGAATCAGCCGAAGCTGAGCAAAGGCTCCCCTGGCCACCGCCGCCACCTGGGACTCCAGGTGCAGTTGTGGGTCCAGGAGAACCCCCAAGCTGCGAACCTGCTCCTTCAGAGGAAGTGCAACCCCATTCAGAGCAGGACGATAATCCAATACCCGAGCTGAGGATTTCCGAACCAGAAGCACCTCTGTCTTATCCGGATTTAATTTCAGCTTGTTCGCCCACATCCAGCCCCTAACCGCCTCCAGACAGCGATCCAGGATCTCAACCGCCTCCTCAGAATCAGGGGGAAAGGAGAGATAAAGTTGGGTGTCATCAGCATATTGATGGCACCCCACTCCAAACCCCCGGATGACCTCTCCCAGCGGTTTCATGTAGATGTTAAACAGCATGGGGGATAAGATGGAACCTTGCGGCACCCCAAACCTAAGAGGCCGGGGTGTCGAACAAGCATCCCCCAGCACCACCTTCTGGGATCTGTCAGCCAGGAAGGAGCGGAACCACTTCAAAACAGTGCCTCCAAGCCCCAACCTGGCCAGCCGACCCAGAAGGACACCATGGTCGATGGTGTCGAAAGCCGCCGAGAGGTCCAGCAGGACTAACAGGGTCGCACTTCCCCTGTCCATCCCCCGGCGCAGGTCATCCACCAAGGCGACCAAGGCAGTCTCCGTCCCGAATCCCGGCCTGAAGCCAGATTGAAATGGGTCCAGATAATCCGTTTCCTCCAGAACCCTCTGAAGCTGGGACGCCACCACCCGCTCAATCACCTTGCCCAGAAATGGGATACTAGATACTGGCCGAAAGTTGTTTAAATTTGTGGGATCCAGGGAGGGCTTCTTCAGGAGAGGGCGAACCATCGCCTGCTTCAAAGCAGGCGGGAGCACCCCCTCCTTCAGAGATGAATTCACCACCCTCCCCGTCCACTCGGCCAGCCCTCCCCGGGCAGCTCTAATTAGCCATGCCGGGCAAGGGTCGAGCGGGCAAGCAGCAGGTCTCACACTCCAGAGAATCCTGTCCACATCCTCAGGCTCTACAAGCTGAAAAGAATCCCAAATCATAGGATAGACAGGTTCCCCAGGGACATCACTAGATATGCCCACAGCAGCGTCCAAGTCATGCCGGATCTGATCGACCTTATCTGCAAAATGTTTTGCAAACTTGTCACAGCGAGCCTCCGTGTGCTCCTCCCCACCAGTAAGGGGGGCCAGATGTAAAAGGTTACGGACCACACGGAATAGCTCAGCCGGACGGTTCTCTGCAGATGCAATGGTGGCAGAAAGGTGTGCCCTCTTGGCTGCCACCACTGCTCTGGAATAAGCTTTTAATTGGGCCCTAGCCCGTGTCCGGTCAGATTCGGCACGAGTCTTTCGCCACCGACGCTCTAGTCGTCTGCTCTGCCGCTTCATCGTTCGCAGCTCCTCAGAAAACCAAGGAGCCGCTCTGATTCTGCGACTAGGCAAAGGACGCTCAGGAGCGATCTCATCCAGGGCCCTGGCCATCTCCGAATTCCAGAGGTCGACCAGGGCACCGGGTGGATCTCCAACTCTGGCAACAGGAAAATCCCCCAGAGCCCTCAGGAATCCATCTGGATCCATCAGCCTCCGAGGGCGGATCATAAAATGCGATCCCCCGCCATTGCAGAGGTGAGAAGCTGCAACAAGCCTAAATCCCACCAGACAGTGATCTGTCCATGACAAAGGAGTGATCTTAATCTCCTCCACCTCCAGATCACCATCAACCTGCCCCGCAGTAAACACCAGGTCCAGCGTGTGTCCCGCCTCATGCGTCGGGGCAGATATTCTTTGAGACAGACCCATGGTTGCTATGGAGGCCATGAACTCCTGAGCCGCAGGTGTTCCCGGGGCCTCGGCATGGACATTAAAGTCCCCCAACACCAAAAGGCGGGGGGACTCCAACACCACGCTCGAGACCAGCTCCGTCAGCTCAGGCAGGGAGACTGCTGGGCAGCAAGGCGGGCGGTACACCAGCAGAATCCCTGTTCTGTCTCGCCCCTCCAACACAACGCGAAGGCACTCAAACCTGGTGGACTGCTGAACAGGGTATCTTGTGAGACGGATGGAATCCCGATAGACCATTGCAACCCCACCTCCTCTCCCCTGTAGTCGTGGCTGCTGAAGTACCCGGAAACCCGGCGGACAAATCTGGGAAAGATTGACCCCTCCCAGCTCATCCAGCCAGGTCTCCGTGATACATACCAGGTCGGCTTTCTCCTCCAAGATTAAATCATGGATAAGAGAGGTCTTATTATTCACCGACCTGGCATTCAGAAGCAGCAGCTTCAGACTCAGGGGACTGTTGCCAGAAGTACCAGGGGTCCGAGGGGTGAGGGAAGGGCCAGAAAGAGGGACAGTCTGTCTACGACTGACCCTCCTTCTCCTGTAATGTCCGGCCCTGCCCCCACCGCCATATCTTCCGTAACCCGTAACTCTGCTGATGGTGGCCTCCCTCCCCTCCCCTGAGCTCCCTCGAGGTGTCAAGCACATAATTCCGGCGGGAGCGACCTACAAGCCAACCACCAGCACGAATACAGAAGACTAAAAACACAAACACACATACACATACACTCCCCACTAACAACCAGTGCAGCAGCCCTCACCCCCCTCACACTGAGGCTTGGGCTGCTGCAGGCCTCTGCCTCTCTCTCACCGAGGCAAAGGCCTCACTCCTTCCCTGCCCCCCTCTCACGGAGGCAGGGACAACCTTCCTCTCTCCTGGCCAGACTCTCACTCTGGCCAGGAGATCTCAAGCATACTATCACTCACTCAGTTAAAAGGCTGGTGGTGGCTTGTTGACAGGCGACTAGCTCCAAAAATAAAAGCGTAGCTGGAGCGTGACGATCCACAGGACGATGAACCAGGACAGCCCGGACACAGCACAGCAGCAGATGGTGTAGGCTCCCGGCTCCGCTCCCCAGGCGAAGAGCCACGGGCAAAGAGCCCTTTGGCTCGCGCCAGAGGCTCGCGCCTCTGGCAAGCCAAAGGCTTAAGATGGTCCACACTTGCCTGGGGAGAAAAGCCAAATGGTGCCGTGAGTTGCAAGCCCAGCACAGGTGTTCCAATCAGGCCTCTCTCCACCCTCAGCAGCCCAGAGCCCAGACCTTTAAAGGTCCCAGGACAAGCCAAAGGCTTAAGATGGTCCACACTTGCCTGGGGAGAAAAGTATAATCGGGACTTCCACAAAGTTTCTCCGGGATTGCCAAGATATATTGTTGCTGCTGCTGCTGTTGTTATGGTATATGAATGTTGGCCAGAGTGGTGTCAGGGGATGGTCAGGTCAAGGGTCCACGTTCATTAGAGGTCCAAGCTGGTTGGGCCAACCCCTGCACGCTCAGGGCACAATCCTAACCAGCTTTCCAGCACTGACATTGCTGTGCCAATGGGGCATGCGCTGCATTCTGCAGTGGAGCAGTAGTCACAGAGGTCTCCACAAGGTAAGGGAATGTTTGTTCCCTCACCTCTGAGCTGCATTGCCCTTAAGTTGGTTAGGATTGCGCCCTCAGTTATGGGAATGGTAGCACCCAATGTGCCACTGGGGGCAACTGGGACAAATCATGAGGGGTCCAGTGCAGAGCTTTCCCCCCAGGACTCCAGCAGCTTGGCATTGGCTTTGATGGCAACATTCACTGTAACATGTGTACTTTTAATTTTACTCCTGAAGAACAGCAGGAAGTCTCTGTCCAATAATTATTTGAACAAGATTCATCTTTGTCATGGCATTCTTTTCTTCATGGTGTTCCAGAGAGAAGTATTCCTGATCTTCCTTCCCTTCTGAATATTATGTACTTGGCTAAGGAAAAGAAGAAAAGGATTCTCTCCACAGAGTTGGACAAGCACATCTTACAACACCCCTCTTCCTCATTGGAGAAAAAGAAGACTCTAGACTGCTTTGACAAATAGCTTCAGCCATTACTGGAGTTTACACTATTCACACACCACCTCAGAGGGGTTTGTAGTGCCTGTAAAACACATTGAGGAAAAAGTGGTTTTGACTGCATGGTGAAAAACAGAAGTTTGGAGACGGAATCTGATTGAAGTCCGAAGCCCCAGAGCATTTGAAGTGAAATGTTCCCAGGAAAAACTTGCCAGGTTTGTGGCAAGAATAAATAATGGTGTTTTGAACTTTTCTATGTGTCCTTTTGTCCTGTTCTTGTCATGATTTGACTGTGTGTTTAGCACTCTGCTCTGCATTGCTGTTCTAGGAAGGGAGAAACAGGAATTGAGGGAGAGAGGATGCATTAGAGTTGCCTCAGCAGCTACTTCTGAAGAACAGAGGAAACAAAGCAAAACATAATTTGATATGAAGAGAAACATTCATGAGTGTAAGCAAATCTCTCTTTAAAAGATCTCACTACAAGCTGGCTGCAGCTGCAGCAGATTTTATTATCCAGACCCGGTAGCAATTCCTGAATCCCCTCGTGTACTGAACTTGGCAATTGCCCTCATAACGAAGAAGCTGCAGACTTACAAGGTCTGCAAATGATGTCCTATAAATGGCAATCTGGAATCATGAACACAAGACAACAATTTGAGGTCAAAAACTGATGTAAACAAAGGACATCTTTGTTATGCTTTATTGAGTCAAAGAACAGCAGAATCATATTGCTGGCAATCATATTGCAGGGTTTCCTAAACGGATCTGAATTTGGCATTCCCTGGAGATGCTTTTTCATTCTCTATTCCTGATGATAAGAAGATGAGCCTGTTGGATCAGGCCAAGGTCCATCTAGTCCAGCTTCTTGTATCTCACAGTGGCCCACCAGCTGTCTCGGGGAGCACACAAGACAACAAGATGTCTGCATCCCACTGCCACTCCACTGCATCTAGCATTCTGAAGTAGCCTACTATTAACGTAAGGAGGTTGCACAACCCATCATGGCCTATAGCCCATGATGGACATTTCCTCCAGAAATCTGTCCAATCCCCTTTTAAAGGCCCCTAGGCCAGATGCCATCTCCACCTCCTGTGGCAAAGTGTTCTACAGCTTAATTAACTGATGGGTAAAAAAGTATTCCCTTTTTTCTGTTCTAACTCTCTCATAAGTCTTCCCTGAAAAAAGTTATGTAGGCTGTCCATTCTGAAATAATATTCTTCACATGTTTCCTTCAGATATGGAGGAAAGAGACATGTTATACTGGAAACTGCCTTCCTGAACTGGGAACTGCCTATCAGGAAGTTCTCACTATCTCAGTGTAACCACATCAGATTTAGTTACAGAAAACATAATGTATGGAATGTCTTCCAGACATTGCTTCGAACAATGACGTTTTATTGACTGTACAGAGCTCTTATAAGTGATGATCATTCTTGTTTGTATTTGATATAGAGTTAGGTCGCAATCCAAGACACCTGTAGGGCCAATGCAAGTCACTCACCTCGACCCTGTGCTGTCGCTAAAGTGCTGTAAAGCACTTTTGCACCAGTGCAAGGTGTGCAAGGCTGACACAAGCAATTGCATCAGCCCTGCAGTGCTGGAGGATGCCACAGGTAGGCCGCTCCTACAGCAGCCAAGTTCGACTGGCGCCGGAACTAATCTGAGTGGGGGGAAGGCGGGAGGGAGGGTGGAACAGGGTGGGAGGAGGGCGTGCTAGGGGGTGGGATCAGTGATGTCATTCAGGGGGAACAGACCAGAATGGGCATTCCAGATCCTAATGGGCTCCGTGGCTGGTTCCGGGTTCCCGACAAGTGCCAATCAAAAGTGAGTTCCTGTTCCTAAATCATTTGGATGACACCACTGGGTGGGATGGCCCAGGGAGGGGGAGGGGACTTGGATTCAGACCACATGGTGTGCTTGAACCTATGCTGGCTATATAGCAGGTGCAGATCCGAGTGGCACTTATCCCGGGACAAGGGGACAAATGTGCCCTTGCCCTGTGGAAGCTGCAGCCTTTTCCAAGCTACACTGGATATAGCGCAGGCACACTGGCCTGCCTGTTCCAACGCATTTAGGATTGCGCCCTTAATGAGATTCAACCTACATACCCATGCAGTCATTCTTCACCGCCAGATCCAGACCTCCATGTCAGGCTGCGCAACCCGACACAGGGACCCATTGGGGGGTCCCCTTTCCTGGAGGAGCCTCTGACAGCTGCCTGGCTGCCGCTGGATACAGAGTTAGCCAGCTCAGGATTGGGCTGCCCATTTCAAATCAACTATTTATGATAATCTTGGTGCATTTCTTTCTTCTCTTTGCTATTCTTTGGAATTTCAGGTTGTTGGAATCAAGCAATCCCAACTATTTTGTAGCAACAGATAAGCCTCCTATGCCTATGCACATGTCCTTATCTGTGATCCAAGAGCTATTGGATACTGGCCACTTCTCTTTCTGGGTGGTCACATTTGCTCCTTTGGAAATGCAAAAGTGTCTTCCAGATGCCTCAAGAAGCCATTGTTTTTAAACAATATATGCGCATCCCGATAAATTGAAAACAAAGTTCAACCAAGGTTGCTGAAAGAACAATCCAGGAAAACCTAATGCAGGGAAGAAAATCCTTTCCAGGAATTAAGATGAGACTTCCCAAGGGAATGAAATGTCAAATACCCAAAGCCTACTCTCCATCTAATGAATCCCATGTGTTTATTATCAATACAATGCCTTTTAAGAAATTGGCTATTGATGGAGGAGAGCAACCAGAAAGAAGTCAGGGCAGACTGAGCTATGCTTGTGAATGCTGGTCAAGGAAAAGGTAGAGTTTCTGTTGGATTGTATGTGCTTTTAGCCAAGTGAGCAAGGGCGCAATCCTAACCTGGATTTAGGTTGGACCTTGGAATAATTTGGCCAGCAAAGTTTGGCTGGCACAAGGGCCATTGTCAAGTATGTTTGGACCACTGTTGGAGTCAGAGAGCCCAGCACACAGACGTGCGTCATCCTCCCTGACTCTAAGATTGGTCCAAATGCACGTTAAGATGGCCCTTGTGCCAGCCAAATTTTGCTGGCCTAACTGTGCCGGCCTAACTCCAGGTTAGGATTGCGCTTTGAGTTATATTAGCACAGACAAGTTAAAACTAATCTTCACACAGTGACATACTATAACAGACAAATAAGCAGCCATTTTGTTATTAAAAATCTTTGTGGAGAGTGAAAGGTACCCCTACCATAACCACTGAAATAAAGATGCAGCTCCCAGCAATGCATGCCTGGTTGAAATCAGGACTTCAGAGGAACCTTTCCTTCATACGGTTGACCTACTTTTGATATTAAATTGTGACTGTTGGCACAGGTATACTTTACAACCAAGAAAAACAGACAGAGGGTTATCAGATTACTCTGCCTCTGTGCGATTTCACGCAGTGCTACAAGTGAAAGAATATATGTGTGAAAGGATATAGCATGCAACAAATAATTATATTCCAGAGTCTTCCTAGCAATGCTCATAAGATCTGCTGATTTTCAAAGAAAAGGAAAAAAATATTGTGGTAACATTAGCTCAGAAAATATGTTATATTTAGGAGTGGAATTTTTTTTTTAAATGCATAGAAACACAGAACATCCCCTTTTGTGGGTTGAATAAAAACACACACTACCACATTTTGGTGTTTAAGATATTTTCCAGAAATCAAAATAGATTACTTTTCCAATTAGAAATAATACTGTGTCTGCATCTGCTGACAATATATCATATATATCACTTACCTAGTAAACTTTTAAAGCATTTAAAATTAATAAAAATGAAAACTTGGAATGAGAGCTTAGAATAAAAACACATAACACTGCTTTCTGCCTTTCAAATCATGAAATCTGGGGAAAAAAATAACACTATTTGCAAACACTCTGAGTTACATTTCATTTCCATTTACTAATAAATACTCTTTTAAACACACACAGACACACACACACACACACACACACACACAGAGGGTGCTCCTGCCAGTTTTTTTATATTCCTCAGACCCCAATCCTATCCTTTCCTCACACTGGTGCAGCTGCATCAAAAGTGGGCGCACTGTATCCAGCCCAGGGATGGATGGGGTGGGAAAGGGAAGGAATGGGAGCAGTGATGTCATGCAGGGGGTACGCGGGGGTACGCGAGTACCGGTTTCTAGGATTATGGCTGGCCCCGCCCATTCGCCCGCCCACTCGTCGACTCCGCCCCCTGCAATGTTTGAATTTCCTGCACGTTTGAGTTGCCTGCATGTTCTCAGAGCCAGGCAGGCAGGCAGGCAGCGAGCGGAGCCTTGCCTTGCCTTGCCACTGAAAAATGAGCTGCTCTGGGGTTTTGGAACTGTTGGGTCACTTTAACATGATGCCAGGCCTCCTTAACATGTTCTGGGGGTGCTGTGGAATACTGTTGCAACTGTTGGGTCAGTTTAAAATTGTCTGAGGCCTCAAAAAGGGCTTTTTTCATGTCACTTCCTGCCACGACATCACTTCCGGCTTATGACGTCACTTCTGGTGGGCGGGTCCCGACACGTGCCAATCAAAAGTGAGTACCTGTTCTTAAGTCATTTAGATGACACAACTGAATGGGAGGCTTCAGCAGTGAAAGGGGATTTAAATCCCCTAACCCCCATGTATGTGACCTGCAATGGATCTCCTTGGGCTTCCACTAGTCTGAGGAGAGAAAGGAGCCAAGAGGCAGTGGAAATGGAGGGTGTCACAGTGATGTCATGTACCCACTACGAGCCACTACGCGAGTACCGGTTTCTAGAAGTTGAGCTGGCCTAAATCATTATTTGTTTGGCATTTGGACAAGTGCCAATCAAAAGTGAGTACCGGTTTCTAAATCATTTGGATGACACCACTGGGGTGTCATCACCATTGAATCCACCACTCAGCGCAATCCTAACTTGGAGTTAGGCCGGCACAGTTAGGCCAGCAAAGTTTGGCTGTGAGCCACACGTGAGCCATCCTCCCTGACTCCAGTAGTGGTCCAAACATGCTTTATGGTAGCCCTTGTGCCAGCCAAACCTTGCTGGCCTAACTCTGCCGGCCTAACTGCAGGTTAAGATTGTGCTCTCCTTGAGTGTATGCCCTGGAATGAGAGATCAGAGATGTGAATCTGCTGTTTCCTCAGTTGGTCTCAGTTCCCACATGCCTCTCATATTGTGATTCTGGTTTTAAAAGGTGCAGTAAGCATTTTCCTTACAACATGGTCACTAAACACAAACAAGGGATTTTGGACTATACAGTATGCAATTTTTGCCTTGTGTGCCAACCAATGCATATTTGAAATAAACACTAATAATTTACACTTCAGTTACATCTGAGGGCGTATGGACATCATGTTTGTTCACTTGAGCAGGAAGTTAATTTATATACTTGGGAATACCACACAGTCTTGGTTGCTTTTGAAGTTTTGCATCTTCTTTTTTGCAGTAGCAATAGAACATCCTGATCCTCGGGAATTAATTGCTACAAAAATATTTAGATTTCCTTGGCTTCAAAAACTGCCTTCTTCAAGCAAAATCGTGGTTCCTTGTCAGCAAAGAACTGTTGCCATATGTTATTATGGAAACAAGGCCACATGACAAAGACACTGGGGCTGTTTCACAGAAGTAGGAAAGTCACCCAAGGCAGGCAAATTCTTATATGTTTCGTGAGCTGCCAAGAAAAGAAACCACCACTCCAGTGGAAGGTTTCTTCTGTGCCTTTCTTCTTGATCAACAACACGACTTGGCTCTTCTTCTCTTCTCTTGTGCATGCTTTGTCTTCATATTTTATGAACGGAAGAATATTTTGGGAAAAGAAAGGAGTACACAGTACCCAGAACAAATCCAGAGTAACTGAAACAAGGACAATGTAGTCAAATCGTTCGCTTGTAAGAGACAGGTTGTTCTGGATTAGGCCCTCAGGAAATTCATTGAGACCACATGTCTTGTCAAAACACATGTGATGGGGGAAAAATGGAGTGAATGCATAAGAATTTAACATAAGAATAGCCCCACTGGATCAGGCCAAAGGCCCATCTAGTTCAGGTTCCTGTATTTCACAGTGGCCTACCAGGTGCCTAAGGGAGTTCGGTAGACAACAAGATGCTTGCATCCTGTTGCCACTCCCTTGTACCTGGCATTCTGAAGGTTGTTGTTCAGTCGCTAAGTCGTGTCCGACTCTTTGCGACCCCATGGACCACAGCACACCAGGCCTCCCTGTCCTCCACTAGGTTCCGGAGTTCGCCCAATTTCATGTTCATCGCTTCGGTGACAATATCTAACCATCTCATCCTCTGCCGCCTCCTTCTCCTTTTGCCTTCAATCTTTCCCAGCATGAGGGTCTTTTCTAAAGAGTCCTCTCTTCTCATCAGGTGGCCAAAGTATTTGAGCTTCAGGCTTGACTTCCTGTAGGGTTGCCCGATTGGATCTCCTTGCAGTCCAGGGGACTCTCAAGAGTCTTCTCCAACACCATAATTCAAAAGCATATATTCTTTGGCGCTCTGCCTTTCTTACGGTCCATCTCTCACAGCCATACATTGCAAATGGGAAAACCATTGCTTTGACTAGGCGAACCTTTGTTGGCAAGGTGATGTCTCGGCTTTTTATTAAGTTGTCTAGGTTTGCCATAGCTTTCTTCCCAAGAAGTAAACGTCTTTTAATTTCATGGCTGCAGTCACCATCTGTGGTGATCTTGGAACCCAGGAAAATAAAGTCTGTCACTGCCAGAGCCAGATCTAAGGGAGGGCAAAGCTCTAAGTTTTGCAAGAAGCCTTACCTTGCAGTGGAAATCACTCCTCTCCTGCACCGTTTTAGCCAATCCTCACAGGGAAAAGCAACATCTTGGCGTTGCTTACTGGTTACAGCAGCAAGGGAGAGGAGGGATTTACATGACAGGGTAAGGCTCCTTGCAACACTTAGAGCTTTGCCCTCCCTGTAGATCCGCCTCTGGTCACTGCTTCCATTTCCTCCCCTTCTCTTTGCCAGGAAATGACGGGAGTGGTTGCCATGATCTTGGTTTTTTTTAATGTTGAGCTTCAAGCCAATTTTTGCACTTTCCTCTTTCACCCTCATCAGCTTGAGGTCTTCCTCACTTTCTGCCATTAGAGTGGTATCATCTGCATATCTGAGGTTATTTCTCCCAGCAATCTTGATTCCAGCTTGTGAATCATCCAGCCCAGCCTTTCTCATGATGTACTCTGCATATAAGTTAAATAAGCAGGGTGACAGTATATAGCCTTGTCGTACTCCTTTCCCAATTTTAAACCAATCAGTTGTTCCATGTCCATTTCTAACTGTTGCTTCCTGGCCCACATACAGGTTTCTCAGAAGACAGATAAGGTGGTCTGGTACTCCCATCTCTTCAAGAACTTGCCACAGTTTGTTGTGATCCACACAATCAAAGGCTTTAGCATAGTCAATGAAGCAGAGGTGGCTTTGGCATCCTTTTTTTATGATCCATGGGACTGATTGTTGTATGTTTTATTTTTTAATACTCTTTTTATTGTTTTTTAATTTTGTTTTTAATTATTGTTTTTACAGTGTTTTAACTCTGTAATGCCGCCTTGAGTGCCTGCGGGCGGAAAGGCGGGGTACAAATTTAATAAATAAATAAATAAATAAATAAATAAATAAATAAATAATAGATATTTTTTCTGGAACTCTCTTGCTTTCTCCATGATCCAGCGAATGTTGGCAATTTGATCTCTAGTTCCTGAAGGTGTCTACTACTAATGTAAGGAGGTTGCACAACCCATCATGGCCTTTAGCCCACAATGGACTTTTCCTCCAGAAATCCATCCAGTCCCCTTTTAAAGGCTTCTAGGCCAGATGCCATCACCATCTCCTGTGGCAAGGAGTTCCATAGTTTAATTACCCGCTGGGTAAACAAGTATTTCCTTTTATCTGTTTTAACTCTCTCAACACTCAGTTTCAGTGGATGCCCCCTGGTTCTGGTATTGTGAGACAGGGAAAAGAACATCCCTCTATTGACTCTATCCCTTTCGTGCATAATTTTATATGTCTCAATCATGTCCCCCCTCAGGCGTCTTTTTTCCAGACTGAAGAGCCCCAAACACTGCAGCCTTTCTTCATAAGGGAGGTGCCCCAGCCCTGTAATCATTTTCTTCTGCACCTTTTCCAGCTCCACTATGTCCTTTTTGAGATACGGCAACTAGAGCTGTACGCGATATTCCAGATGTGGCCTTACCATTGATTTGTACAATGGTATAATAATTTTAGCTGTTTTATTCTCAACCGCTTTTTGCAGATGCAAGCCACAGCAGGCAAACTCCGGGGATCATCAAGGAACAAATAAACTCAGGAGAGAGAAAACAGAAGGTATGCATTTGTCTTGGAAGAAATAACAACAACATGCTGTCATTGTCATTGTTTTGGGGAGCTTGCAAATGAGCTATAGGCAGATGGCTGCACAGTGGAAAGAGTCATCTAATGTTTAGTCTTGAGATTAACTTGACCTGATTATTTTGCCACTTGGGTGTAAGGAAGATAATGAAACATCAATAGTGTTTTTTTTTTTAAGGGAAAGTTGTCTTGACATGAAACTCAAATCACCTTTCAACTTCTTGTGCTTTTTATATCAGTGTAATTGCTGTTCACTGCAAGAAAGCAAGCAGTGGCATTTGTAATGCAAATGGGAATTTGCACCAATGTCTTGCAGTTCTCTCTTAATGGGAACAACAACAAATAAAAGGGTGTGCGCATCACCCGGAACAAATCTGGAACCACACAACATGGTATGATGTCCATCATATCTTAAATCTGTGCTGGTGACACCACACTGACAGTGCACCAACCCTGGCACAACATGGGCCAAATGCTGAGCCTGTCCTTGCAAAGCCACGCTGGCACAACCCTTCCCAGTCACACCACCAGCATCAATGGAAACACCAACAAAGCCATCCACAAAACTGCATCCTTATAGCAGTGCATGATCAGCACGATATTGGCATGCTCATCTCTATGACATTAGTGTCATTGCCACGAGGTTGGTGTGTTATCTGTGTGATAACTCATGCGTCATTGCCATGAATTTGACATGTCACATCAGATGGGGTTGCGTTGGAAGTCTGCAGAAGACACTATTCAGCCCTCTTTGGCAATGCTGCAGTCCTGAAAAACAAACAGGGTATTGATGAGTGTTTGGCCAGCAATACCAATGGTTATAATCCCCAGTATTCATTGAAAGGGAGCAGACACTCCCATCTCTTAGTTGTTGCAGAAGGAAGGGATGGTGAAGCAACACCCTTGATAGCGGAGACACATTTGATAATCTTGGAGGGTCAGAATGGGGGGGTACAGACATACGAAGGAGAGGCAGCCTCAATACATTGCACCATGGGATTCCTTCCTCCATTTTGCTCACCTGTGCGAAGTGTACTGTACTTTCCTTGTTGGAGCAGTGGGATAGAGGCTCCATTTGTACGGATTCCTCCTGGGCCAGAATGCCAGGATGCAATATGAATTCTGAGAATACAAGAGGTCATAAAATTTCTTGCCATACATGTTGTAGTGGACAAGAGGTTGTTTGTACTACATGTTCCTTTTGTGCACCAAGTGCCCTTTCACCATGGCTCCCATCACCAAAGCTCAAGAGTCTAGAAGAATACAGCCAATTCCAAGTCCATGTCTGATAATCTGAGGTGCAATCTCCCCAGCATGGGCTTAACTACTGGAGTAGGGGTGTGATGACTAGCTGCCAATGTAGGCTGTATCCTGTGCTCTGTTGCAGGAAAGTGAGCAGAGCAGGGTGTAGCAGGAGGTGCAATTTTATGCTGCTTTCTCCATTGTGCTTTATGGTGCTACTCCTACCTATGCTAACTCTTTTGGTATAGTGTTTTCCTGGTATTGGATGCACCTGTTGTGTGAAAGGTGGTTAGGATATGGTATGCATTGACTGATCCCTTCTAATTCCCTCTCACATCATGCCCCTATCTCTTTTCTGTTGAGCCTTACATCAAATCTCAAATCATCCAAGTGATGTCCAAGTTACATCAGCACTGCCTGTTTTTGAAGTTGCACTGGCATCCGTGGTGCATCTGTTGGCGGGCTGTAGTGGTGGTTCTACACTGGTGGGGCTATCATTGCACTGGTGCTTGTGGAGCATACATTGGCATATCTCGAGGATAGGATCGGGAATTTAATCTGAATCGCTTTATAATCAGAAAAGGCTAACGACTTATGATAGACAGATTGTTCCTTGAGGTTTGTTAAATGGATGAATGTATGTAAATGGAGGCTGACTTTTCTTACCATTATGGCCTAATCC
This sequence comes from Lerista edwardsae, assembly GCA_029204185.1. Lineage (NCBI taxonomy): Eukaryota > Metazoa > Chordata > Lepidosauria > Squamata > Scincidae > Lerista > Lerista edwardsae. The sequence goes on from JAJKFI010000012.1 coordinate 8,020,456, forward strand.
TGGGGGGGGGGTGTCTTACAGCAGTGGATCTTGCAATCCATGGCCACAGGTCCTCTTACACTGTGCATCAGTCATGCACTACAGGACCACTGGCACACATGGTGGAAGCTAAGTGCATGTGCCAATAGCTCCCAGGTACCCTGCCAGAGCAGGTAAAGTGACAGGGTGGTGTTTTGGGAGAAAATGGGGCAGGAAGCAGGCTGAACTGAGAATGGGAAGGAAAGGAGCTCAGATGGAATGGTGCTCACCAAAGTTCTATACTTCTTTCCAGGGCCCTGAAGATACTCAGGCTTAGGGCTCAATCCTAACCTGGAGTTAGGCTGGCACAGTTAGGGCAGCAAAGTTTGGCCAGCACAAAGGCCACCGTAAAGTATGTATGGACCACTCTCGGAGTCAGAGAGGCCAACACGCAGACATGAGCCATCCTCCCTGACTCCGAGAGTGGTCCAAACATGCTTTATGGTGGCCCTTGTGCCGGACAACTTTGTTGGCCTAACTGTACCGGCCTAACTCCAGGTTAGGATTCCACCCTTAATCTATGGTGCAAGGAGACCCACTGGGGGCCATGAGACCTACTGAGAAGAAAAAATTCTTCCTTACCTCTCCCAGGCTTTTGTGGTTGCCCCCCCCACTCCGCCACTAGAGCATGCTTTGGCCCCACGGCTGCATAATGAAACTGGTTGGGGGATGTGCATGGGCCACGATGAGGCACTGTATTTTCACCAACAATGTTAAGGACTATGTTTTAGCTTCTCACCTCCATACATGCAATGGAAAAGGAACCTTTATCAGAACTTATGCTTGATTTAAAGGCCTATGCAGACAAAGTATTCTCATGGAAAAGTTGTGTGGCTGTTACTCATTGTATGGGTTCCAGATGTATTCCTTGAAAGCAATGCTTCTGTTGTGGGAAAACGATGCTATACCAGTGCTTAAACCACAATATTTAGTTGCTGGGGTGATGTTTAACCCCAGTCAGCACATCCCAGTTTTGAGTGTGAGTGAAGGTTGTGTAGAATGTGGTGGCATGAGTGCCATGGTCCCTGACTAAAAACACTAAACATGGCTCAAAGCCAAGCACCACACTGCTTGGAGTGCCATGACCAGTAAGTTCAGCAATGACACGTGGCGTCACTGCCAACAGTCCAGAGATTGCATTGTGATGCAGTCGCAATGCTATGGAGGAAAATGATGTGCACTGGCTTACAGAGAATAAACCCCGTGTGATTACAACGCATCCTTCCTCCTGCCTCCAATTTGCCTTTTAAATTGTAATATATTGGTATTACTGAAAGCCAAGGAGTCTTTTAGCTGAAGGCCAAGGGAAGTTGCTATAATAGACCAGGATGGAGAAGGTGAATCTCACCCCAGTTGGATTAGTGAATAATGAATGTATTATTCATTCATTCAAACGGCAGAAGAAAAGATGTCTTAGAAAATATTTCATAGAAAAAAGCACTTTAATCACATCTCTCTCTCTCTCTCTCTCTCTCTCTCTCTCTCTCTCTCTCTCTCTCT
>JAJKFI010000012.1:8030474-8088607 GCA_029204185.1 Lerista edwardsae
GTGTGTGTGTGTGTGTGTGTGTGTGTGTGTGTGTGTGTGTGTGTGTGTGTGTTTCGGCTGTTACCACATGGTGATCCACCTATTTGCAGCAATTGCCAACAGATGCTGTATGATAGTTGTGCCGTCAGATTTTTGAGTGGGTACTTGGAATTGGAAGGGGAAAATAGACTGATTCACATAGTGAATGCAAACAATGCACACAAACAGCTTTGACACGCTAAGAGCTGCTTGGGGAGTCCCATATGGTTGCTGTAATGTGTACACCAACCCTCAAATGTGCACGCTTGAGAATCTGGCATCACATAATACATTGGGGTTAGGTCACGACAGCACATAGGAATATTAAAATGGAAATGTTAGTGATGTATGAAGATGCTGGAGGGATAAAAGAGGGATGGAAATGTTTGTACATATTCTCACACTCAGAGATGCATGGTAAATCTACATTTGGAACCTATCTATCAAAATGTGATGAGTTTTGCCTCTTCAGAATGCAACCAGGTGAGATGCCAGGAGATCTCTGGTCTGCGTGCAGTTTTTTTTAAATGTTAAAAGCAGCTGCAGGTGGGTGAGAATTGGATTGGGGCTGTCATGCTGGGGGGCGGAGGCTTAGTCCCTTTGAAGTTTTTAAAATTTAAGTTGCTTTCTCAATTGCTATTTATCATACATAGGAAAACATGTGCAGTAAGAAGGAACAAACGTGGTCCTTGTCTACATTTCTCTCCTGGCAAATAGTTTTGGGGAGCAAAAAAAATAGGAAAAATGACATGGAGAACCTAGTTGTCCCTCTCCCCTATCAACTTGGTCTGGGTCCCCAACTGCTTCCCCTCTAGCAACTTTTAATATCTAAAATTACCACAGGACATCCCATTACTCACTGTGGCGGTCCTGCCACTAGTGGGGGAGGGGAAATGCCCCTGAGCAGCAGGACCCTGTGAGGAGTCCCTGGCCCTTTGGAGGCCCTCTGAAGCCTCCAGAGGACATGAACAGTACTTCTGTGAACAGCACTTTTCCAATGAGAACAGGAAGTATCATATAAAACCGTTCCAAAGGCTGCAGAATGCTTTCGGAAGGTGGATGTTGCGCGAGGCACCGGAACGTGTTAGGTGAGTGGAGGCAGCATTCTGCTCTCTGGCGGCACATGGGTCATGGATAACATACCTCCTGATGTCTAACCTCAAGTTATCGTTGTAGCAAATGTTACCTTGTTAACTAATCACTTCAGTAAGTTTAGCTTTGGGAGCTAAATTTTTGTGAGAAAATGGTGCAGAGGCAAAGGGTTAAATACTCTCTACTTCAGTGTCATGACGCTGGTCTGACCACAACAACACATGACTGCTACGGGGATGTAATGGTAAGACCCAAACTACAGCATCCTGTGGTTAACATAACAGGTAGTTCAGGCCCTAATTTGGTCCCTAATGGCAGATTACACTGCTTAGGGTAGAAGCAGAAGAAGAAAGGCCATCCTGTGGGGGCCAATTCTGAGATAAAAAATGTTCACAGAAATTGAGTTCTCCTCTGCTCTGTTTGACTGTATTTTATTATCTCCAGTTATAAGGCACCAGAACTGGGGAAGACCTTCTGCCTGAAACCTTAGAGAGCTGCTGTACTGAGCTCAACAGATCAGAGATGTGCCATGACATTTTGTGCTGGAAAGGCACAGCACATCATGGCTTCCTGTGATCCGGAAGTGACATCACTTCCTGGTAACGTCCGGAGGAGTTCTGAGGGACGGAGAGCACTCTCTGGCCCTAGAATACCTTCTAATGGCTCTGGAATGCCTTTTTAGAATGTTCAGGAGTTGTTCTGAGGGCCAGAGAGGCCACGAGCAGCCTCTCTGGCCCTCAGAATGCTTTCTAAGTCCTCTGGAAGGCCTTTTCTGAAAAACCAGAAGACCTCTTTCTAAGGTCTTCTGGAGGTTTTAGATTTGCATGGCCTCTCTGGCCATCAGAATCCTTCTGGACCGGACTTGTTTTTAACTTGTCAGGACCTCTTGTGTGTGTGTGTGTGTGTGTGCAGGCAGTATCAAGTGTGGCTCTGCCTTCCCTGCCTCTCCTGACTGCACGTCCCTGCAAGAGATCAACAGTTTGATTCATATGATTAGCTATGTAGTCAAGTTCTTGAAAGAAAATACTGTTCGATGGAAGATGGAGAAGAGAGCCTCACTCAGGCAGAATGTAAACTTCCTAAGAATTGATTCCTGGCTTGACAGAGTTCCTCCTGATCCTGATGCTAAGGAGAAACTAGCCAGCAAGAGCCTGTCTGCCATTGCCTGCAAGCATGTTGTGCAATGAAGGTTTAATCACTTTACGTTCTGAGGCTATTTTCTTCATACAGCGCAAAGATGAAAGAACAGTGGGATCCTCTGATTGGCCACCCCAATTTTAATGGCTGTTGACTCTACATTTTTCTGGAACTTAAAAAATAATAATTTGCAAAACGAAAATGAATCACTTGTAATTTCAGAAGATAAAATGAGATCCAAGTTTTGCCATATGTCCCTTTATTTTGGTTCACAGTGTTCAAGAGCCTCTCAACAGAGGAGCAAGTATGAAGCAAGTTTGAGCCCATCTATGGAATGTTGTTATTGCTTCCCAGGCCAAAACCAAATTTCCTGCTGTCCTCTCCATTTTCCTTCTCCTTCACTGTGCAGGATAGCACGTTGGTCTGTTCCAAATTGTACTTGGCTGACTTGCAGCTGAGTTCAAATCCTGGATTCACCAGATGGCCTCATGTGAATCATGGACATTCAGGCTCCATTGGCTGTCTGTACCATGAAAACCCTGGTTTGCCAGATGCGCCCATTCTTTTGACTCCATGTAGGAGGACCAGTAGGCTTAGATTTCCTGTGCTTCTGTTCTGGTGAGTGATCTTAGCAGCACCACTTTGTTGTCACTCTCCTGACACCACCACCAAGTCCTCGAGGAACCACCATTGCTATCAGCAAGGTGAAGGTGGCAGGACCAGCCTTGCCCTTCCAGACACTGTTACCTGTTCCACCCTTAGATCTGGTCTGGAGAGTTGTTTTGAGGGAGATCGTGGTCTTTGACCACCAGCCAAGTTGAGATGGACAGAGCCATCACTGAGCCAGGCGATGTTAGGGGAGAAATTCCAGCAGTCCCTTTACGTCAGCATGGAAGATCTACCAGTGAACACCTGCCCTTGTGGAAAAGAAATACTTGATTCATGTACGCTTATAAGCTCAAGGCGGGAGCTAAATCCATATACATGGAAAGAAACGAGCTTCTACTCTAATAGAGTTTAGTTTAGGTTAAACATAATGCATATTGGGGCAAAAAAATTCAAAATTTAACATATAAGTTAATGCAGAGGTTCCAAAACTGGTGGGTTGTGACCCACCAGCCAAGGAAGCACTTCTCCCTGTCCCTTTAAGGAGCGGGGATGGAGGGGAGGCAGCTACGCGATCCCCAGGTTTGTGCTGCTTCCTGGGATGGGAGGGGTGGTTTTTTTACACTTATCAGCCTCCAGTGCTGGTCTTGAGGGTTCTGGGGGTCTGGGGAATTTGCAGGGTTCTCCATGCCTCCAAACATGTTAAAAAAAGAAAAAAATGAGCACTTTCAATTTCGCAACCAGAATTGGCCATGGAAGGCAGCTTTTTTTGCCTACCCCAGACTGGCAAGGGAGGTACAATGCCTTCAGTAGGTTTCATGTTTTAAAGGATGGTTACTTGTGTTTAATAAAGCTAAACCCAAGCCGTAGTCTGGTGTCTTCACAGGGGGGAGGATGCGAGGGTAAATAGGCTACCTCAGAATGCTAGATGCAGGGGAGTGGCAGTGAGATGCAAGTGTCTTGTTGTCCTCTGTGCTCCCTGAGGCATTTGGTGGGCCACGGTGGACAGAGGAAGCTGGACTAGATGGGCCCTCAGCTTGATCCAGTGGAGCTCTCCTTAGGTTCTTATGTACTCAGACAGACCAATGGCTCCTCTAGCCCAGCTTTGTGTACTCCCATTAATCCAGGTCTCAGGCAGGGTGCATTTCCTTTCCCACCATTCCTATCCAAACACCTTCAGCTGTACAAGGGAAGGACTGAGCCTGGGACCATCCACATCAGCCGGCTTGTTGTTCTGCCTCTGAGCTCTGGCCCTTTCCATGGGTCATTGCCTGTCAACAATGTTCTGTTTTGTTCCTGAGTTCCCTTTGCTTGCTCAGTGGGTGGTTAATAGCATGAACAACACAAATCGGCAGTGAGCAAAAATGGGAGGAAGAAAAAAGAAAGCTTAGATTACAAGGCGATAGTGCAATACCAGTGTTGAAAAATGTGGTCAGGCTGACCTCTTGGAAGGGGAAATGTTCCGGAAATTCATTCTCTGCTTTGCACTGGATGAGAAGAGACTTTGCTGATCACAATCAGGGCTCACATGGTTAAAAAGCCAAAACATGAATCTCAAGTATTTGATATCAGGAGGCAGAGGGAAGCTGCCCTAAAGGGGAGGAAGAACATCAGCTAATACAGAAATTTGCCCTAATCCAGCAGGACGTATGTGGGGCTTCCATGTGATTGGCTGCCCGTCCGTAGCGTTCCGCAGCTGTCCTGGCCTCAGGGGGCTGCCCCCAGTTAGCGCCCCCCACTGCTCGCCCAGGCACCCGGCGCGGCCCTCACCTGTCCCCTGCGGCAAGCAGGAGCCCCCCTGAGGCCAGGGCAGCCGCGGAACACTATGGACTCAAGCGGAAGTCCGGCCTACGTCCCGCCCAGCGTTCCCCTTGTTCATTTGTAGATCCCATCGCTGATTGAATGGTAGCCCTAGCCACCCTTTCCTGACTATTTATAAACCTCTATCATCAAAACCCAAGGGGAGCTAAACAAGTCATGACCTTAAAAACATCATCAGATCTCCCAATTTTTTTTCTTTTTAAAATAGCAGCTGCAAGTCTCTGGTTTGGAACTGCAGTGCAGAGCTAGGAGATGGGGAGATGAACCCTTTTCCTCAGGGGAGCAAGATTATTTGGTTTCTGGGGACTGCGTTTCCTACCTGCTGTATTTTGTTCCTAGTTTGCACCATAAGAAACAGTGGTTGTTTGAGATTGTGCTGCATAAAACTGATGGCAACAAATACAGTTTCCTTTTTTCTCCTTCCAGGTTTTTGCATCTGACAAAAGAAAGCTGTCAGGTTTGCTACGTATCCTGTGTGTGATCAGTCATTTCTCCTGTTGATTTTGGCTGGCTTCACAGAGGAGCTGAGAAAACAGAGCATGGTACAGAACTGTAAAAAGTGACTCTGATGATCAGGTATTGGCAAGTAAGGGCAGGTACGTTACCTGAGATACCTCTGAACGTTACTTTAACGGCAGCTAAACACAAACTGCTTCCAGCATCTAAATTATTTCCTTGCAGAAATTATTTCCTTGTGTAAATACCAGAGATGTCTTCAGGCTAACGCACCACACACAGGGGTTGTCAGCAATGCTGGCAACTATGAACCAGCTTAACGTCGGTGGATCTGTGTTGCCAATGGGACACAATCAAGGCACAGCAGAACCCAGCATTGGGAGATGAGTGTAGCAGCTTGGGTTGAATCCAACCCTACCCACAACCACCCTGCAAGTCAAGTGGGGCAATCATTTGGCCAGTTATTCCTCTTCAAGAGAGGGACCTTGTTCCCTCCTTCAACCTGGAAATCATAATTCAAGCAAGGAGGCGACTTGCATTTATCACCACCAACAGGGCCGTCTGTGGGGCCCAATGCAAGGCATTCTTGTGGGACCCACCCTCCTTGCGGTGCCCCCACTCACCAAGAAAAGCACTTGTGGTGCCACATGTGACATCTGGAAATAGTTGGTGGCGACATGATGACATCATCGCGAACTGCTTCCAGGGGTCCCATTTTGGGCAGTTTGGAGGCAGGGGCAGGTGGGAGGGCCCAAGGTAAAGCTGCTGTTCTTGCCCCACTTGCATACAGCCCATAGAGATCCCGGCTGCTGCAGCAGGCGATATGCTTGCTGTGCTGGTGCGTGGGCCCCCCAAAGCACAGGGCCCAATGTGATGACATTGATCACATTGGCTTAAGGCCGGCCCTGACCACCAACTGAACAACAATTCCTTACTAAATGCGTAATCCTAACCAACTTTCCAGCACTGGGGTAAAGGCAATGCAGCTCTGAGGTAAGGGAACAAATGTTTTCTTATGTTAAGGAGGCCTCTGTGACTGTCCCTCTAACTGCAAGAACTGCAGAACATGCCTCATTGGCACAGCTAACTTGGTGCTGGAAAGTTGGTTAGGATTGGGCTCTAAGTGCTCTACAGACCTACAAATTCTCTACTGATGAATGAGCCAGAGGAAGCAAACATATGCAATGAGTCTGGCACACATCATTAAGACTTGGCATTAATTTTTTTAATGGAGCAGGATCTATGACCTTGTGTGAATTTGCAGGGCTGACACGATGTTGGTCACACTGAAGATTGCTCACATTCGCAGATTTTTAGCCCAAGTCAGCAGTTTAGCCTGTTGCCAGAGCCAACCCCAGAGATATGGGGTTACAATTCCCATTTTAGTAAGTGAGGAAAAAATCCGATCAAATGGCTTCCTGGAAGTTTTTCGGTTGGGTGGGACGAGGTCCCGGACCTTTTACAGCTGAACATGTGTAAATTTAGCAGGTGCTACTCTTTTTGGCATAGAGAATCTTCATTGGAAAAAGCTTTACTTCCTAAATGTCAACATGTCACAAAGCTATAAAAGATGCAGGAGCTACGCAAGGAAAAAAATTGGCGACTGTCTTAGGAGATGCCTAGCCTGTGAATGTTTGTGGGTGGGCTGAAACCCAAACTCAAACCCAAGTGCATTGATTCCTGCAGCCCAAATGGCACGTGTACTCAGAAAGACATCCTACTGAGCTCACCGATTTGGACTCCTAGGTTAGATCACAGGGCTGTAGCCTACGACAAGCACTGCATCCAGCTACTCTGCGCAAATTACAGTCCCACTGGATTTACCCAATTTTACTCTTCAAATGACGAATCAACAAGTTTTCGAATGACACTTCAGCAGACTTCAAGTTGTTGGCACCACTTGCCCTTGTTCCCATAATGTGACAGAAGAAGCCGGTTCTGTAATTGGCAATTGCTTTGCCTCATTTTAAGTTCTCCAACACCTGTTTTTATGCTATCATCAGACTTGCCTGTTTATCTTTTTGTTAGAGTGTTCTTTCTCTCACTCTTTCTTCACCTCCATTTAAACGGGAACAGAGCATAACTCAGACCTCCTCTAGACTTTTTCAAAGGATCTTCGCGTTTAGGAATTTCCTACCCAATCTGGCTGTGATTTATCTCCCTCCCCAGACCTCATTTCCTCCCATTCCCCACTACTGCATTGTATAAAAGATGATGTAACCCAGCTATTCTTAACCTCAGCTATGTCTGTGATGCCTTTTTTCCTCATTCCTGGTTAGCTGGTGTGTGGGTAGAGGAGACAACAGTTCATTCTTGTCCAGCCTCCACACTTACTGAACCCTCTTCTTTTTCAGACTTTGAAAAATGGTAGGATGTTCATTGTTAACAGGATGTTAACATTGCTAATGCTTAATTTAGTTTTTTACACATTTTCAGCCCAATCCTATGGTGCTGGACCCCGTATGAGCAGTGGTGCCAAAACAGCTACTACTGCATCTTATGGGCCCTGCAGCAGCCATTGGAGGCATCTCAAGAGAAGGGGACATTCATCTCCTTCCCCTGGGTAAGGGCACTGGCCCGGCAATGGGCCTCCTCAAGTCTGCACTGGCTATTTTGCCAGCACAGGCTTGAGGATCTCCTTGTTGGGCCATACAGCCCAACACAGAGGATAGGATCCAGTAGTGGAGGCCATAGCCAGTCCCTTACTGATGTTCATTTACTCCAAGGAGCCCCTACAGGTGCTTCCCAGGCCCCAAAGCAGAGGTTGGCCCTGCCCATGCAGTTAATAGGAACGAAGTGAAGCCAGGGGGCGGGCTTAGCGGCCATGTTGGTATACTCAAAACAATGCTGATTCCAAGCCATGGAGTTGTTCCAAGTATTTCAGATTGCTTTGCGCGTAGTGTTTAGGACTGAATAGTTTACTCCTGAAGTAAAAACTTACGGAAATAACAACGTGTGATCGTGTAGAAACATTATTGGTAACCTTATTATGATTTAATATGCAATTACAAGGTTAAATTCTGCATAATTATATTACTGAACATACCAGACGAAATGCTACTTGCTGTCTATTTAAACTCGGATTGCACTGTTTTGACAGACTTATTTTTTGAAATCTACACAACCAAAAATAAAATGGCCATGCCCCATAAAAAGAATGTCTGTTAATGTTCAGAATTTCATAAGTATTACAGTAGGAAAATTACATTAAAATCTCTTCATGACACAAGTAGTTGTCAATATGAGAGGAATTTTTTTTTACTTCTAGACTATGAAGAGTATTTTTGAAAACTTCTACACTCACCCCCCCCCAAAAACAAATTCTGTTAATGTCCAGAAGTTCGAAAATATTACCGTAGAAAATGGAAGGCGGGAAAAAAAAGTGTAAACGGGAAGGGGGAAACACGTAGGCATGATTAACAAGGTTGATATTAACTTTTACACACGTGCAGGGAGATTTTAATTCGAGAATCCGCGGCAATCCTCCTTGGCGGGAAAGATCTGCGTCAGCCATATTGTTAGACCAGACCCGTGCGTCAGCCATATTGTTAGACCAGCATGGCTTCAAGAATATGACGTCATTTCTTCTCCAGTGTTATTATAACTCCATGCCCCAAAGTATATCTTGGTGGCCATTTTGGCACTGCTGTAATCTTGGGGGCTGGGAAATCACAGAATTGGGCTATTAATGACTTTAAAAAAGAAAAAAAAAGTTATGCTACAGTGGTTGACCCAGCCGAGGCTCTGCCCCACCCATTTCGACTATCGCTGCCCCCAAGCACTGGCTCCCTGCTCTCCAGCACCCCCACCACGCCATTTTGACATGCTCTAAAGAAAGGGGTGGGTGGGCGGGCCAAATGCCTGCGGCAACTCGATCAGGTGGTTGGGCGAGCTCTGTTGCTGGGTGCTCTGTGGCCACTCCAGCCCATGTGACCCCCTGAACCCCCCACAAGGTCATCCACTGACACGTTATGAGAATGCTCATCACATTACTCATTTAGTGGAAACATTCATTTCCTTTATTAATACACAGGGCCACACAGACAAAGTGTGAATACACAATCCTATGTACACCTCCTCAGATTTAACACCTGTTGAATTAAATGGGGCTTTCTCCTTGGTAAGTTGTCTAGAACTTGCAGCCCCACTTTCTTTGTGTGATCATGTTCCCGAGTGCATGACCAAACAGAGAAACTTTAGTGTCAAACAGCTCCTTGCATTTCTGTGATAGGGACTGTGTTTTTTTCAAATTGCTCACAGCTGCAGCTGTCCACCTGTAAACAACTAGCACTCAAGGTTCTCTATGAGATTCTCTAGGTGACCATATGGAAAAGATAAGTGCTATCGCTTGGTTGTGCAAAGTGAATTCCAGATTCACATATCTTGATAGAAATTTGATGGATAAACAGGATTTCCCCCCACTTGCTATTTTGTGTGGTGTAATGCTGGAAATAATTAGGCTTCAGGCTTTTTAAAGAAAATGAGTTTCATGATACGTTACGTGCAAACACATGGAATATCACAATATCATTGATATGAAAGAAAAACAGTTTTTATATGTAGTGCCAATTTGAAGCCACACAGAGTAAGGGCAATGCTTTGTGATTGTGCTGATTTGGAGGTGGGTGAGATGGCAGCCACTGGGAGATCTGTGAGCACAAGGGCAGCCGGCATAAATACACCACTGACTTTGTCCAGCTTTGTGCTGCTGGAGAATGCCTCAACATGGCTTCCCAACTTCATTCCCTGCAAATAAGGTGGCAAAATGGGGCGGGAGGCTTTCCACATAGCTATGGCCACCAGGAAACTTGCTGGGAAATGTTTCCACTTGGTGAGAGCATGTCACCAAGAATACTGTAGTGTGGAGACTATGCGAGTAGAATAAACCACATGACAAGTGGCTTCCTTATGTTATGGCTGCTGCATCAAGACATGGATTAGATTAGAAGGATACATTTACAGTGGCTTACATATGATGGATCCAGCATAAGAATTGGCTGTGAGGGAGTGTAGTCTAAGACTATCACTCGTCCTGCTGTGGAATGCCACAGTTATTAGAACTCTATGGAAGTCTCTCAAGAGAAACACAGCATCACTTATAAGAACTTGAGCTTCAGTGGAAGACTATGAAAAAGAGCCAAAGAGTAATGCAGCTTAATTTGTGTTAGCTATAGCACCAATTCTCACATTTTAATGAAATTATTATCTCCTTTTAAACTCAACCGAGTTAAAAACATTAATAAACTAAACAACGTCATGAGAATATTACATAAAACCTCTGGCTATCTGAACATTACACCATCCACTCTTAAGTTTTCCCTCATCCTATTTTACCATTCTTTGACTGTTGAAAGCTTTACATAGTCAGACCTAAAAAACAACAACCCCTCACCTCCTGACTTCCATACTCCGTTTCCTGCTTCTTCCCCACAAGGTGACCTCCAACACCCTTTCTGTAATGTCCTTAAGTTCCCTCATCCCCCCCAAGAGCAAACCTTGTTTCCTGTGCCTGTGACAATTGTTTCTATAATGTACATTTTCTGTATGCATTTCTCCTCAGAGCATTTTTCCTACACTTTCTGTTGGGAAAGATCATATGAAGCCACCATCAAAGTCAGATCTTTGGTACATCTAGCTCAGTATTTCCTAAATCAGGGGTGTCAAACGTAAGGTCCACAGGTCTGATGTGCCCCCCCCCAGAAGCTCTTCATTCAGCCCTCAGGCTCACCCAGCACCATTATCAGCTGTTCTCAGCTGCTGTGCTACTGTTGAAAGGGTGTCCCACATGATAATTGGGCTCTCCTATATCTTGAATGATCAAGATTTGCGGATTTTCTCTTCTGCCATTTGCAGCGAATGAATTCCTAAGTGAGAAAAAGTGCTTATTTCTGGTCATGATCTGTTTAAATGACATCACTTCCTGTCCCCAGCAGGCATTCTGAATGCTGTTTGGCTGGCTGTATGAAACAAGTTTGACACTCCTGTCAAACTAACTGGTAGTTGCTCTTAAGGGTTTCAGACAGGAGTCTTTCCTACTTGGAGATGCCAGGATTGAACCTAGAACTAGCTCCATATGCTCTACCAATGAGGTCCGGCCCTGTTAGCATTTGTGGATTTGCTCCATTGATCTTGACAGAAGAACTGCACCTGTAAGACAGTGTTTCCATTTTATTACACATTTCAATACATGCAAGGGACTTTCACGGTAAATATACATTTAGCATCTGGATCTTTTGGTTTACACAGTTCTGTATGAAACTTGTGTCAGTTTTGTGTTTATATCATGTTTTGGGGGGGGGAAATAAATGTTAAATTGTTGCACCACTTCTCACAGTCTAGAACTCACCATGTTAGCTGCATAGAACAGTGTCCTAAGCTGGCAAATAGACAGTTCTACTGAGGAAAAAAAACCTCCGCAAGTTTGCAAACAGTTGGTCCACAAGGCCTTGAAAAAAGCCTAGTACACACTAAGCTTAGGCACAGTTTATTTGTCTTGAAGGTGCCAAAGGTCTCATTGGGTGGAGATTTATTATTGTTGCTATGACAGACTAAAATGTTTACCCCCCTGGAATTCTTAAACAGAATATTCAAACCAATGATCCAAAATTCTTAAAGTCTATAACCACTCACCTCAGTTGGGAATTCCATTGCAACTTGATAAATGCTGCCAGTGACCTCCCTTCCAAATATGCACAGTCTCTCTTGACTCTCTCTGGGTTCCTTAATACACATTCCAGAGGTTCAGCCAGGGCTTTGCTTTGAAGGGGGGATGAGGCATGGCTTCTCCTTCTAATTAAGACCATGCCAACTCAGGGCCACCCGCTCCCTCCCACCTCTTTTGTCCCTTTCAGGGAGCCTCTTACACTGAGGTGAAATTAGTCTTTTGTGCTATCCTGGAAGAACTCACCTTAACACAATCAGGATTCCCAAAGGAAAGTCAGTATGGCTTCTGTAAGGCTAAGTCTTGCCTCACAAACCTTTTAGAATTCTTTTAAAAAGTCAACAGGCACATGGATGTGGGAGAACCGGTGGATATCATATACCTGGATTTTCAGAAGGCGTTTGACACAGTCCCCCACCAAAGGCTGCTGAGGAAACTTCACAGTCAGGGAATAAAAGTCAGGTCCTCTTACGGATTCAGAACTGGTTGAGGGCCAGGAAGCAGAGAGTGGGGGGTCAATGGGCAATTTTCACAATTAAATGGAGAGAGGTGAAAAGCGGAGTGCCCCAGGGATCTGTCTTGGGGCCCGTGCTTTTCAACTTGTTCATAGGTGACCTGGAGATGGGGATAAGCAGCAAGGTGGCCAGGTTTGTGGATGACACAAAACTTTTCCGGGTGGTGAAAACCAGAAGGGATTGTGAAGAGCGCCAGAAGGATCTCTCCAAGTTGGGGGAATGGGCAGCAAAATGGCAGATGTGTTTCAGTGTAGACAAGTGTAAAGTGATGAACGTTGGGGCAAAAAACCAAAACTTCACCTATAGGCTAATGGATTCTGAGCTGTCTGTGACAGCTCAGGAGAGAGATCTTGGGGTGCTGGTGGACAACTCAATGAAGGTATCAACCCAGTGTGTGGCAGCAATTAAGAAGGCCAATTTCATGCTTGGGGTAAGGGTTGAGAATAAAACAGCCAATATTATTATGCCATTGTATCAATCGATGTTAAGGCCACATCTAGAGTATTGCATACAGTTCTAGTTACCACATCTCAAAAAGGACATAATGGAGCTGGAAAAGGTGCAGAAGAGAGTGACAAAAATGATTATGGGGCTGGGGCACCTCTCTTATGAAGAAAGACTGCAGCATTTGGGGCTCCTCAGTCTGGTAAAAAGGCGCCTGAAGGGGGACATGATTGAAACATATAAAATTATGCATGGGAGGGATAGAGTCAATAGAGGGATGTTCTTTTCCCTCTCTCACAATACCAGAACCAGGGGACATCCACTGAAATTGAGTGCTGGGAAAGTTAAAATAGATAAAAGGAAATACTTTTTTACCCAGCTGGTAATTAACCTATGGAACTCCTTGCCACAGGAGGTGGTGATGGCATCTGGCCTGGATGCCTTTAAAAGGGAATAGGACAGATTTCTGGAGGAAAAGTCCATCGTGGGCTATAGGCCATGATGGGTTGTGCAACTGCCTTACGTTAATAGTAGGCTACTTCAGAATGCCAGGTACAAGGGAGTGGCAACAGGATGCAAGCATCTTGTTGTCTCGTGTGTTTCCTGAGGCACCTGGTGGACCACTGTGAGATACAGGAAGCTGGACTAGATGGGGCTTTGGCCTGATCCAGCAGGGCTCTTCTTATTTTCTTATGATTGTTCTGGCCTTTTTTCAAATTCTCATTCTGATGCTGAACTGGTATGCCCAGTTTGCTTCAACACCGCTACCTTTGACAGCTACAATTCTCACCATTGGTTTTTGGGGAGATCAAACACTTTAAAAAGCTTTAAATTATTTAAATTAATTTCAAAGCTTTAAATTATTTTATGCTTCAAATTTGCAAATAACAAAAAAGGAGGACTTTGGGACTTTGGGGCTTTGCGTTTGGGGCTGCAGCGTTTGGGGCTCTTCAGTCTAGAAAAAAGGCACCTGAGGGGGGACATGATTGAGACATACAAAATTATGCATGAAAGGGATAGAGTCGATAGAGGGATGTTCTTTTCCCTCTCTCAAAATACCAGAACCAGGGGGCATCTGCTAAAACTGAGGGTTGGGAGAGTTAAAACAGATAAAAGGAAGTATTTTTTTACCCAGCAGGTAGTCAATCTGTGGAACTCTTTGCCACAGGAGGTGGTGATGGCATCTGGTCTTGATGCCTTTAAGAGGGGATTGGACGGATTTCTGGAGGAAAGGTCCATCGTAGGCTATAGGCAATGATGGATTGTACAACCTCCTTACAAAGGTGGAGGGCTACTGTTACCAGGTGCAAGGGAGTGGCAACAGGATGCAAGCATCTTGTTGTCTCATGCCTCCCTGGGGCACCTGGTGGGCCGCTGTGAGATACAGGAAGCTGGACTAGATGGGCCTTTGGCCTGATCCAGCAGGGCTCTTCTTATGTTCTTATGAGGAAAAGCCAATTTGGGTTTGCAAGAGATTTCTTCCACACACTGTAAGAGCAACGTTTCTTGTTTTCAGTGTTAAAAAAGGTCCCAAATAATTCCTCACAGTTCTTTCCTTGTTATCAGTATAACTCTCCATTTGTGCAACAGTGCAAAGTGAGACATGACATTTTTAACCAAACAATCTTTTCCATGCTGCTGCTCTTTTATTAGGTGTTAGATTTTTCTGGCCTTTTTAATTGCCCAACAAAACATTAGTATATAGATTGAAACTTCAGATGTTATTGGATCTGTTGCGTACTAGAAACATCTGCCTGAAATACTGTCATGAAAATTCCAGGCCATGAACTGATTACATGACTCAGTTATTCATATATTTTGTAGCCTGGTGGCCTTTAAATTGTCTTTGTTTTCTGGCTAGGATTTCAATGGCAGAACAGAATATGATGGAACAAATTAAATGAGGAATTCCCCCCCCATTGTCATACAACCAAATTAAGAGCACCAAGAATTAAGCCTTGTCTGCTGTTAGAATGTTTGCAGCTGACTCAGAAAACACACCAACCTTTCCAAATAAGCAGCCAGAAGGCTCAAGTGTTGTACTTAAATCCAGAACATTTGCAATAAAACTTTGAGTGCAATCCTATACATATTCACCTGGAAGTAAGTCCTGTTGAACTCAATGGGACTTACTTCTGTGTAGGCAAGCACAGGATTGTGCTGTTTGACTTGCTGATGACTTGCCATATGTGGATTTTCAGGAAGTTTGAGGAGGGTCCTCAAATTTGATAGTGTTGTACTCATTATTACAATGATTTTCAACCACTGTGAGCACAATCCTATACTCCCATTGCCCCAGCGCTAAGCTCTTGCTCCAGCCGAACGCTGTCATAAACGTGCCGTCAAGCGTGTCCATGTCGGCGCTAAGGCGCTGGACCGGCGCAAGCAGCAGTGCCGGCGCTCGGGTGCCGCTGCAACCGTCGGCAGCACCAGCCTTGAGCCAGTCAAGCATCGGTGTTGCTCGGCGCAGGGCCTCCATGAGGGTGTTCCAGAGGGGGCGTAAATGGGTGGTGCAGTGGGCAGAGACAGGGGTTGTGATGCAGGATGACCATAGTGCTGTATCCCAAAGCCTGTCCTTGGCCAGGGTGGCCCTGATTCGGGCCGCTCTTGTCCGCGTTCCTCTGCGCCTGCAAAACAGCAGGTGCAGATCCAAGCAGGCCCAAAGGGGCGACCGGGCTTACACGGGTGCAAGAGGAAAACCTCCCCTTGTCATGCACATTGCTGCTGCTGCCTCCCAATGGGCTTTAGGATACAGCCCTGTTATGTCGGCCTTACTTAGGATTGGGCTGCCTGTCATGGCACATTGTTGTGCCATGAATCGTCTGCAGGTTTGTCATGGGAGTTTGGGGGAGGATAATTTATGAATAAGGACATTTAATTGGGGAATTTGAGCCCTCCTCTCACCAGCAGCCTTGTCAATTGTAAAAAAACGGATGTTGTGCCTTGACAATTTTAGCACCTTCCCAGTGTGTTGGTTTGTTTTACTTATATACACTTTGGAAAATTGAAAAATACATGGAACCAGAGTTTTCAACGCCAGGACAGTTCCCCTCTTCTTTTTCAAGCAACAATTTGACTAGACATTTCACTCCACCCTCCACAGTAGTTTTTAGGAAAAGCTATTATTTTCTACTAAAGTTGTGACCAATTTTCAGCTGTATGCAGTTCTGTTGCTTAGTATTTAAATCTGCAAAGGGGCATGCATGAACTAAAGGTATATTTGAAGCACAGCAACCTAGATTGGAGGGTTTATTTGGTTTTTACCCAGTAGTGAAAAATTAAACATGCAACATGCAATTTATTGAAAGGCATTTCTTTCTCTTTTTATTTAAAACTTCTGTGGTAAACACCTTTCCTTGCAGCAAGATTATTTTCTAGATAGACCTCAGCCTCACAGCGCAATCCTATTGTGCCCATTGCATCGATGCTACGTCACAGTGTCGACACAAGGGGTGGAGTGCCATCGTGGGGGTGCTGATTGGCACCCCGGCATCGGTGCTTGAGCAACGGGACTGGTGCTGGAAGCAGCGCCCATCTTGTTGCGCCCGCGCTGAACCTCTCTTGCATCAGCTGAAGCCAGCCAGCAAGGGAGGCTCCGCGTGGCGGTGGCAGTGGGAGGGAGACTGTGGGCGAGATGAGGGCAGGACATGGGCGGGCTTGGGAGGCGGCCATACGGCCACATCCTGAGCCTGTCTGGGAGGCCGCGCAGCCCCAATTCAGGCCGCGCAGTCTCCTCAAATCCAAGCAGGGCATAGGAGAGGCTGGCCGCTCCCTTGCTGCGGGGAGGCTGCAGCCTCTCCTAAGCAGTGCTAGGATATGGTGCTAGCCTGCTGGCCTGGGCGCTGCTTAGGATTGTGTCCTCATGGCCAGGTAAAACAGGGAAATTGTCTCTGAGCAGAGGCAGATCTAAGGGAGGGCAAAGCTCTAAGTTTTGCAAGAAGCCTTACCTTGCAGTGGAAATCACTCCTCTCCTGCACCGTTTTAGCCAATCCTCACAGGGAACAGCAACATCTTGGCGTTGCTTACTGGCTACAGCAGCAAGGGAGAGGAGGGATTTACATGACAGGGTAAGGCTTCTTGCAACACTTAGAGCTTTGCCCTCCCTGTAGATCCGCCTCTGTCTCTGAGGCAGCAAACTCGTGCAAAAATTGGGAATTACCTTAGATAAACGAGAGGCAGGGGCAATGTGGGACACCCTTAAGGACTGGGGAGGGAAGTCACCTCAAACATTGAAAACTGGCTCCATGAATTTTTCAGTTTTCTGAACAAGTGTATATAAGTAAAACAAACTAATACCCTCGATTTCCAGACAGCAATTCCTAGTGAGCCTTTTTATTGGCTGTTCCCTAACAAAAGTGCCCCTGACTCCATCAAACAATCATCACGATATTGTTTCCTAATACATCCGATTAAAAAATGGATCTCATGGCCCAAGATTAGAGCAACATGCCAATGATTTAGGTTTGCAGATGACACAAAACTTTTCCGGGTGGTGAAAACCAGAGAGGATTGTGAAGAGCTCCAGAAGGATCTCTCCAAGTTGGGGGAATGGGCAGCCAAATGGCAGATGCGTTTCAACGTAAACAAATGTAAAGTGATGCACATTGGGGCCAAAAACCAAAGCTTCACCTATAGGCTAATGGGTTCTGAGCTGTCTGTGACAGCTCAGGAGAGAGATCTTGGGGTGCTGGTGGACAATTCCATGAAGGTATCGACCCAGTGTGCGGCAGCAATTAAGAAAGCCAATTCCATGCTCGGGGTAATTAAAAAAGGGGTTGAGAATAAAACAGCCAATATTATCATGCCATTGTACAAAGCAATGGTAAGGCCGCACCTGGAATATTGTGTCCAGTTCTGGTCGCCGCATCTCAAAAAGGACATAGTGGAGTTGGAAAAGGTGCAGAAGAGAGCGACAAAAATGATTACGGGGCTGGGGCACCTCCCTTATGAAGAAAGACTGCAGTGTTTGGGGCTCTTCAGTCTAGAAAAAAGGCGCCTGAGGGGGGACATGATTGAGACATACAAAATTATGCATGGAAGGGATAGAGTTGATAGAGGGATGTTCTTTTCCCTCTCTCACAACACCAGAACCAGGGGGCATCCGCTAAAACTGAGGGTTGGGAGAGTTAAAACAGATAAAAGGAAGTACTTTTTTACCCAGCGGGTAGTTAATCTGTGGAACTCCTTGCCACAGGAGGTGGTGATGGCATCTGGTCTTGATGTCTTTAAGAGAGGATTAGACCGATTTCTGGAGGAAAGATCCATTGTGGGCTATAGGCAATGATGGATTGTGCAACCTCCTTACAAAGGTGGTGGGCTACAGGTACCGGGTGTAAGGGAGTGGCAACAGGATGCAAGCATCTTGTTGTCTCCTGCCTCCCTGGGGCACCTGGGGTGGGCCGCTGTGAGATTCAGGAAGCTGGACTAGATGGGCCCTTGGCCTGATCCAGCATGGCTCTTCTTATGTTCTTATGTTCTTATGTTCTTAGGTTCGCTTTATTCTTCTACTCTTTTGTAGGCGGTAAGGAAAATATCTAACAAACAGCAGAAGCCTGTCTCCCAGGAGATTAAGCAAAATGTTTTCACATGATAATTTAATTATTTTACCTCATTGATGAAACAAAGTTTGCTTTTTTTGAAAATCAATGCATCCTGTTGGTTCAGTAAAATGTTTCCATCATAGGTAAATATATACTCTTCCCCACATGCCAAGTAGAAACAGATGCCGCAGCTTAGCCTTCAGGTATCTTTAAGACTAAACAAATACTGAATTTCCTTTTTAAAGGTGAAGAGGTACTTCCTCACTATTATCTTTCTTGGGGGAGACAGAGTTAGCTCTCCCGTGTTCTTCCTGAATTGGGATGGAATGAGTCCAAATCCTTACAGCTAAAGGAAGAATGTGGATAATTTTTCCAAACCGATTCATGCTCAGAAAAATGTTCTCCCCTTGTCTCTGACGGCCTTTGTGGTGCTCAAAAGCCCTCCCCGTAACACCTCCCTGTCCTTCCCTTCCCTTGCTTTTCCTTGCTGGGGTGCCAGGCCTGGGGGAACGTGGGAGAGGGGGCTGCCCTGAATGGTGCTCATACAGGCGAGGTGACATAAAACAGCCCTCACTACTGTTTGAAAACAGTTTTCTTTTATCTCAGGTTTTTTTAACCTGAAGTGTAGAAAAGAACCACTTGTATCAAAGTGATATAAACCTCAAAGTGCACATTCAATCCATGCACGCTGAACCATTAAAAAGAGACATAGTTGATGTTTTAGCATTTTAAAAAATCATCAAAACAGCTAAATGCAAGAAAATACAAGGTAAGCAGTCCAGTGCTATCCCCCACCAGCCCCCACCACACCGCTGGCAGAGAGTACCCTACATGCTATGGGCCTGCTGGGGACTGGTGAGGTTAGTACGTATTTACCTCCCCATAGGCCGCCTGGTCCCTTCTGTGTCTTCTCAAACCTACACCAGTATGCATAGGTCTGAGGAGACTCTGGGGATGGGTCCAGGCCAGGAAGAGGGGGATAGGATCTGGCATGTGTAGCTGCCACCAAGATCTATGTCACCCCCACCCTCCAAATTGCCCTTGGCTTGGCCTGGCCTGTTCACTGCCTAATTTGTCCCCTATCCCCCTGCATCTGACTTACTGGCAATGATGGCGGTTCTGCAGGCCAGTGTTATTTGCTTACTGCCTTTTGGGTTTTCTGCCTGCAGAACGGTGGAACAGCTGTAGTGCCAGCAGCCTTGCACAAGCCGATTGTGAGCTCTGGCAGTTTGAGGCCCCGACAGGATTGGGTCATAAGACTGTAGAATATGCTTATTTTGAAATTGCCTGAAGACAATTTATAGTTTTTTTTAAAAAAAATTAGACAATTCAATGGCACAAACCAGGACTATAATCCCCTAGCTAATGTGCTACCAGCTGTATCCAAGATCTTATCATATTTTATGCCACCAAATTAGGAAAGGTCCTGTAGTCCTATGCCTAAAGTCAAAGTAAATATTCAGTCATGGAACAGATTGCTCAAAATCTGCTTACTGGCCGGGAGAGAAATGTCTTTCCCTCACAGTCAGAATTTAATGGAACACAGATCTGATTCAGCATGGAACTTCCTGTGGTCCCCAGTATAGGTCAAATTGCATACTCAGTGTGTCTACATTTCTGGATCTCATATGCTTCACATATAACACGGAGCCACAGGCATGAGCTCACAAGCCCTGCTGTTCTGTGACATCTTGGACACTGGCCGAGAATGACACTTGCAGCTGGCAAGTTAACTCATCCCTAGGCAAATATGCTCACCCATTGAAAAGTAATTACAGGAAGAAAAAGCCAAGTTGCCTAGTCTAGTCCAGGGCATTGGGGACATCACTGTTAGGCCCAGATTCCAAGTAGATTAAAAACATGGATCTAGGTTTTGGGATTGGGAAACTCACTGGGATTAGGGAAATTATGATTTCCTATCACCCCTCCATAGCGCCCCCCATCATGAACTTACTCTTATATCCCTTAGTTAAAGCTTATTTCTAAAGTTTAATATGGAAAATGAACATGAAAGGCAAAAAAAGGTGAAAGCTATGAAATTTTTTATTGGAAGTATAGAGATGGATGTGGCTGGTCTGAGTTATGGGCTTATAGTAAGGGAAAATGGAAATATCTGGCACCTCTCACTTTACTTTTTTATTTCTTTCTAAAAAAGCATCCCAAAGAGGACACATTTAAAGTCAGAGTGGAAAAACAATTCAAAGTTGTTCGTTTTTTATGATCGTTCCTAAAATAAAATAAACACCCAGGCTCTCCTAGCAAACTCTGGACATCAATATATAAGTGGCCTTTCTGTCTGTTATTTTACTGAGAGCACAACATGTGCTTAAGAAGGGCAATGTAAGGGGAAGCCGTTCTGAACAAGATGTTCACTTCGTATTTTATAAAAAGTGGCAGATATGTGACACATTTGTCTCACTCATTTTTTTTCTGTTTGGGGTGATGACAGGTGTGATGCAATGGCTTTAACCTTTGACAAAGTTGAAATAAGGAAATGGATGAACTATATGGGGAGCTTCTAGGTGGTAGATTTGGGGAGATTATATATATTTTTAACTAATGGGTATTTATTTGGGAGCAAGTCCCATTGATTTTAATAAATTTTGGAGGCACAGAACTGAATGTGCGCCTATTTTGCCTGTCTTTGCAGCCTGTATGACTACCTTATAATGGCTGCATTCAGGTGTGTACAAGCTGGGCAGCCCAATCCTAACAGCTGCTGCTGTATCCCATAGGGCAGGGAGGCAGTTGAAGATAAGAGAACATTAATAAATAATAAAAACACTTGTATTTATATACCGCCTTTCTTAGGTCACCAGATTTCTCTAATGACTATAACTCAAGGCGGTTTACATGGGCAGACTTTATTCAGAAACCCGAAGGTTTTTACAATTTATACAGAAATGTTCTATCTTTCAAGAACTACACACATACAGATGGATCTTTCTGGATTTAATCCTTCTTTCTGGCCACCTGTTTGTCTTCTTGCTGGCTGATAAATGGCTTCCCTGCTCCCACCAGAGAAGCGGCTGAACTTCGGCACAACTCCCCCTCACACAAGGCAGCCGAAGCTCAGCTGTTAATCAGTCGCAATTAACGAGGTCTGCCGCTCACAGAGACTTCTGGTAGTCCCAAACTGGCGACCTTCAGATCTTCAGCTCTTATCTTCAGGCAAACGGAGGCATTAACCCTCTCAACTAAATCTTCTTCTTTACCACATGTTGAGCCCCACCCTGCCCAGTGGGGCTATTTGTATCTGGACCACTCAAATGCTGGTGCAGCAATGAGTAGCCACGTGTAATGCTTTTAGGCTCAGGTTGGGGATTAGGATCCAGTGGTGTCCTCCTTTGCTGTCCCTGTCCCCCCAGGCCTGAACAGATTAACTCTTTCCCAGTTTCTTCTCTTCTCTGCCTCCCCGCCACCCTCCGTCCTCTCATCACCCCAAGACACCTCCCTGCTGCTCCGCTTATGGATGATAGCTCCCGGGGCTCCTTCAACCGGCATGGAGACCCAGCTCCCTCACTCCTTCTGCCTGCCTTATGGGATGTCTACAATGTGCCTTATGGTGACATGCCTTATGGCAACGTGTCTTATGGCAGGTTTGTGACAGCCAACAGTGCATGGGAGACTGGCGCTGGCCCGGGCTAGAATTGGGCTGTTAACTGTTTCCATCAGGAAAATACTGATGTAGCAGGGAATACTGCCTTTTCACCAAGCCTGATTGCAGGACATTGTCCCATCCAAGGGGTGGTGTGAGACAAGAGGAGGAAGATCTTGCAGCCACATAAGAATCCCTAAGCATCAGTGTGGCCCATAAAATATAGCATCAAAACATAACAGCATAGCAGTACAGAAGATAAAAAGCAGCTAACCCAGCAATGGAGAATAAGCACAGCAATTAAAAACAAACAAACCAGCCATCATGGGTGGCAATAAGAGACAGCTTAAAAACAGTAAACACACAACACAATTCATATGTGACAAATCCACCCATTACAATATAATGCTAATCAAAACAAGGTTTTTAGCCTCATAGAAAGCATCAGGAGAAGGGGCAGTTTGTAATTCACAAGGGAGGGAGTTCCATTCCTGTGGTACTACAGTTGAGAAAACGCTACTTTTCACTACCCCCTTACTTCCCCCTAGGCAGCACATGTAATAGGGCCTTCTCTGAGCAGGAACTTATGGGAAAAGTGGTCCTGTTGTGGCCCTAAGCTGTAAAGGTCCTTAATGATCAAAACCAGCACTTTGGATTGGACCCAGAAGAGAACTAGTAACCAGTGTAATTGCCAGAGTTGAGGGCCAACAAAACCCCAAAAAGCTACGAGCTACCCTGTCCTGCACTATCTGAAATTTCCAAACCATTCACTTGTGGGCCTGACCCAAGGCTCGGAATTTTCTGCGTGTAGCTACTGGATCTGTGGTGGATTGGATCATGTCTCTAGTTTACAGTCTGATATTCAAAACATGCTAGAAGGGAGTACCATTCAAGGAGCTCTATCTTGAATAAGTTACAATTGGCACATGTTTGGAATGTAATAAAAATTAAGTATATCGCAAAGTCACACGCTGTTTAAAACCAACCAGACCTAAACTGGAGCATTACTGCTACATGAAGTAAGGAGCATGTGTCCAAACTGATTAAGGGAGCTCTACTTCAACTCCAAGTGGAGGACTTATTGTGCTGATTATATTCCAGTCTAATGGAAAATACCATACATAAACCTTTGCTACTAAAGTAGACAAATCAATTACTTAATGTTACCAGTGACCGTTAACAATAATAGCACAGAACAGTACTGAGAAGGGAACAGCAACATTATAGAACTAAACAACAAGGTGAGAATCAAGCACGGGTTGTCCGAGGCAATAAAAGTTATCACAGTGCAATCCTAGGCATGTCTACACTGAGTTCAATGGTACAGGTATAAGATTGCAACTTCAATGTGATAAATACAGTGTCTTTCCATATGAGGATACATCAAGAAGAAACATTTAACACAGCTGTGAAAGTTGAACTCAGAGCACAATTCTAAACTGGAGTTAGGCCGGCATAAACTAAGCCAACAAAGTTTGGCCAACACAAGGGCCATCATAAAGAGTGAGGGCAATGTGTTAGTGATTATTCTGAGCCAATTTCATTGAAATCATTCAATGAGTGCGATGATGCCACCACTACACCATGTACTGTAGCCAAACTGACATCTGTGTGCTGGCCTCTCTGACTCCAAGTGTGGTCCAAACATACTTTACAGTGGCCCTTGTGCTGGCCAAACTTTGCTGGCTTAGTTTATGCCAGCCTAACTCCAGTTTAGGACTGCATACTCTCTAGTTGTCTGGAACTTTTTCTGCAATGTTGAATAACCCTGGTGCACAAATGCACAATTTTTTAATCACTATTTGTAAAGACGCTCACCTGTCCATTCACATTGTCCTGCCCTTGTCCTCCCCCTCCCTGCCCCCTTCAATTGGTTTGGCTTTGCCCCCCCCCCAGTGATACTAAAGACTGCTAGAACTTGGCTACATGGTGTAGTGGTGGCATCATCACACTCATTGAATGATTTCCAATTGGCTCAGACTAATCACTAACACATTGCCCTCACTCTTAATGGACTTACAGCCCAATTCTATGCAACTCCTCCTGCACCAATGCAGCCTCATCAATAGCAGAAGTGTGTGCTACACTCTGCAGGGCAGTTTAGGCCCCAGAGGTCTACTTCTAGTAAGATAACACTTGTTCTCTTGCCTGGCAAAGCCTCTGCTGCTTGCATGGGTCTATTCGGACCTGCACTAGCTACTTTGCTGGTGCCGAGTGGACCCAGGAAGGCAGACTGAGGCCAGAGGGAGGCAGTAGTACTGCTGTGGCTGATACCACTCCCTTCATGGCCTTGACCCTCCCCCTTCTCTCCCCCATTCCACCCACCAGTTGCCCCTGCCAAGTTAGACTTTCCTGTCTGGTCCAGCAGCGATCCTCCAGTGCTGTCACCATTTGCAGCAGCATTCCTAAAATGGCCACCAGCAATGCCAATAAAAGTCATTTTACGACAGCCAAACACATAAACGCCTCAGTCCTAGATAGGATTGGCCCATTAATTTGTCCTAAGTGGCACAACCTGATTGCCTTTGTCATATTGCAGCATCATCCCTCATTGACTGAGATCACCTATGTAACTAATCCAGGAAAGAGAAAAAAAGAAGTAACTAATTGAGAGTGCAATCCTATACCCTCGTTGTGCCGGTGCTACGCTCTTGCGCCAGTACAGCACTGTCGCAAATGTGCCGTCAAGCGCATCTGCACCGGCGCATCAGGCACTGGACTGAGTGTCGGCAGCACTTGATCTGCGCAGGACCTCGCCGAGGGTGTTCCAGAGGTGTGCTGGGGGCGTAACTGGGGGGGCGCAGTGGGCGGTGATGGGGCGGTGATGCACAATGGACATGTGCCACATCTTAAACCCTGTCCCTGGCCAGGGAGGCCTCGATTCAGGCCACTGCTGTGCACATTGACCTGAGCCTGCAAAACAGCAGGCGCAGATCCGAGCAGCCCCATAGGGCCGACTGGGGCTTACCCGGGTGCAAGGAGAGAACCTCCCCTTGCCCTAAGCTGCTGCTGCCTCCTGCTGGGCTTAGGATATGGCCCTGCTATGTTGGCCTTACTGTGTCAGCACTGCTTAGGATTGGGCTTCCAAATGATTGCCCTGAAGCAGTAGCAGAACCAATGGAAGCAAATAAGATCGTAAACAGGTGAATCCTTGCACAATCAAGTTGTTTTGAGTAAATATTTCTACGTCCTCTCCCATGGTCCCTGGTTTCATAGAGAAGCTAGAGCATATTTGGCACAGCTCCAGTAGCCATATAGTAGAGAGGAGTCCAAAATTCTCTATCAAACAGTGTTTGCTCAGAAGGGGGCAGGGAAGGTTTTCATAAACGCTTCCACCTCCGTGCTTACCTTTTTTAATCCCTTCATCACCTACAGTACTTGTGGTCCTGGTGGTCGTGGAGCAATCATTCTCCCCACACGGCATGACTCCTTTTGTACTTTGCTTCTATAGTGTGCTTGGCTCCCAAGAATGCCAATGGTTTCACGCAGACAGCGCTGCACAAGGTCAGACGCAGCCCAGCAGCCGTGCAGAGCAAACCCAACAGGGGATTCAAAAATTTTCAGCTTTTGCTCCCTGCCTAGAATTGATGCGTGTGTGTGAGTGTGTGTGTGTGGGGTAATTATATTGAGAAAAATGACAAAAAGTAGAACCCAATCCAGGGGTGGGATTCAAATAAATTAACAACTGGTTCTATGTCCTTCAGGGCAGCCTTCAGGGCCATCCGCTGCCTTTCTTCCCTCTTCCAACCTAAAATTAGCAACAGGTTCTGCAGAACTGGTGAGAACTGGCTGAATTTCACCACTGACCCAATCCTATTTTCTTCTTCCACTGATACAGAGATGCCAAAATGGCTACTGCTGCATCCTGTGTGTGTGTGTGTGTGTGTGTGTGTGTGTGTGTGTGTGTGTGTGTGAGGCAGTTAAAGGGGTCTCCTCGGGCTAATGATCTTATGTTTTTATGACCTTTTATATCTGCTGACTGCTTTACAGGTGCGGTGGAGGTGCGGTGACAACAGCTGGAGCAGGTAGGATGGGGCAGTTTATTTGTTGGTGTATGAAAGGCCAATAATAACAACAATAATAACAACAATAACAATAACAATAACAATAATAATAATACTTGGATTTATATACTGCCTTTCTTAGGTCACCAGATTTCTCTGATGACTATAACTCAAGGCGGTTTACATAGGCAGACTTTATTCAGAAACCCAAAGGTTTTTACAGTTTTTACAGAAATGTTCTAACTTCCAAGAACTACACACATACAGATGGATCTTTCTGGATTTAGTCCTTCTTTCTGGCCACCCGTTTGTCTTCTTGCTGGCTGATAAGCGGCTTCCCTGCTCCCACCAGAGAAGCAGCTGACTTCGGCACAACTCCCCCTCACACAAGGCAGCCGGAGACAGCTCAGCTGTTAATCAGTCTCAATTAACGAGGTCTGCCGCTCACAGAGACTTCTGGTAGTCCCGAACTGGCGACCTTCAGATCTTCAGCTCTTATCTTCAGGCAAATGGAGGCGTTAACCCTCTCGACTAAATCTTCTGCCCAATATCCTGCAGAAGTTTGTAATGCTTTCAGGGTGCAATCCTAACCGGGAGTTAGGCCAGCAAAGTTCAGCTGGCCCAAGGCTACCATAAAGAGCATTTGGATCACTCTTGGAGTCAGGGGGGATTGTGCACATCTGTGTGCTGGCCTCTCTGACTCTGAGTATGGTCCAACCATACTTTACGGTGTCCCTTGTGCCGGCCAAACTTTGCTGGCCTAATTGTGCCGGTCTAACTCCAGGTTAGGATTGCGCCCTCAGAAGGGTTCAGTGGTAGAACCTTAGCTTGTGTCGTAAGAAGAAATACAGTACATTGAAACATAACGGGGGAACTTTGACAGTACCTAAACGATTGATCCAGTTAACTTTACTATGGTGTAAATAAGCTTAATATGCACAAATATGAGAATGTATTTTTCACCATTTATGATGTGCATCTTCTTCTTCGTTCAACTTTGCCAGGCACAAAAGGCCAGTTCAAGTAGCATTTCAGCCATTTGGCACCATGCATTCTTTGATCAGAGGGAAAGCAACATCCAATCTATTCAGATCTCAGAATACTTCTCTCCAGCTGCTTGGAAATCTAATTTGAATGCATTGTGTTGTGTGTCTTTGCCAAGTTTTTAGCCAATATTTAGATTCTCCTTAATATGTTCCTCCTGGACTTTCAATACATTTTGCTAAAGATCTAAACCTTTGAGGAGAAAATATAATGAAATCCTTTCATCCTTCTACTATTTTCTCTTCTGCTTTGAGTTACTGGAATAATCAAATAGTCATGACCTTTGACTCTGTGGCCCTCTTGTTAATTTTGTTCAGCTGGGTTTGCTTCATTCCACAACTTGACCATTCCAGGTGCCCTTAAACTGGCGAGAGGAGCAGAAGGGTATAACCAAGATATTTAATATTAGCCCATCTTCTCTTGGAGAAATACTTTTTTAATCAAACAAACTCCCCACCAGTGTCCCTGGCTGCTTTTCAGTGCATTTTGCCAATGGGGCAGCCCAAGGTTTGAGTTGGGTCCGGGGACTGTTTTCAACCAGGACAGGATAATTGAGTTAAACCCTGGGGAGATAGCCAAGGTCTTCCATCTCAAGCAGCCCAATCCTAACTTGCACTGGAGTAAGCAGGCAGGCTGCCCTTGCCTGTAGTAATGCAGGCTAGGACGCCGCTACAGCTCACCTCAGGGGTAAGGCAGGGGTAAGGCTTCGCCGCTGCGCGCCCTGGCACCCGGGGGCCCCCACCCGTCCCCTCCCGGTGAGCAGGCGCCCCCTCCGAGGCCAGAGCAGCCCATGTGGCGGGCGGGCAGGCAGTGGACCTGGACGGACGGGCTGTCAATCACCCGGAAGTCCCACGCAGCCTTCCTGCTGCCCGCCCAGCGTTCCCCCGAGTCGTTAGCTGATCCCATCACTGGGTTAAGGCCTGGCCAGCCCTATGGGGCTGCTCAGATCTGCACCAGCAAAATCACTGGCACAAATCTGAGCAGCCTGGATCAGGGCCGATCAGGCCTGGGCCTGGATTTGGGATCTGGCCGAATGGCTGGTTCCATGCTCCACCCCCCTCCCTGGGCCAGCTTGCTCATGGGCCCCCCCTCTCTCCCCGCATTTCTAACTCCCTCTTGCCTTCCCCCCCTCTCGCCACATCAGCTGAACATAACCAGTGCAGGCCTTGCTTACCTGGGTGCTGCGGCAGTATCCATGGGCCTTGCGACTTCCTCTGCTGGCCCACTGCCTTCTGCACTGGCGCAGATGTGCCTTAAGGCACGTTTGTGATGATGCTGGTCCAGCACAAGTGACATCTGCTGGCCCAAGGGAGCTTTAGGATTGTGCGTGCCCTCAATCACTTGATTGCCACACCCTTTTTGGCTACTAAGGAAGCAAGGAAATTAGGATTGCTGTACATTCGATGGTTGATTCTGGCGACTTCAGTATACTGCAGCATTGTTTCAATGCCCTTGTTTTTCTCCATTGGCAGGATGCTCCCAGGGTTATGCCATGCCTTGTCCATTTGAATGATATGCTGAGTAAATTAGCATATCGGCTCCTGTTTGAACTTTTATAATAACTAAGGGAGGGGGATATTGGAGGAAACGGGGAGAAAGGTCATTTGAATCTGGTTCGCAGGCTTCACTTTGGCCTTGCTTTGACCAAAGTTTTAAACCAGCAACTAGGGCTACCCCACCACAATGGGTGCTAAATACCAATTTGTAACAGTAGGTGGTCTAAGTTTCACTTACAATGTGTCATCCGCTGTTCTTATGCTGGAGGGAAAATGAACAGACAAATTGTTGACTGTGCTCTCCAATAATGTACCTATGGCGCTGGATCTTGGCTCTATTGAAATCAACAAAAAGTATCTCATCTCACCCGTCTCATTCTACACTCAGTACTCTTTTTTTCTTATAAATACAAAGCAGAATGAACGTTTATTTCACAAACACAATTTAGCCAAGAAATATACTCACATTAGTATGATGGCTTTGCATCTATGGTCTCTGCCCACGTTTTTATTCTGGCCGTTTCTGTATTCCAAAGTCTAAAATGTGTTTTGGTTGGATTTATTTTTAATTTCAAATTTCACTCTCAGTCACTGACTTCACTGTGAAGAAACCGAGAGAGTGTGTTTCAAGTGAATAGCGGTAACTAAACTTGAAAGGAATAGCTTGATGTATTTCATCTCCCTGAGCTGAAACATGTTTGTTGTAATTGGCCAGCCTCTGGGGAAAAGTTGTAGTTGTATCCAAAACAAAGAAAGAAAGTAAATTAGGTTGAAACATTTTGTTTAGGATAACACTCTGTGTACAGCTTTATTAAATGCTGGGTGCATTAAGCACTTTTTGTGTGTTAGTTCCTCCATAATGGAGAATATTTTTGCATTCATGAAATTATAGCTCAAGCAAAACTTGCTTGCTCGCTTGGGGCAGTGGCCTGTACAAAATTGGAACTGCCTATCATTTTCACCCCTCTCTTTGTCTTAATCTCCAGGTATCATGATGGAAAGAAAACAGTCAGGAGCTGATATGAAATGTGGATCTCAAATGAACTAAAAACATTCTAAATCCCATTCTATCAGGGTCCTACGCTCAGAAAAATTCAAGAAAAAAATTACAATAAACACTTCACATTAGGAGATCAGCTAAAGTTGCGATGAAGTACACTTTAAAATGGTTTCATGGACAGTTACTAATTGGCGCAAAAGCACACAGTTCGCCAAACAATCCGTGTTCAGTTATGTCCCTTATTTCAAAGGGTGGCATCCAGTTCCCTCTACTCCAGAACAAGGAGTCTTATTCCAGAGTAAAACTCCTTTCTCTGGAGTAAGGGAACTGAATGCCACTCTGAGTACAATCCACTGAGTTTAATGGGAATTACTCCTAGGTAAATATGTCTACGATTGCAGCCTTATGCCAACGTGGGGTGTTTCTGCTTGTGTGTGTCCTTCATTTTGAAGGGTTTTGATCCCGCAGTTGGGAGTTGTCAGTTCCCTGAACCGACCTTCAGTTAGCATTCATTTCACTAGACCCATTGTTTGGAAGAAGAATAGCCAGTCAACCATCTCTTTCTAGAATCTTATACATATGCCAGAGGTTACTCAACAGTTTGAGAATGGAATATCTGCACGGGACTTGCATTTTCCGCAATCAGTACTTTTGGTCAGGCTTTGCCCATGCTTGAGGCAAGTTGACGTGGATGGGGGGGGGCCTCCATCTCTGTCTACCTGGTCACTTCCACTGCTCCTTCTCCAACTTCCTGAATTGAAAAGAACAAGATGGGCAGAGGAGGAGAGTGGCAGGCATCCTGGGAACATCCTGAACATCTGGATGTCGCATAGACGGGGGGGGGCAGCTGTGGAGGTGAATTGGCAGGAGTCAGACAACACTCTCCCTCTCCCCGTTTACATTGGCCTGTCTTCTTTCCTGCTCCTGCATTGTAGCGTCTGCTCAGAATCATCAAGTGATATTGTAATCAAATGATGAGAGATGACCCAATAAATATGCACAAATAGGCGCTTAGAATCTTGAGAATCCCAGTTTTATTTTCATAAGGTTTTTTAATGTCATATCCACAGGGTTTACCCTTCGCAAACATTTTGGTGGTCATATGTAACATGCTGAGAAGCATGTGTAACAGAATGTGTTAGATCTTGTTATTCACAGGTTTTCTTCAGGTTTCCAAGTCATACTTTCTCATGGGTTTGAATATATAAAGTGAGCAATATCAGGTCTGATGTTCATTGTCTTATACTTGGTTCCCAAAGTGCTACGTGGACGTTGGGATCGCTGTAAGTAGATGCTGGGGCAGGGACTGGACCTTGGGAGGGTGTCCTGATGGCACCCTGGTGATCGTGGCATCGCTGGTGGGTCAGGGGAGGCCTTTGAGAGGGTTGGGGAGGCCAGCAGCCCCCTCCACTGGTTCCCTGAAGCAAAGAAGAGCACTGCTTAGCACTCAAAAGCGCACTTCCAGTTTTCACGTGACCCCCACCAACTCTTCCCCACCTACCCACCAGGCATGTTAAAATGTCTCTGTGGCAGTGCAGTTGCTTTGGCAATGTCAGGATACACAAAACTGGGACATCTCCTTGAGGGGGAATGACCCAGTTTTGCTTCCCAATGGTGGGTCGCAACCCACACTTTGGGAAGTACTGGTCCAGTACATAATCTGGAATATGTAGCTGGTACTCTGACTTCTCTCTATTTGCTAAGAATGATTTCCTGACATACAATGTTATAAAGGGCAGAACAGAGGAGGATCTACAGGGAGGGCAAAGCTCTAAATGTTGCAAGGAGGCTTACCCTGTCATGTAAACCCCTCCTCTCCCTTGATGCTGTAGCCAGTAAGCAACGCCAAGATGTTGCTTTTCCCTGTGAGGATTGGCTAGAACAGTGCAGGAGAGGAGTGATTTCCACTGCAAGGTAAGGCTTCTTGCAAAACTTACAGATTTGCCCTCCCTTAGATCTGCCTCTGGGGCAGAAACTCAGGGCGCAATCCTAACCTGGAGTTAGGCCGACATAGTTAGACCAGCAAAGTTTGGCTAGCACAAGGACCACCATAAAGCACGTTTGGACCACTGAGTCAGGGAGGATGCGGCATGTCTGTGTGCTGGCCTCTCTGTCTCCAAGAGTGGTCCACACTTACTTTATGGTGTCCTTTGTGCTGGCCAACTTTAGGTTAGGACTGCACCCTCAAAAATTTATAAAACGTGTTGACATCACAGGTATGCAGCAGGACCACCACTATTGTGGGATTTTTGCAGATATATCAGCACGAATTAGCCGTGGTTCACAATATATTTCCAAAGTGTTTCTAATTGATTGGTTTGTAATATTTTTTTATCCTGCCTACTAACCAATGGATCTCAACATGGATTGCAATACAGGCATTCTCCTGAATCCATGTATCCAGCATCCACAGATTCAGTTATCTGTTGATTTGTGGGGCTCTGCAACCCCCATGCCCATTAATGTTGTTTTAGAGGCTTACTGCAGTGAAATGTTTCTTCCTTCTACAGGGAAGCATGTATGCTTATAGCATGACATGCAGGCAGGCTGCAGGCAGCCTGAATGCATGAAGAGACTAAATCAAATGTTAACAGGAAGCAGTAAATTCTAGTCTCTTCAAGCATTCAGGCTGCCTGCAGCCTGCCTTCTTGCACTATAAGCTTGCCTACATATACCTTCCTGTAAAAGGAAGTAACATTTCACTGCAGTAAGGCTCTAAACAACAACAATGGATTTAGAGGCCACAGATCCATGGTCTCCGTATCCATGGGGAGAGCCTAGAACAAATCCCACCTCCAGGATACAGGGAGATGCTTGTATGTAAAACTACAAGAACAATCAACTAGCAAGGTAAAAACAGCATAAATCAGTTCAGCAATCATATGAAAAATAGCATCAGTTTGCAACAGCACTGCCCTTTTACCAACCATCTACTTGATAGTTATGTAAAACTGAAAGGCTTGCTCTTTGCTACATGTCTTTATTATATATAGAACAAACATAAAAGTAGCATTTCTTTTTTTTTGAATTGTGGATTTTTGTATATCAACACAGGCATCTGTGGTTTTATGTTGGTTTTGTATTGGTGGGAGGGCATATTTTCCTTTGTTCCAGGCACAGAATATCCTGGATTGACCCCGATAGTAGTTCCTGCTGCTGCTGCTGTTTCACAGAAGCCAGCAGTCAGTAAACCCAAAAGTAGAAGCATGCGTTTTTAAATGATAAAAATGTATGAAAATGAATGGCAGCCTGATTCTAACCCGTGCTGGAACAGGCAGGCCATCTGATCTGCCCTATACCCAGTGCGGGGTTGTATCTGGCTGCAATGCAACTTGAAGTAAGGGGAATTAATTCCCCTTATGCCATGCTGCATTGCAGCCTTCCCAATAGGGCTACTTGGATCTGCGCCAGTGATATCGCTAGTGCAGATCCGAGGGCACTGTATAAGGCTGGGGCTCTGTGTAAGGCTGACCAGGCTGGGTTCTGTGGTTTGGATCCAGCCTATGTCAGCCGGTCAAGTCCCACCCCTCTCCCCAGGCCAGTCCGCCCACAGATCCACCCTCCCCTGCCTTTCCCCCACCCCTATTGACCCTCCATAAGCCCTCCCCAACCCCCAACGGTGGCTTCTCTCAGCCAGTGCTTCCTTACCATGTCTGGGTGGTGTGAGGCCTGGATCCGACCTTGCCGAGCCAGTGCACATCTGTGCGGTGGCTCAGATTCCTCCCGAGTCAGCCTCCTCCCAAGGTCTTGTGCCAGGATTGTGCTCACAATCATGAAGTCTTGAAAAATGAACAGCCAAGATTGTATATATCTTGGCAACTTCAGGTACAGTTCTCATGAGATGCTGTCAATTCATACAACTTGCCTCCATAGAAGCCCTGTAGCAGTGTGGCTATGGGTTCCCAGTGTGCTCACATGGCAGCTACCAGGTAGGGTGAATCAACTCTTTGGGGAACACAATTTGCTGCCCCACAGTAGCCTGTGTTGCAAATACAGGCATGCCCCGGTATCCACTGGGGTTCCATTCTGGACCTCCTCCCAATGGATTCCTGAAACTGTGAATACTGGGGATTCCTTTTTAAAGATAGGGGAACATAAGTGATTTTGCTGCAACAATACAAGGTAAAAAAACACATTGGTTCAACGTTCCTCTCTCTTACAGAGGCAACCCAGTTTAATAGGCACCCCAGTATCCATTGATAACAAAACAGTGGATACTGGGGCATGCCTGTATAATGATTGGATTTTTGCATAGCAGTATTGTTAAGGAACAGCTGGCCACATACACCCTGTCTCAACCCTGAACAAAATGTGGTGTGAACCAACACCACCCCTAACTGAAGCAGATCCATGAGCTGCAGTTGCTGCCACGTCTTGTGTAACCTCTGAGGTTGGTTCCCTGACCTTTGAGGTTAGTATGAAATCACACGTTGGCCCAGTGTGGAACATAGTTGCCATTCTTCCAGCAATTGACTAGAAATCTCATCTGTTTGCTGAATTTCTCTACAGTCAGGAAAGCAACCCAGTACCAGAGAATCTCCTTCACTCAAAGTGGCTGTGGCAAGTGCTCTGGATCAAATCTAGAGATATTTAAGGAAATGCCAGAGTGATAATGCAAGGTAGGGTTTTTTTCTTTTAGCACAATCATTTTTATTTTCCTAGGTTGCTTCTCAAATAGCTTCCTAGTTACTTTTTCTTGGTAAGGTCTGGCTCTCTGCATTTTTTTTTAATGAACCTAATGACATGTGGGAAGTGAATGACTCATCTCTTTTGGAAGAAGTGCACCGTCTGAATGAAAAAATGATGTAAACATATAAAATGTCTAAAGAAACATTTAGAGTGTTGCTAGCCATGATGCCTGAAAAGTAAGTCATCACCATCTTTCTTTTATGAACGCAGGACCTGTCTTCACAAAAATGCAGATCCCAAAAAGCCACGCAGGAGTAAAATAAAGAGAACATTTTCACGTGCATGGCCACGAAACAGCAGGAAGCAGGTGCAAAGCTGCTAGAAATCGTAGGAGGAGAGTTCATCCTCTATCTTGGTGTTGCTTCACTCTCCTTCCGGCCAATGCATTTCTGTTGTACACACATATTGGCTGGGGAGCTGGTGAAGGTGTACATGGGCAATCCAATTTCTCCCTTACCGCAGGCATGTGAGTTAGGATCAGGGCCTGCCTGTTCGTAAGGCCAACTGAAGCAGGTGCATCAGGCAACAGATTGCTGGGGGGAACCATCTCTGTCAGCTGGCCTGGGCTCTACTGCTCTTTTTCCTTCTTCCACTCCCTTGCTTCGAAAGGGAAGAGAGGGACTGCTCAGTATACCCTACTGACTCTCAAATACAATACCTGGTAACTTTTTGACTGGTAACTCCAAACTGAACTCAGAAGAAGAAGGCAGTGTCAGTCCTGCAGAAAGAAAGGAGGACAAGAAAAGATTCATTCAGCATCCCAGAAGTACTGGCAGTACTGGCAGAGATCTCAGGGCTTATTTGGCCTAGCGCCGGTGGTAAGCCATTACTGCTGGATCACAAAAGTGCTGTACGGCACTTCTAGCACTGGTGGGCAATGGCTTACTGCTGCTGCTGGACCAGTGCCAGGCCCTGGCACCAGGAGGACCCAGAGGGAGCTGGCCAGTGGTAAGTTTCACTGCTGCCGTCAATGAATTTTTTTGGGCGGGAGGGCACAGGGAGAGCAGAACTGGGTGGGGGAGGAGGGGAGCGGGCCCAGGCAGGTGGGTCAGGCCCCACAGACAAAATAGCCGGCCAGACTTGAGGAGGCCTATTGGTGGGCCAGTGCACTTACCCATGGGAAGGGAATGTTCGTCCCCTTCTCCAAGGAGCTTCCTACGGCTGACATGGGGCCCACAGGATTGCATTGGTAGTCGTTTCAGCATCTCTGTTCCTACGGAGGCCGGGCAGCTTCGGATTGGGCTGGGTTGTTCAACAGGCATGATCAAATATTGACCGAAGTCCTGCTGAAAAGCACTGCTGTACTTTCAAAGCTCAGGGCCTTTCCAGAAGAGGACAGAAGCGTGAGAATGAGTATATTTTAATCCCACCAAAGCAGCAGCTTTTAGTTTGAATACTCAGCAATAGTGACATGCCTTATTGGAGCTATTCACTACTGGAGCTTTCCCATTCACTATGGGATCTGAAGAGGGCATAGATTGCAGGACAAGCCTGGCTTTGAGAGAGCTCATGGTTTAAAGGAATAACCCCATGCCCATACCCATGATATGGTTACTAGCAGGAGACACAGGCTACCATATACCTTATTTTGCAAGCAGGCACCCTATTTGAGGGTGCAATCCTAACCTGGAGTTAGGCTGGCACAATTAGGCCAGCAAAGTTTGGCCTGAACGAGGGACACTGTAAAGTATGTTTGGATCACATTCAGAGATGTGCACACAGACGTGCTCCATCCCTCCTGACTCTGAGAGTAGTCCAAATGCGCTTTACAGTCGCCCTTGTGCCAGCCAAACTTTGCTGGCCTAACTGTGCTGGCCTAACTTCAGGTTAGGATTGCACTCGCAATTTGACCGTTTTTGATCTGGGATTCTTCCCTTATTCTGTTGGACTTATATGATTAGCAACTTATAACAAATTCAGTCATTTCCCCCTACCCAGTTTAGAGTGCAATCCTAATCTGGAGTTTGTATTGGAAAAGGCAGGATATACATCGAGGAGATAGGGAATGGTATCAACAATGGCCCCTTGTCCCAGATAAGCCAGGGATTATAGGGTTAACCCCCAAGGTCTTTGCAAGCCTCTGGAGCACAGTTGTAGGCTGATGAGGCCCCTGGCTATGAAGGGAGGCCAGCACAGTTGGGTGCAGATGGGTGTGGCTGATGAATTAAAGCCTGCCCACTGATTGGCTGGCCTCAGTATAAAGTTGGAGGCAGGAACTACAGTAAAGCACCTGGGAAGTGCTGGACGGATGGATTGTTGGACTGATGGAATGCTGGCTGGACTGTGACTGAAGGACTGGAGAAGGTAAGGTTATTGTGGGGAATAACCATTGGGAATTGTTGTATGGCTGCCACGCCCCTGGAGCCACCAAGTGGAGGAGGCAGTTGTGGCATGGGCAAGCTGACTGCCTATTGTTTGTTGGTGGGGTTTGTTGGTGCTAGATGTAGGGTAGTTTGGCGCTAATCCAGTGATGAGGGCAGTCTGGAGGAAGCTGGCCAGCCAGTGATCCCAAACAAAGCTGCTGGAAGAAAGGAGGCCCAGTGGGTGACTGAACCCCCTCCCTCTTGCCTATCTCTGAGGCCGCTCTGTGAGGAAACTAGTTAGCCTAGTGTGGGCATTAGGGCCCTTGGAGAGGCCGGCAGGGAATTTGGCAGACTAGAGTTAGGCTGGCACAGTTAGGCCAGCAAAGTTTGGCCGGCACAACAGCCACCGTAAAATATATTTGGACCACTCTTGGAGTCAGAGAGCCCTGCACACAGATGTGCGCCATCCTCCCTGACTCAGAATGGTCCAAATGTGCTTTATGGTGGCCCTTGTGCTAGCCAAACTTTGCTGGCCTAACTATGTCGGCCTAACTCCAGGTTTGGATTGTGCCCTTAGCCTCCTTCATCTTCTCACATTCTCTACTCTGTGCATAAGTGACTTTCATTTCTCACTGGCTGGGGGAATTGCAGCCTGAGAATCTGGCAAAATGGATTCCACTATCTTTACTTTTGCCAAGATTGTAGTCAGTAGCATTGGGACTGTGCAACGAATATGGTGATTAAAGTACTGTACATTTCAGCATACCTACGTGGGAAGATCAACACGCTTAGCACTCCATCAAGAGCTTTGGGTATGTCTTATCAAAAAAGCTGCAGTGGATAGGTCCATTTAATCAGCACAGTACAAGGATCAACTTTTTTCACTGCTTCTGGCTTGGCTTTAAATTTTGGACAGAAATGATGGCTGGCATTTGGTATGCAAGTACGTTTGTCAGAAGGATTTTAGTGGGTTCTTTTTTTAAGCCAAGGAAGGACAGAAGGAGAGTTGGCTTACTTTATGCTATATCATTTGCAGCTTGTTTGGCTATGATGGTGGAAGTACTTAGTTTGACAAACCAGCTGGCTCGGATTGACTTGGAGTTGCCCAGGAAATTTATGGTCATATAAAAACCTCCTTGAAATGAAGGCACCAAAGGGAGTGACTGAGGTGTCTTCAGGATATGACTTGGAAATCTTGCTGCATGGTCATATGGTCTCTCTAATTTGATTTACTGAAAATTCCATTTTTGCTTGCTAATTCAGAGTTCCTGGGCCAAGATATCCATTTTTACCACCTTACTCATGGGTGTTGAAATGTGTTAATCCCTGCGAGATTAATCTTTCAAAATATCTTTTGAGAATGCTGCTGGGAATATATTGGAGATCATTGTACAATACCTATAACATTTTTTTCCTGCTTCCAAACAATGCTCTCTATATAGATATTAATAAACACAATGAAGTGTTATGTTCTGGGTTATAAAGGCTGGACAACAACAATTTGGTATGTTCATTTTTACCAAAGTCATAAGTGGGGTGATTTGATTTTTTTTTTTTGGTTGAAAACCACTTTTAGGGCATTAACAGCTGCCTTTTGGCAGTTAAATATCTGAATAAAAACACAAAACGACACATTTTTGTGTTTAAGATATTTTCCAGAAATTAAAATAGACTACTTTTCCAATTAGAAGTAATACTGTGGCTGCATCTGCTGACACTATATCACCTGTATCATCTACCTAGTACACTTTTAAAACATTTGACATTAATAAAAATCAGAACTTGGACTGAGAATGTAGAATAAAACACATAACACCGCAATTGGCTATTTTAATCAAGAAATTTTGGAAAAAATATCACCAAAACACACACACACCTATTCATAGGAGATGAAAGGTGAGCACACTCTTACTGGTACCATCAGACCTTTCTGAGTCCACCACTAAATGACTGATTTGATAACTCTCTTCTGAACAAATTGTATGACTTGACCCTGTTAGAGGCCATGGTGGTTTCCTTAGAACCTGAATATATGTTGGTCTTTATCAACAACAGCTGATCTGCATTCATTCTCTGAGGAGCCACTCAGAGCTGTCTGTGGGTGAAGTAAGTGGACAATTTTGATAGCTTTAAAAGTGAACTGAGGGCCCAATCCTATCCAACTTTTCAGGGTCAATGCAGCCTCAATGCAACCCCAAGATAAGGGAACTAACATTCCCTACTAATCTTGAGGAGGCCTCTGTGACTTCATCTCCACTGAGGGATGTAGTGCATGTCCTGTTGGTATGGCCTGCATCAATACTGAGAAACTGGATGGGATATGGCCCTGAGTCATGAAGCATATGAGCCAAGTCATGAACTTCAGAAGCTCACTAATTCTAAACTCTCCAAGAGGCTTTTAGCATGTGTTCTTTGAACAACAGGATGCCACATTTTGGAACAGAAGAGACTTTCAAAAGCAATTTGTGACACATCTTGGGAACACATGTCTGCTGCTTAAGAGAAAAAGAAAAGATTACAATTCTATTGTTCATGTAACCCTTTAAGTAGTTTGAGCACCTTAAATAACACCTACTTGGCTCATTAAGTATGAATTTGGATCTTTACTTGGACATAAAATGAGAGAACAACAAAAAATAACGTTGAAAGGAAGTTGGTTTGAGTGGACCAAGTAGAAGGTAGCAAAAGACCGAGTAGAAAGCAAGATAAAATAAGAAAATGTGGCCATAATATTCTCTTTTGCATTGAACATATTGTGAGGTTTGGGTGATGTTTTCTAAAATAGGGAAATTTTATCACCAACTTTTATCACCAAGTTTCTCTTGTCTTGTGTTTTTCTTATCTAGGGACTTCTTCACAGGAAACATTGGCAAGATTTGACAGAAAAAAAATCCCTCTTTGAATTATGCTGATGAGAACTACATAGACTCTGATTCCAGGGATAAACTTGGGTAACTTTAGACATCTAAACAAGTGGCGGCATTCAAACAAGTATGCATTTCCTGTGTTTCTTGCTTCTTTGAAGCAACAAGTCAAGTGTCTCCCCTGTGTTGAAATGCAGAAGCTCCAGATGTGCACAGAACATGTGACCCTTAAAGATGGAGAAGATGCATCAACTCTTGCTTCTCACATTACACCGCAAATATTTGAGTTGTTTGTGCTTTGTTTAATACCACTTCTTTGAAGTCTGAAGCCATCTTGAGAAACAGACTACGCCATTAAAAGGATCATAATACTTTTTATAGTGCTTTCTACATGTGCAATGCATCCCACGTGTATTATTTCGATACTGTCCTTACAACAATCCTATATTATTTACACCCCACCACCATTGCAGCCAAGGCAAAAGGTCACTTGCAAAAGGTCACTTAGAACCCAAGCCTATGCATATCTACTCAGAAGTAAGGCTCATTATAGTCAATGGGGCTTACTCCCAGGTAAGGGTATAGGTTTGCAGCCTTAGTGAGTTCATGGTTGAAGTGAGATTCAAACCAGGGAAATCTTGATTTCCATCTAAGCCACTTAGGTTGCAATCCTATGCACACTTTCCTGGGAGTAGGTCCCATTGAATACAGTGGGACTTACTTTTTAGTAGACCTGCATAGGATTGGGCTCTTAGTCACTATACTACACTTCCTTACCCTTATGAAGAATTCATACTATCCTATACAACATTTCTATCTGTTTTATACAGGGATGATGTCTGGGGCCAGCCAGGGTGGGCACTGGAGAAGAGCACATGCGCATCAGAAAGGCTCATCTGACCAGGTTGTCCCTTGAACTCTCAACAGCTGTAGCTCCCTGTGAGCCATCAAGGTGTGATCACAGATGCCATCAGGAGCCTAGGGAAGGGCTGTACTCAGGGTCCATAGCAACCTGGTGCTTGCACTGGTCTTAAGAGATACCATTTGTAACGTGGATTCTTAACAGTGTTGTATGGTGTGTCAGGTGAGGCAGAATTGCCCTACCATAGTTCTTTGAAAACTGCCTCCATTGATGCTGTAGTGGCTGTGATCCTGCAAATACTTACAACCCAGCTGTTCAAAGCCTATAGGTAGTAAGTGTTTGTGTGATCACAGCAGTGGCAGCACTTTTCAAAGAACTCCGGTAGCACAGTTCTGCCTCACTTGACACACCCTCACATCACTGATTCTTAGTGGAACAGAAGCTGTAGGACAATAGCTAATATTTTAGCAGTAGGTCCATATTCCAATTCCTTTCTCACTTTTCTTTTGTTAATGTTGCATATGCAGCTTCAGTACTGGGTTCAAACATTATGTTGTCTCAGTAATGGCACTGCATTGGTGGCTGTTTGGTTAAAGCTAAGAATGAAAGGAGAACACAGAAAGCTCAGTTTATCAAACAGCGATAAAGACATCAGCTACCCAGGGGAATAAATATGTGCTAAGCAGGTGCTTCCAGTAGCATCTGGAGCTGAAGAATGGAGGAGGTTCCAATAGCTGATGTGTTCCTTGGCTCTGGATTATTAAAATCATGCATGGATAAACTGTGTATATTTGCAGGTTTATTTTTTAACTTTTGGCTTGCAACATTCTGCATCCCTGTGGCGAAGCTTGACGACGTTCCACACATTGAGGTCACACTAAGCATTTCTTCTGCCTTATGGCCAAATCCTGGTCCCCCCCACAGAGATTCGTAATCAACTGGAAATAACTTTGCCAGTAAGCAAGTTAACCCACCCTTAGAGCCACTTCTCACACAACATTATGTAGCAATGAACATGGCATTTCCCCCTCCCCAGGGTTAATGCGAAGCATTTATACAGGTGGCCCTCTGTATTCACAGGGGATACATTCCTTCTGCTACTGCAGATACCCTAAACTATGGATAGTAGTAAACCCTACTCAGATCTCCCATCCTGCTCATGACTCACCTCTCTTCATTTGCAAATTCCTCATTTGCAAACACTTTGCAAAAGGTGGCTTTTTCTTCCTTTTGTTTTGGAACACTTTTGAAAAGGAAGCAGACAGTGAGAATCTAGACTTGCAGCTCCTAGAGGTAAGCTAGAAGGGTGACAGTGACACCGCTGACAGGAAGCAGGCAGTGAGAATGCTAGACTCCACTTCCTATTAGCTGTACTAGTCATACTGTTCCCCTTGCTACTTCCTACTTTTTGATTTCCTTCCCTACTGAATAAATCCTAGTTACTGTTCTCCAATAGCAAACTACTTTGACACTCTGAATCCTTTTGCAATTCTACTGCAAATACAAATCTAGTTTTGGAGTTGGGAGCCATTGACATGGAGTTGGGAGTTAATGGACATGGGGTAGGAAGGCGCACAGGAAGGGTTAGGACTCTAACCTATGGTTGAAAAACCATAGGCACTGCCATACTTTTATGATAATATGATGAACATCTTTACCCTATCATGAGGAAGAGGTACCCAACAATAATGTTTCTAATCATTCTTAAGCTTGCTAAGCTTTAGTCAAAATGGCTTCCTTCCCTAAGAGAATTGCTGGATCATACCAAAGGCCCATCTAGTCCAGCATTCTCTGTCCCATAATGGCCAAGCTGATGACTCTGGGAAATCCACAAGCAGGGCAAGAAAGCAAGAGCTCTCTCCCAGTACTGCAGAGTGCAGCAGTTCCAGTTGTATTCTGCAGCCAAACCAGTTCAGCCAAATGCCTCGGCTTAGAAGTACATAGGAGCTTGGGGGACCTTAGGGCTTCTTTACCCAGCCCTTTACTTAGCAGGCATCTGGTTAACTTGATCCAATTTGATCGGAAAAATCAGAACCGTATCTTTTCTACTATAAAACTTATTGAACGTGTTAGAAAGTGGGTGTGGGAGGAGGAGATAAGGTTTTCTTGGATTGCCTCAACAAAAACGTATTTCATAATCATAATTCCCACTTCTTTAGTCTGGAAGTCACATTCTGTCTGTCTGCAGTTATTTCTTTTAGCTCATCTTGTGTTTATTTGGAGAAAGTTAGTTTACTTTGTTAGCTGCTTGGCAGTTCCCAGGAGCTTAATGCTCTCTCTGAATACCCTTGAGTCCAAAAATCATATCATTACTGTGTCATACAATTTACACTGGCTTCTCATCTTTCAAGACACTGAGCTTATGATGTTACTCTGTTTTGCAAACCCTGGATATAGTGCTTCTTTCAACAGCTCCTACCTCTCATGTGTATTCATGGGTTCTAGGCATTCAAATCCACTTTAACCAGATGTCTCTTGGCTGCTTTAGGCCTTAGCAGGTGTTCATGGAGGCCTCCTGAACAATAAAGTTCACTTTCTAAGATATTTTTGAATTCCCACAAAATTCCTCAGGTGGTTTGTCAGGGAAAAATCCTCCAAATTCATTTCAAATTTTACATTAGGTGAAATTTCAGTGACAACACTAATTTTGAACAATCACTATTTATAGATTTATATATTTACCTCAACTGA
The DNA here is from genome assembly GCA_029204185.1 of Lerista edwardsae. NCBI lineage: Eukaryota > Metazoa > Chordata > Lepidosauria > Squamata > Scincidae > Lerista > Lerista edwardsae. The sequence goes on from JAJKFI010000012.1 coordinate 8,073,316, forward strand.
ATCATTGCCTCTGGATTTCTCCAAAAGTATAACTCTAATTGTACACTTATACAGAACTTCCTTTTGAGCTCTGATTCAAAGATGCAGCATTAGAGGTGCAGCCCTTCCTGGATTGTTCCTTCAGACTGCAGGCAAAGGTGTTAAAGCATTTTAATATTAAATGCTTTAACATGCTGTTTAAAATTCTGCAGGCAAAGTATTTTAATGTAAAAATGCTTCTGTGTGTCAGAAATGCCCCACACAGGTGATTCAAACAAGTTAGTTTTCTCCATGACATCATCACCATCATCAATATTAATTTTTTTTATAATTTTTTTTAATTAGTGTTTGCAAATATATAGACATAGGGATAGGTAATAAGGGAGACAAAGAATGGGGAAACTTGGGGAAAGAGACAAAATGTTACAGCAAAATAATATCTTAATCAAAAATCTCTTTTGTTTTTCCATAGTCTACATATATAATTTTCCATTTCTACCTTTTTATACATTATAATATATTTGTAATGTAACATATTTTTTTTGTATACGACATCTATCATAAACTAACATTATATTTGAAGAGCAAAAATATCTAACTAATCTTCCGTTAAATGTCTTTTCTCAACATATTGTGTTTATCCATTCATAAAATGGAGACCATTTTACCCTAACATTGCTTTTCCCATTCAATCTATCTGTTAGTGCATCATTGATAGCTGTCTCATATAATTTGCTTATCACTTGATCTAAATTTGGTATAGTTTTGTCTTTCCATCTTTGAGCAAAGACTATTCTTGCTGTTGTCATGATATGAATTAATAAAAATCTTTTTTCTGAATCTCTAATGTCTGGAACCATATTCAGTAAAAATAATTCTGGTTTAATTGGAATTTCCTCTTGAATAATTTCTTGAGCCATCATATGAATTGAACGCCAATATTTTTTGGTATTTGAGCACTTCCACCAGAGATGATAATAAGTTCCTCTTTTTTTTCCACATTTCCAACATTTGTCAGAATTTTTTGATGACATTTTCGCTAATTTATCTGGCGTCAAGTGCCACCTGTAATACATTTTGTAAATATTTTCTTTATAGGCAGTTGATTTGGTTAACTTAATATTATCTTTCCATACCTTATCCCATTGATCCAAATTGATTGGATGACCTATATCTTGTGCCCATTTTATCGACGGTTCTTTCACTACTTCCTCAATCATCTTATCTTTCAATAACAATGCAATATGTTTTTTTGATCAAAAATTTCTTTGTCCAATTCTGTTAATTTCTTACTAATCCCTATCTTATTGTCCTCTTTAAGCCTATTCGAAATTTGTATTCTGGACCACCAGTCTAAATGAATATCCTTCCTTTCTAAATATTCATTACTTAATAATCTGTTATTGTCATCTATTAAATCATAGTATGGCCTGTTATTGTCAGTTCTTATCCATCTAGGATTTGAATTTCAATTGGTTTGACCCATCTCGGTATTTCTTTATAAAAGTTAGATTTAATTGATTTCCATATCCAGAATAATGATTTTCTTAATATGTGCTGGTTGAATCCTGCTTTGTATTTAATTTTTTCTTGTGACATAAATGAGTGAATTCCGACAGGTAAGTCATATGTTTCTAAATTGTGTATTCTCAAGTCATACGTTGCAATCCAATTTTGTATCCATTCTAAACCTGCTGCCTGATAATATAGAAAAAAGTTAGGTAAACCAAAACCTGCCCTGTCTCTACTGTCTTGTAATAGTTTATATTTTATTCTCGGTTTTTTGCCATTCCAGATAAATTTAGAAATTATTTTATCTAGATGATGAAAATAAGACTTTTTTTAATAAAATGGGTATTGTTTGAAAAAAAAATATTAGTTTGGGGAGTATGCTCATCTTAATTACTGCTATCCGTCCCATCAGTGATAGTTGTAAGGATGCCCATCTTTTACATTTTTGTTCTATTTCTTTTAATAATTTTAGATAATTGTCTCCCATCAGATTGCTATTTTTATTAGTCATTGTTATTCCTAAATATTTGATTTTATTAGTAATTTGGATACCCCACTTTTTTATTTCTTCCTTTTCTTTTTCTTTTAGATTCTTTACAATAATTTTTGTCTTTTGGTAATTAATTTTCATTCCTGAAGCTTTCCCATATTCAGTCAGATTTTCTATTAAATATTGCAAAGAATCTTTTGGGTTGTCTAAAATAAAAACCAAATCGTCAGCATAAGCTTGGAGTTTATATACTTCTTTTCCAATTTCTAATCCTTTAATCCGTTTATCATTTCGTATTGTATTGTTTAGGATTTCTAGAGCTAATATAAACAAGAGTGGAGATAAAGGGCAACCTTGCCTTGTACCCTGTGATATTTTAATTTCTTGTGTTAATTCCCCATTGATTTTTATTTTTGCAAATTGTTTTGAATATATGTTCCTAATTGCTGCTATAAAATTTGGTCCAAATTTCATTATTTCTAATAGTTTTAATAGAAAATTCCAGTCTAAGTTATCGAAAGCCTTTTCAGCATCAAGAAAAATTAAGCCTAATTTTTTTGTTGAATTTTTTTCATAGAATTCAAGCACATTTATAATAGTTCTTCATCAATATTAATGTTAATAAATACACTATATAAGTGTACAATTCAGCTTTTCAATAAAAAAAAGTTCACAAATAGGTTTACAGACAAAAATCAAATAATTAAAAGGCTCCCGGTTCCTAAAGCACACCTGAAAAGATGCAGAAGAACACCAGCAAACAGCCACACCACAAAAGGCACTGTCCTGGGGTATAAACGGACAGTTATTCTTATTTCCCACATCCAGGGAGGCATTTTTTTTTTACATGATAGCCTTAACCACACAATTTCCTATTTTTTGCAATCTGAAGTGGAAGGATTATACCAGAAGCTATTCTTCACATTTCAATTAGTCCAGGCCAGTGCTGTGCTCCTGTCCCCCAGCTCTGGATGGAGAAGTGCAAATCATGGGCATTTTACTTACTCTGTTTATTCCTAAATCAGTGGTGTTCCTGGGGTGGAGAGAAAAGCTAAGATTTGCAGGAGCCTGAGCCCCTGTGTAACACAGTCCCATTCATGGCTTGGAGAGCAGGCTAGGAGATTTTGCTCTCTGAGCCACAAATGGTTCTGAAGGGGAGGGAGTGGCTGTGTTACACAGGAGCTCAGGCGCCTCCAAAACTTAGAGCTTTGCCCCCTGTAGGAATGCCACTGTCCTAAATATAAGATATTTGTACTGAGAAATTTCTCATATGCCTCCATGCCCTTGTAACACTTGAATAAAGTGATATATTTAACTTTCATGATTATCCACATAAAAGTAACACGCAAATTAAGAGATATATTTAACTTTCATGTGCATCATAAAATGGACTCAAGATGCCTGAAACACTGGGAAAGACATCTCATCACCATTTTTGGTGTAATGTTTAAAGATATAGACATAGCCAGGCTTTTTGAAGCTTAAAAATAAGTGGCTATAAATGGGAGCTGGGAAAAGAGCTAGACAGATGTTGAGGCAAACATCTCTTCTTGGGAAAAAGGAAAACAATGGATGAATCAGATGAGCAAATCTACCAGCAGAAACTTTACTATGAATGTTTAAAAAATAGCCAAACACGAAAGGAATGATCAAAGCGAAATGGGGTATACGCACACAGATATAAGGCACAATTCAAAGTGCTGATTTAGACCTATAAAGGTCTATATGGTCTGTGGGCAGGGTATCAAAAGGGCTTCCTGGTCCCGTGTCCGGTAGTTAGAATATTCCATGAAGTCCTGCAATCCAGTTGTAGAATGCTTTCTCAATCTCCCTCCCCCCTGCCCCTGCCGCAACCTGGTTCCAACTTTTCTAGCAGTTAGGCACTGGGTTAATTTTTGTTGTTATTCTAGACTAGGGAATTCTCAAAGAGTGAAAAATCAATGGTGGGCATTGTAGGCTGCGTCATCATTTCTGTTACCTGGTTTAAAGCAGAAAAGGACTGGCTTCTCAGCCATTTTTTTTTTCTCAGTGGAGCTCTGAGACCAGAAGTTACCCCAAGCTACGAGAGTAATTGCTGGGAAGAACTAGCTTCCATGAGGAATTTGTGAGCAGTGTGCAGCAGCCCTCCCACCCCATTTGCGCTTTAAATAAGCCCATAACTGATTTTATAAAGAAGCCTTCTTTATAGAATTTCAGCATTACCTGAAGAAATGGTCATGCCACCATAATGTGTACTTCCTCTCAGATTTAATTGCCTTAAGAAGGTGCCCTTTAGCAGCAGCTGTTCCACACAGCTTTTGGCTTGTGTCTATTTTTACACATAATACTAAAAAGACTATTTGCCCCTTTTGGCCACTTGTGACTACTAATAAATACAAGACATAATTTTGATCCCAAATCATATGCACAGTCTCATCAATGTATACTGTGAAATCCCCAGACCCTAGATATATCTGGAGTTGGCTAGTTTGCTAGGGCTGAGGAGATAGGCATGTGATGATAATACATATTATTAATTGTATTTACATAAATAAATTTTCAACAACAACAAAGTTCACAAAATGGTTCACAGACAAAATCAAGTAACTGGCAGCCCAATCCTGAGCCTGGCAGTGCCCAGGTCTCCAGAGGTGCCAAAATGGCAACCGCTGGATCCTGGCCCTGCCGGATTACCGCTGGAAGTTTCCTCAAGGGAAGGGAGCATTTGATCCCCTCCCCCAGGGACACCACAGACAGCGACAATGGGTCTCCTTGACTCTGTGCCCACATTTGAGTGAGTGCAGAACTGAGGAGGCCTGTGTTGGGCCGTCTAGCTCCGGAGGGGATTTGAGATGTAGTGGCAAAGCCCTTACAAGCCCGCTCCCCCACCCAGTTCCTCCCCCTTCCTGCCTCCCCCTGCCCCAGTCAGGCTTACAGGAGGCTGGTGCTGCTGGAGCACCAGCCGTTCTGCCTGCTTGCTTTGGAGCCAGGTGCTGACTTAGCACTGCCCCAGCACAAATGGTGAGGTGTTGTGGATGTACTCTACACAGCGGCGTCATTCACCTGGTACACTGGGCGGGACTTACCTTTGAGCAGCAGTCCGCCCGTTGCGTCACGCCACGTTCCACCGCTTTCCCGTCCGCTCCGGCGAGCGGGAAAGCGGCGGAATGCGGCATGACGCTATGGGTGGACTGCCGCTCAAAGGTAAGTCCCGCCCAGCGTACCGGGTGAATGACGCCGCTGACTCTACGGCATGTTTGCGACACTGTTAGCAGTAGTCACACATACTGCTGGTGATAACAGGTTCTGAATTGGGCCCTAAGTCTGCAATCCTATCCACACCAACCTGGGAGAAAGCATTACAGTTAGTCTGTCTTATTTTGGAGTAGATATGCGTAATGTGCATATATTTTCCTGTCTCAAAAGGGCTCACAATCTAAAAAAATGCAGAACACCACTAGAAAAGACACTGTGCTGGGGTGGACAGTTACTCTCCCCCTGCTAAACATGAGGTGCACCATTGAAAAAGTGCCTTTTGCCCAGTTAGCAGGGGCTTATTTCACATAAGCATGAAATATGCTCCTTGCATACGAAAAAGTACTAAAAATGGGTTCCAGAAATTCAGGCCCAGAAATTAATGTCACTTTTTTTAATGTAATGATTAAGAAAATGGGATGTCCATCGTTTTTGACAATTAATGTCAAGATAGGCTTCCTTACATGTCACGGTTTTCAGTAAACAGGGCTTTCCCATTTATTGAAATCTAAAGGCACACACCAGGCTTGGAACACTCTGAAAGCGGCCATGCTCTCTGGAAGAAATGATCAGATTAATTTCAGCTGGCTGGAGATCTCATTTTGACTGGTGATTCATTCTAAGTTGGGAACATGTGCTCCGTTGTGCCACTCAGCTGGCTCAGCTGGGAAGTTGCTAAATTCTAAGAGAGTGCAGAAGGTGGCTGGTATAAAATTACACAATGCTGGAACCCCAGCATATGGCAGAATAATGAGGGAAAGGGTCTGAATCATTCCTTTGAACCTTAAAGAGGATTTTATTACACTTCACATTATCAGACAGGCTGCTGCACATTGAAGCCTGCTTTCTGTGACAAAAGTGCAACACTGGTATTCTGCATGCAATTTCCTTTTAATATTTTTTTCCACAGAGAAAAGTCAACACTGCAAATGTCAAACTGCTGGAGTGAGTAAATAACCTTGCAATGAAAAACAGAGTCTCGATGGCATCATGCATACACAAATTTAAATGTCACAGAGCTGCATTGAAAACAGGAAGAATGCTGTTAATGAAAACTTGGACAGACATGGAAATCTGAGTGAAGGAAAAAGCAAAAAATGGGGAAATTACTGTGTCAGATTCAGAAGCTGTTTTTAGCCAATCCCTTTTTTTTTTTTTTTTGTGAAATTAAAAGTCCTTTGAGCTGGATGAAGAAAGTTTGCAAGAGGAAATGGAAGTTCAAAAGGTGTCATAACGTGAAAACTTAACTGGGAAAGAATGTGACACTGTGACACGCTTTGCCGTGTATAAATAAACCTGCATTTCTAACTAATGGCACTAAATGGTAGCTCTTTTCATTTGCTGAAAATAAATGTGCCTGCACAGCTTGATGCCTGCACAGGGAATACACTTGTCAGAAAAGATATTATAACTCAGTGTATTTAACTTCTGTCCTGTAATTCCAACATCAGTGAAACATTAGAGGGGTGGTGCTTTTGAATAAGCATTTCCACTACAGGCACTGTGGTAGACACTCACCATGATTCTGCAGTTCCATATCAAAAGGAGGCTGCCATGCTTTGACATTGAATTTTTTTCTCAGTGTTTCCACAGAATAATAGCTTGGCTTATAAACAGTGGGGCTATTACTTTCCAACATTAGAGATACAAACAATTCTGATGTAGCGTTGCACAGTGGCTAAGAAACCAAGTTGCAAATCAGGACTTCCTCAGTTCAAATCTGGTCTCTGCCATGAATTCAGCGAAACCAGTCCCACTCAGCCTCAGCTCCCCAACTGCAAAACAGGAATGATAATAATACTTAATTTGCTTTCTTGTCCAATATGTGGTTTTTTTCCACTTTATTATTGATATGGGCAGGGAACATGCAAGGTATTGTTTGCCTGCCAGAAGACATAGCCAACAAGACTGAAGACACAAGGCTTTGGAAGAACAGGCCAAGAGGAAGGCCACACTTTTAATTATCAAGGCAATCGCTCCCCTCCCCCAACCTCTGTCAGGTTGGCTTAGATCAATGGTCTGGGAACAGGGGTAAATTACCCCAAATGGGGTAAAAATGAAATTCCTGGGGGTAATGGATGGTCACGCTGCCGAGACACAGCAGGACATGCATATGAATCTATATGCATGCCCAGCTGTGTCTTGGCAGCGCGACCGTCCATTACCCCCGTTCCGGTTCCGTCGCTGGCTGGCTGGCTTTGTTTTGTTTTGTTTGTTTTGCTCCACCCACTTTTGCTGGCTGGCAAAATGCGCCCCAGACTGCTCTGTGTCTGCTCTGCTTTTCACACCACCACAGTTTAGAGCACGTGGACGCAGCAAGGACACGGCAGAACAGCGACACGTTGGATCTGAGCGGCAGCGGAGCAGAGCGGCAGTGAAGAGGCAAGCCAGGGATGGCCAGGCATCGGAGGTGAGGGAAGGCACGTGTCTTTCCCCCACCCCCGCCTCCATTGCCCTGCCGGGGCACGCATTTTCCCCCTCTCCATTGCCCTGCCGGGGGGAACTGCACACCCCTCACTGTCCAGCGAGGGACACGCGGTTCCTCCTGGCAGGACTTCGGAGGTGAGGGAAGGCACGCGTCTCCCCCCCTCCGTTGCCCTGCCGGGGGGAACTGCACACCCCTCACTCAGGCTTCTTGCAGAACACACAGCCCCATCATTTTGATCGCTGCCCAAGGCCAGATGCGGCGCTTCTTTAATGTCCCGAAGTGTCCGTGTGTGATGGAAGGTGTCTCCTAAGACTGGGTGCTGTTGCCAGGGGAGGGGCTGATTGGAACAGAGGTTTTTTTTAAAAAAATTGATCGCCTAAGAGTGCAAGTCTATGAATGTCTACTCAAAAGTAAGTCCCATTATAGTAAATGGCACTTACTCCCGGCTAAGTATTAATAGGGTTGCACCCCATCTTAATTAAAACTGCAGTCCAATGCACACACTGCCCCAGAAGGAAAGCACATTGAATTCAGTCTGACTTACTTCTGAGCAAACACAAGTTGACAGATGCCGGCTTGCCACTGAACATAAGGAGCGTGCGGGCTGGGGCAAACGCGACTGGCTGCAGAGTAACAGTCTGAGCCGACACCAGACTGTCCTCCTCCCCCTCAACTTGTAGCCCGGTGCAACGATCCTCTGATCCGGACTGGGGCTCAGCTTGTCGTGGGGTGTGTGGGGCACATGCGCGTGCGCAGGACACCAAAGAGAGGTGCCAGGCAAGCATACAGCGTGAGGCGAGGCAAGGCGAGAGGGAAAGCGAGCTGCAGGAGACAAAATGTAGGAACACTTGCTGCGTTTCTGTATTAGTACTATTTGCCTTCTCCAGAATGGAAAAGCAGATACCGTGCTGCTAAGTTGCCTACATGCACACTCCTTGTAATGTAAAAATGAAGTATTCCCTGTTTGACAAGTGCATGAAACAGATATCTACATAAAAAAATGTCTGCTGCTATCTTTTTTGGTTTGATCCAGAGTTGCAAACAAATCTTTTAAATTCTGAAATAAGTCTTTGGAGGCTGCCCCTTTATCTTACTTTCTGACCTTAAAAGTGTTTTTCTTTAATCCAGTACAATGGCTCTCAAACTTTTTATCATCGGGGCCCAAAGGAAGTGATGTCATCAAGCAAGAACATTTTAACACCCCATATGACAAAATCAAATCTAACTAAGCAGGTTAGATATTTACAATAAGAGTAAGATTAAAAAATATTTAAAGATATCTAACTCTCCCAAACCCTTTACAACTTCATATTTACATAGCATTAATTAAGCTCATTAATTAATCAAATAAAAAGCAATGGGTTCCAATATGTAATTTTTTTCTTTTGTTCTGGCTGGGGGGTGGGGGGCAACGTCAGCGTATCTACATATATTTTGGGGTAAAAGGTAAAAAGGTTCCCTGACCCCTGGCTTAGATGGAGCCTTGTTCCTTGGCTGCCTGCACTTTGCTCACATAGCAAATCTGGCCTTGTAACAATAGCCACCTCCTAGAAGCTTCTCCTAGAAGCCTAGAGGTGTGGGAAAAACAAATTGTGTACAAAAGAAGGATTTCTCACCCTGACTGCCAACACTCATGGCTAAACTCATTTAAGGATGCATATTAATATTAATGAGTAAACTGATGATCACCCTTTCCCCTTCCTTCCCTACGATCTAAGACCCCTAATTTCCTACACCCAGATCTGTCTGGAAAACCCACATAATTTATCCACACCTCCATCATTACACAACCTGTTTTCCTTTAAAAGTTGTCCTTTATCCTTCCTTGTTCTCCTCTCTACTTTCTCCATTATATAGTAACCACTTACATTTAGGATCTAGCTTGAGCAAATGGCTAAGGAAATTGACTTGTTTTATTCTGACAGCCCATCCCATTGGTGTTAATTATCCCCATAATAAAAGTGTGTTTTGTTGCACTTTTCACTCCTCATCCTCTTCATTCCCGGCCAAACCACTGAACTGTGCCATTGGCCATTACACAAGACCCCAGCACACAAGACCCCTTGTGTAAACAAACACATGTTTAAAAGCACATGCCTTGTATAAAACCTTGGCTTATAGGGTTGTTGTAAGGACAACATCAAGAATATGTAGCACTTTGCACACTCAGAAAGTGTGATACGGTGAAGTATTATAATTATTATTGGGATCCGGAACTCCTCCTATTCCTTCAGGTTGGGAAAACCTCTGTGATGTAGCTTTTCTGGACTGTGGTATTCCACACTGCAGGCAGACGATCACATAGTCAAATGCTGTCACTGAAGAAACAAACATCTCTGCCAAACACAGCACAGTGGCATGTCAGGGAGAAGGGGCACAGCATAGCCTTCTCTATGGCACATTAATTTTTCCATATTCAGGGGGTCTTTTAACTTGTAGGAGTACTGGATTTCAGCCATGTGTGATTCCACCACCTGCAGTCTGAAGTGGCACGGCCCAGGGAGAGCTATACCATGTGATTCTCTTCATTTTAAGAAAAATCAGTTCTGCTGGATCACACAAAAGTTCATTTTCTAGTATCCTGTTTCATACAGTGCCCTAGAAGCCAACAAGCAAGGCAGTAGCTCCCCCCACCCCCACCCCCAGGAATATACAACTTGCACCCCAATCCAATGATTTTTCCTTTCACAGCATGCAGTCACACCAAAACAGACTGCGCAGCGATGGGATCTACAAATGAACAAGGAGAACGCTGGGCAGGACTTACGCAGGGCTTCCGCGTGATTGGCTGCCCGTCCATAGCGTTCCGCAGCTGTCTTGGCCTCGGGGGGGTTGCCCCCGGTTAGCGCCCCCCCCTGCTGCTTGCCCAGGCACCCGGCACAACCCTCACCTGTCCCCCGCGGTGAGCAGGAGCCCCCCCGAGGCCAGGGCAGCCGCGGAACGCTACAGACGGGCTGCCATTCAAGCGGAAGTCCCGCCTACGTCCCGCCCAGCATTCCCCTTGTTTATTTGTAGATCCCATTGCTAAGACTGCGCTGTGTGCTATGGTGGGGTGGGGGTGATTGAGATACTTGGGAGGGGAAAAGGAAAATATTTTCCTTTATGCCTTTGTAAGTCCCTCAACCGCCAATTGTTTTCCTCAGATCTGCAGCTGGAGGCAAGTCAGAGCAGACATAAAGGGGTGTTGGCTGGTACCAGAGGACATAGCATTTGGCACAAGTTGCCCATGCTGGGTGATACCCCTCCCCACCTCCAACATGCTCCCAGGTCTCCCCCATACGCCCACCCTATGGACTGACCTTCATTGGTAGGCATCTGGTGTTCTGCTGCCACACAAAGGGCATCTGCAGCCTCTCCAATGGTGGTTCAGGAACATGAGGCACACACTTCTAGATTACCTTTTGTAACTGCTGGAAAGCACATACTTCCATTGGAACACTAGTTCTGGGGGCGGCCCATGTGGCCCATTAGAGGCAAACTGCCTCAGAACCTGGAAACTGCACTCAGCTATACCGTAACGGCTAAACAACATTTGCTTTGTTGCAGTCAATATGACACAAGACGGATGGTTTCTGAGGATCTTTTGGATGGAAAAATCAATTCCACAACCTCAGCAGGAGGCTATTCTACTAACATCACGATTGTGAAATAACTAGATTTTTCTTTTCTTATCCAAAGGCCTTGGATGAAAAATATACCACTCTATTTCCTATTCTTTAATTCTGGGGCTTGATTTACAAAACACATTCAGTAAGGAAATGCATAACCTTTTGCTAATAGAATAAAATTTCCAGACAAATAGACAGCAAGCACAAATAATTTTTGAAAATTTGCACTACTGCATGGAATTAGGGAGCTGCTATGGAAACTTGACATCCTAATTCTGCTAGAATGTTGGGGAACAATTGGAAAAGGAATCTTTTTGACTTGGCTTTTTCTGAAGTTTTTTTTAAAGGAAGTTAGGCATTTGTCAGGTATGTTTTAGAGAAGACAATTCTCAATAATGCATGTAGATCCCATTCCAGCATTGTGATTTTCATCTTGGATCAGTCTGTTATTCCACAGACCAACAGGATGTTTCATCTGGCATAATTATACGACACTGCAAGTAATACTCCATTAACCCCATTACAATATTCTGGTTCCAGATATGAAAGCAACATATTGTTGGCTTTTGAAGGACATGCAGGACAGAACATCTACGCATCCAAGGTAAATATCTATAAAACTACAGGGGTGAAAGGGAGAGATCTGCAGCCTGGAGACTTCACAGGTTCATTTAACTTGACTGATAGGGGTTTAGGGCACAATCCACTAGAAAGAACATTTGCGTAAAGTCCTGTTTAAAGGAACCAGAATTGTGCAAGTATTACTTCCCAATGACTAGTGTTTCTTGTTTGTAAGCTGCCCCACTTACAGTGGAGGATATTTGCTGAAGCTCGATGGCACGCAGTCAAAGGAGAGAACCACACTGTGAAGGCTACATCTGGGACTGAGGATTCAATGAATCACAGAATACTGTTTATTTAAAAAAAACCCATTAAAAATGGTTTATAAAAAAAACCCATTGAAAAATGGTGGTTTAGACTAGCTTGCTCATGTAAGCTACCTTGGGCACTTGCTTCAGCATGGGAAAGGCGGGGTATAAATAAATAAATAAATAAATAAATAAATAAATAAATAAATAAATATTTCCTAGTGACTAGTGTTCTTTGTTCCTAAGCAGTTCCACTTACAGTGGAGAATGTTGGCAAAAGAGACATGCAGTACTTTCACACTAGAGTATTTGTGTGAGGTTAGCCAAGATCAGGTTTTAATGGTTACCATTGAACTGGACAAGACCAAAGCAGCAAATGAGTCTTAGGATGAATAGAGTGACATGAACCATCAGGAGGAATTAACTGTTTCTTTGTGAAAACGGTAAGAGGCCATCATCATCTATCATTCTTATTAGTCGTCGGCAGTAATGTCAGGCTCTCTCCTGTTTTAGTAATTATCACTGATATAGGGATGTCTATATTCTGATCCATACTCTGATTGGAATGTCTACATCCATTATGTACTGATAGATATCAATACATCTTATTACAGAATGTATTGCCTTACACACAATACTCATCCCTTACTCAAAATTCAGCATTAAGTAGACTGATATAACTGAGAGTTACTTCCATGTAATGGCCATAATCAAACAAAACAAAGAAAGAAAAACGAAACTTTTCCATCTACTGAGGCTTCCACTTTCTATAGAAGGTTTAAGGAGCCCATATACTTTCATAGAGTACTATCTGCAAAGGCATACTGGGGCTTTTACACACACACCCCTCCCGGGCACCCCATGTTAGGGGGAGTGGGGATCCTGCCACCACGACTGGGGGGATTTCACCAGGCCACGGCAGGAGGACTCTGTGAGCATGGAGAGTCCTGCTGCTGCAGCCAGGGAATTTCACCCAGGCAGCGGCAACAGGACCTTCAATTGGCTTCCCAACTCAGGAAGCCAAGGGGGCGCATGGACTCCTGCCACTGCGGCTAGGGTGATTTCGCCCAAACCATGATTTTAGGCGCCCAGGCACTGGTGTCCCCTTGGCTTCCTGACTTGGGAAGCCATGAGAGAGGTCGTGTGCACACCTCCCAACAGCGCCCATGGCAGACACTATATTGCACCCCAGGGCAGATTGACTGTGTGCTATGGCTATACAAGTACCACATTCTGAATTCAGACAAAGTTCAGGAGAAATGTTCTAATGGGAATGCGTGCTTGACTCTGCAGCTGCAACCAATGAGTAGGGGTGTTTGAAAATGGTTTATTAGTCAGAAGGAAGCCCATTGTGTTCAGTAAGTCTTGGGCTAACATCCTATCTTACCGGAAACAAACATCTCTGCCAATGAAACTTAACTGTATGATTGGTTAGTGTGTTTAAAGCTGGGGAAGTAGATGCCTTATAAAACACATGAGGCATGATAAAGTATTAAATTCCACCTGACTGTTACATTTGTATCTCCTTTTCTGGGATATTTTAATCACACGTGAATTTGGGTACTGGAAAGCCATCTAATTGGTAAACAACTTCAGGGTTAGATCATTGCATGCTCAACTATTTTTTGGAACAATGTTTTCTTTCCATTGTAAGTCTCTAACACAAGCCAAAGATTAATGACAGGGTAATGATGTCAGCCTCTTGGCTTGGAGGTGAACGGTTCTATGGATGCAAGCCACAGGTGGAAGCAAGCTAGAAGAGGATACATTTCTTTACAGTCCTAATCCAGTTTCTCGTACCACCAATGCTAATTGTGCATATCTTTCCAATGGCTCTCATTGTGCATATCTTTCAAACAGATCTCATTGCTTGTGCTGTTCAGAATCCTGTGGTGGAAGCATTCAGAAGGAAGAAACTTTGAGCTACAGCATATTTTGGCAGACAACCATTTTCCATTGGCATGTTTCTTGAAAGGGATTTCTCTGGCCTCATTTACCAGCAGTACTGTAATTTATTATTTAGATTTATCATCTGCTCTATTCTGAAGTCTCAGCCTGGGTTACATACAGACGTTTTACCAGTACAACTCTGAGGGCGCAATTCTAACTGGGACTTAGGACAACACAGTTGGGCCAGCAAAGTTTGGCTAGAACAGGGACACAGTAAAGCACATTTGGTTCACCCTCGAGTTGGGGAAGATCGCACACATCTGTGTGCTGGCCTCTCTTACTCTGAGAGTGGTCCAAACATACTTTATGGTGTCCCTTGTTGCAGGCCTAACTGCTGGCCTAAGTCCAGGTTAGGATTGCGCTCTAAAAATCAAAGTGTGCAGAAAAGACTTGTGTGATCTCTGATCGAATCCAATATGCTGGTATTTTGCCATCCTGAGCTCCTTGGTAAAGAATATAATCAGCCACAAGAGTGGTTCCAAAGCAATGAAAAAGTAGTGTTCTGAGAGGGGGAGGGGCGCTAAGTTTTGCAGGGCCCCTCAAAGTGCTGGGTAAGCTGCCCCTCCCCCTTGCCATTGGAGCCATTCTGGGCAGTAAGAGCAACACAGAGAGATGCAAACTGTAGTGCTTCCCCCTGTCAGGATGCTACTGCATTGAAGCAAAACTGAGAGAGAATATTCAGGCTAGAATTGTGTCAAATACACTGTAGAAGCCACTCATCCTCAAGATCTGCAAAATACTAAAGATGTTCTTAAACAATAATTGACACTTCTGTGGCCACCCCAGGATAGCACTGAGAAGGACCACCTCCACCCCCATGAATCTTGGCTTTTAAACCACCCCAACATCATTTCATACAACATGCCAACATCATTTCATACAACATCAATGATACAACATGCCACTGCCATATATATGAGGTAGGTAGCAACTTTATGCCACTTAGGGCACAATTCTAACCTGGAATTATGCAGTCCCATTTAAGCCAGCGAAGTTTGGCTGGCACAAGGGCCACTGTAAAACGTGTTTGGACCACGCTCGGAGTGAGAGAGGATGGTGCACATCTGTGTGCTGGCCTCTCCAACTCCGAAAATGGTCTGAACATACTTTACGGTGTCCCTTGTGCCGGCCAAACTTTTCTGGTCTAACTCCAAGTTAGGATTGCACCCTCAGAGCCGGCACAGGGATGGCTGTATGACTCTAGGATTGTATACACAGCCAA
>JAJKFI010000012.1:8088617-8102087 GCA_029204185.1 Lerista edwardsae
GTCAAACCTTTTGGAATCTACAATCATTTTTGACCAGTGCTCATTAAATACAAGATGACGATGTATTTATTTTGGCCTTGTGTTCACAGCCATAAATACTTCAAAATGTTCTTTAACAGTATTGCATACTTTCCATACCTGTTTAGGGAGTGCACAATACATGCAAAGAGAGATAAGAAAATGAAGAGGGAGTTGAATGCAGTTCTTTCTTTTTTCTTAGCTTAAAGTTGAGACAAGTTGCATGAAGCCCTATGCAGACTGGAAAACAATGTCGTGTTCCAAGGTTGGAGGTCTGTTTTGCTATGCTTGCTATCAAATTTAATACATTCATGGGCTTCTTTTCTCTGTAACCAGAGACAGATTTATATAGCGACCCTTGAATTAGTTGATGGGACAGTTATTTTTCAATCTGAACGTGTTGTTTCCATTGTTTATGAATCGTATGCTGTGGAAGGAATAAACAAGCTAGAAAAACTAACAGTTCCAGACGATTACCCCGGCACCCTCACAAAAGACGCCAGGCTGTGCTTGGGTTTAAACTGGGCCACTTTATTTAATTTTTACAACTGTAGCAGATAATACCATATAACTGTAACTATAACTATGTGCGTTGGGACTACCAGGGAAGCGGTCCTGGCCACCTATCTCCCCATCTCATAGGGCAACCATCCAACTCCAGGCCCTCCGCAGTCCTAGACTGCCTCGGACCTTCTTTGCTGCTGCATAGGGGCAAGGCAGCTGGGCAGCCCGGCCTGCAGATTTTGATATCATACAGCCCCGGGACCCACAGTTAAAGGGATCAGCAGACCGCCTCCTTGAGCCAGTAAAGGAGTGGCCTAACTTTCCCTCCAACCTTGCTGCCATGGTTTGGCTACCCAGACACTGATCCTATCCTACCCAACCCCACGCATTGTCCGCCACAGGGGAAGGTTAGCCTAGCGCTTGGCCTTCCCCCCACCCACCAACCACTACATCCTTTATACCCTGCTGCAAGTTGTAAATGAACATGTCATTGCTCAGTTGGGAGAGGTGCACCCCATCACTATGAAACAGGGCCAGCTGATCGAACCGAATGCCGGGGTGTCGTATTACAACCCCACCCAGCGACACCACAACCCTCCCCAGGTAAGCATCAATCCTCTTTCTCACTACGTCTGTCCTACGTCTGTCCACGCCACACATGGCATGGGAGGAGGCTGGACTAGACTATCCTCACTCCAGGGAACCACTGCCCCAGCCTCACAAAATTCTTTCATGCATGAAGCCTTAAGGAGATCATGGTCCATTTTCCCAAGTCGTTCTTGCCCAAATGAACCACTATTACCTGAGGAGGTGGGTGACTCCTAATATATTCCAGAATGGTGGGCAGGAGTTGGCCCCAGCGCATGTCCCATCTTCCTACCCAGTCAATGCATGCCCATTCCCCCAGCCTCAACTGGGAGCCAAAGTTGCTAGCCAGTGCTCTCTTTCGGGCCCAAAACACAAGAGAATGGCTGCAGATCAAGACCCTTGCCGGGCACGCCTGCAGCCCATCTGCAGAAACAAAGAAACTAGCGTGAGCAGGGCAATTCAAAACATTAACCAACATGCCAACTGGCAACTGAACAGCTGGGTGCCCCCTTGGGAGCCCTGTCAAGGCCGGAAGAACCGGTCAACACACCCTCCCCCTTGGGGAGAAACCATACATGGATGCCAGGGTGCACGCCTGCACCCTACCAGCACACCAGTTAACGCACACAGTATTTAAATGTGTCGGAGTGCCATCTCCCAATACTCTGAATAGCAGAGCTGGAGAATCCCAGGGCTGCCACCATTGAGGCAGCCCCAATTCGAAAAGAATGCAGGCCGTAAGATCTAACAAGTAAATTCAGGCACGCCAACACCTTGGCGAATACCCTGCTAAACTGGTACCTGGTTAAAGGCTGGTTAAAGGGCACAGCTCCAGGACTACAGAGGCCTTCAGATGCACCCAGTGCCCATAGCCACTCTGATCCGTTTTAGACTTTCAGAGGAGCAGGGAAACCCGACCTCCCCTGAATTGGCAGTCTTCCCACCTCATGGCCCTGTCACCCGGATTGGCTTTGGAGACCGCAAGGGCTTCTCTGGGCCTAAATGCTAAAAAAAACCCAGCATAAATGCTGCAGCCCAGGCCGCCTCAAACTCTGATCAACAAATGGTATTAAATGCAGTGCTCAACCTGCGCAAAATGCTAGGGGTAATAGGCAACCTGCCATCCACTTGCGGAGGGTTCCCTCTGAGAAATCCCTCAATCTTTCGCCGGACTCTAAAGTCAGTTGTGGTGTCTGCCCAATCTAAAGCCTTGGACTGAAAAGGGATGGCCACCAGGTACAGTGTCATGGATCTGGGGGACAAACCTCTCTCATTCAGATGTAACAAAAATCTCATCAGGTGAGCAACAGCCACAGGCCAGGCTGCAACCCCCCCGAAAGGCTAAGAACTGCTTGATCTTGGTGTTATAACTGACCCTGGTTGCAGGCACAAGTGATGCCCAAATGATTCCCTGGGCCTTGTTTACCCAAGGTTCCAAAGCCATCAGTGCATGGGCTCTGGGTCCTGACAAGCTTCTGGTGCCAGCTGCCAAAAACACTCCCCCTGCAAGCAAGAGAGAGCATCAACGATGTTATTTTCTGTACCTGGCACATGCCTGGCCGAGAAAAGGGTGTTATTCCTGAGGCAGTGAAGAATAAAAATCTTAACCAGGGACATGACTCTCAGTGACCTAGAGGTTTGTGTGTTCAGAATATTAACCACGGCCAAATTGTCACACCAAAATCGGACCGAGAAATCCTTAAATTCCTCTGCCCAAAATGTGCATGGCCACCATGATAGGAAAAAGTTCCAAAAACATCAAGTCCCTGGTCACACCATTCTGGACCCACTCAGAGGACCAAGGTGCAGCACACCATCGCCCCCTGAAATAGATGCCACAACTATGCCCCCCTGCCACATTGGAATGCACCTGGAGGTTTGCCTCAATAAGCTTTTTATGTCTCCAGAAGGAGACCCCATTGAACTTTTCAAGGAACTGCAGCCAAATCATCAGATCTTCCCTCATGCCAACTGAAACCCTAGTGCGATGAGATAGTAGTCTCAAACCCTTCATCTCATCACATAGCCTCCTCAAGAATGCCCTGCCGTGAGCAATAACCCATCACGCAAAATTGAGGTGGCCGGTCAAAACCAGCAGCTCTCTCAACGTGACTTTTTTAGAATGGATCAATCCAGTTAACAGGTGCCGCAGCTTAACTATCTTATCCTGGGGTAAGCGGCTGCATTGGCACACCAACTCCAACTCCACCCCCAGGAATGTAAGGATGGACCTTTGGTTTTGGCATGGGACAAGGGAATGCCAAGGGAGGCGCACAGGGCTACAAACTCGGATAACAGCCTCTCACAAGTCCCGGACTCTGCCAGTCCCATGAACAAAAATATCGAGGTAGTGCAGAACGAAGGAACAACCCGCCCTAAATCTAAGGGCCTATTCCAAAAAGGTGCTAAAATTTTCAAAATAGGAGCAGGACACAGCACATCCCTTGGGTAAAGCCCTGTTAACATAGTAATTGCCCTCAAACTGGAACCCCAGCTGGCAAAAATCCTCAGGGTGGACTGGAAGGAGCCTAAAGGTGGACTCAATGTCCGCCTTTGCCATCAAACCTCCATGGCCACACTCCTGGAGTAGCTGCACTGCCTTGTCCAATGAGGCGTAACTCACTGAACACAGGTGCTGCTGGATCACATCATTAAGAGAATCTCCTCTAGGGAAAGAAAGGTGATGGATCAAGCGAAACTCCCCAGGGACTTTTTTAGGCACTAGCCGAGAGGAGAGACCCTCAGATTCTGCAGCAGGAGCTCCCTGAATGGGCCAATAACTCAGCCAGCTTTAACCTCTTTCCCGATCTTCCTACGCACCACATCCTCCATGCCCACAATAGAGCGCAAATTCTTAGACCATGAAGGATGTGATGGCGCAGGAGCCAGAATCCTAAAACCAAATTCAAAACCTGAGGCTAAACTACCTGCAACTGACCGATTGTGGTAAAAACGCAGGAGCTGCTTCAACTGGGGAAGGCTACTAGGAGTTGGGCCCCTTGTTATTTGGGGCATTACAGGGTGGGCCCCCGGTTTTTCTTTACCAAAACCGGACTGATATCTACCCTCTTGCCTTGCACCTCTTGCCTTGCACCTTGGGCAGGCTGACACTGCATGTTGTGCCCCACACAATCCACAGGCATGGAGGAATGTACAATTATTCCAGGCGCATTTTCCTGATGCATTGAACTCATAACATGCCCGCGGGTTTTGAACCCACTGGGCACCCCCAGGTGCCTTTGTTCTGCTTTGTTACGAGCTATTAGGCGACCACTGTTGGAGCAGTCCCCCCAGGCTGTTTTAGCCAGTACCACAAGCTGTGACCACAGCTCCCACTGGAGACCCTGCAGTCAAGCACTGGGTCATGTGACAATCATCACCTAAAGTGTTCATCATGGGAACACCAAGCCGGCCCGTTATAGTCTCTAAAAGCCCTATGTATAATGTCTAGGTACTTAAAGAGTGGTATTGCCTTATTTGGGTACATCTGAAGCACCACGGAAGCATAAAAGACATAACTGTTTAACCAGTTTGTCCAATTCTTGTCGATTTTTCGCTTCTGTGTCGTTTCTTGGTCCCTAACTGGGTCACCCAGTTTGGGGACTGGTTCTGGCTCCACCTGTAGTAGGCTGTAGATGTCAATAAACTCCCCTTTTCAGATTTTTTCTTTGACTGCCAAGGCCAACTGACCACCAAGAGGAAGGGCAATGTCCCAATATGAAATGCGGGGGTGCTCCCCCTGGTCCATGACTAGTCCCCCATGCACAACTGGTTGCTGCAAAGGACCCACAAGCTGCCCTGGAGGGGCAGGCCAAAACCCAGGTTAGGCATAGGCCAAGGTGCGCATCCCCCAACTCCATGTGCTTAAAACACTTGATAATTCACCTGCTGAGCCCACCCTGCCAACCAGGCCTGCTGCTGCAGAGCCTGGGCTGCCTGCATGGGCATGTATGTCCAGAGGGGCCAAACCCCCTTGCATGGCTGCCCCCATTGCGGGCAAGGCAAGGCCCTCCTGCTCATCACACACAGATCCCACTGCACTCTCTCCATGACCTGCCTCACCTGGATGTGCAACAGCAGTCAGCGTTGTCTCAGATCCCCGCTGCTGCATGGCGCCCCCATCCTGCCCAATCAGGCCATCAGTCTGTAGACTGGGCTCTTCTCCAGAATCCCCATCCTTGCTGCACATTGCTGCCTTTCTGGAAGAAAGAAAATCCCTCAGTATGGACCCCCTGCCTTGTCTCCCAAACTTTCTGACTGGAGCAGCCGCATCAGATGTGTTGCCGCCATCATCTCTTCTTTCCCTCCTGGCTGCCTTTTCTTTCTGCCTGGCATCATGTTTGGCAATTAAGACCCGCACTTCAGCTATATCCCCTTCATCTTCAGATGAAGAAACTGGGGTAGATGGACATGGGGGAGGCCTTTTTACTGCCTTACCTCTTTTTTCTAGTTTTTTTTTTAACCCATGGAGCTGCCCCTTTAAGGTTTCTTGTTCAAGATTTTCCCTTAAAAGCTGCCCTTTTAAGGCCCTGAAGAACGTTCCAGTGGGGGGGGGGTTGTCCCACACACTCCCCTGTTCTCAGCTGGAACCGGCACTCTTCAAACCTCCTGTTAAGGGGGGTATGTGGCCGGGTGGTCTGCCTTCGTGTTGGGTGGCCTTCAGCCCCCACTCTTCCCCCGTGTCACTTAATAAGGATACAAGATGCCAAGTGGATGAGCGGGAGCTGCGCTGGCTCCCTATCACGCTGCCTCCATGCGGCCCAGACTGCCTTCCTGCTGGGCCTGCCGCTTCTCCGATGCTCGCTCCCGATGCTGCATCAGCTGCTTCTGCTGCCTCGCTGGAGCTCACCGCGTCCTCGCCAGACCCCTGTCGCTTGCCCTTGCACCGCCGCGCAGGAGGTAGGCCACTCTAAACTGCCGCTGAGCAGCACGCATCCACCCTCGTTGCTGGTTCGGTACGAACTGAGCCGGTCGGGGCGTGCGCGCATGCTCGCCGCACCACCCCTCCTCCCCCTTTTTCAAACTGGCCAATCCCCCAAGCCAGCCTGGCTGGTGAGGGGGCCGGGCCAACCCCTGCCAGCTCCTTAATGGCACCAACAGCCCTTATGAGAAGGAAATGAGTGGAGTAGCAAGAGAGATACCTGATGAACTATTCTCCTTGCCTCTCTTTGGCAGCCACTGTGAAAAAGTCCTTTCTCCACAAGCTGCTGCCTTTTTTAACGGCAGCCCCAACACTAACCCAGGATGACACTATCTGCCCAATTCCTACCTAATTCCCCACGCAGTGATGTGGAAGCACCAATGTGGCCTATGCTGCATCCTGCAGTGGAATTTTTGGTCTCCAAAGGCCTCCTCGGGGGATGGGAACATTTGATCCCTTCCCATGGGGAAAGACCATATCCCCTTGGTGGGTCAAGTTAGACCTATGCCACTGATAGCACTGGTGCAATTCCATGTGGACATAAGAAGGCCAATTGGGCCTGGAAAGAGGGTTAGGATTTGAGAGGTGACACTGTCACTGGACCCGCTCCGTCCCAGGCCCAATTTGCCCCGTCTCTGCCCCAATGCCTCTCCAAATCTATCTGAAAAATCAAAAATAAAGCAAAACAATTATAGAAGAGAGGATGGTGACAAAAAGTTTTTGTTTACAAGTTACATTGATAGTGATCTCAATCAAAAGGACAAGAGAGCTAGATATTCATTAATCAGTGAAATCTACAAGCTGTAATAAATATAGAAGAGAATTTCAGCTAACTTTTGTAAACCTTCTTGCCAAATCTATAGGTAATGAAAAGAGGAATCTTTTTTTATTGCATTGATGCAGTATTGTCTTCTTTCAGATGTCCCAGATCTTTTTATACCATTTAGAAACTGTGGTGGGTCTCTGATTTTTCCAATAAAGAACATGTTTCTATCATATTGTAAAAATGTGTAGTTCAAAGCAAGGGGGAAAGCTTTGAGAGTAAACTTACCCTGACTTAAAAACATATCTGTCAAGATAGCTGATGACAAGGCCAAGGTCAGGAATTTTAACTGAAATCAGAAGGTCATCGAAAGGTGTTCAGTACTTTTATTAATTCTTCTAAACAATCATGAAATTGCAATGTTTTGTGGTATGGAGCACCAAAGTATATTTCTTGCTGCCTAAGAAAGAGGGAATGTTCTCATCGAATATGCCTCCATTTTGAAAACTGTATGAAATTGCTTCCAGTAAACACAGGGATCTGACAGAACTACATCCTATCAAAACATCAGTTAAATTACTTACAAGCAAGTTTACGGTATGCAATCAATGGTCCAATTATTTATCTCTCCAGCACATGTTTATTTTAATGAACGATTCTAGTGACAGGATATAACACATTTGCTCATTCATCTGCAACACAGAAACCAGTAGGGGAATGCAGTGGAGACCCAAAGAGTTGAATAGGTCAGGTCAGCAGTATCTCTTTGGGAAAATGAATAAGCTTCACTAGATTTGTATTGGCCACCTTCCATTCTTTTTTTTCTTTGTGGCTTTTACAAGTTCAACCATCTATGACACACTGCTGAGTGGAAAATGAACGAAGCCAGACCAACTGCCTTTTAATAGGGGAGTGATCAGAGGGTGTATTTTACTTGAGGAAAGGTTAATGTGCTGTTCACCACCCACTGGACAATCATCTTGCTGAGACTGAATTACAGAACTAGATAAAATGCAACAAGATACTAAACAGATCCCTTGAGATCTTAATACACAAGTATGCATCTAATTAAACTCAGCATTTTTTTGCAGGGGGAAAGACCTTGCACTGGTATGACCGTGATGCGCTGCTTGCGCGTTGCTGTGATTGCCATGCCCCCGGTAGCGCATGAGGCCGGGCTTGCTCCTGGGCCAGCCGGCTGAGTGGGCAGGGCAAGTGCGCACTGTGCACTTGCTTGCCTTGCCCCCAGCAGTTGTGGTCCAACCGGCAAGCCAAGAGGACACGTCTCTGCTCCTCAGGCTTCGAGCTCATGCTGCGGCCTAATTTTTGGTGCGTGCATGCGTGCGCACGCCATTCCAAAGCAGCGGATCTTCCTGGGCTGCCGCACTTTGCCAGCTGGGCAGGGGGTTCAGCAGCCGAGCTGGGCTTCGCGCTCATGCTTCCATGCCACATGGGGGAGGCAATAGGATGCGGCTTTGCAGCGCGGTAGGCGCGCGGGCCCTCCGTGAGTGGCCGGCGTTCTTCACTTCCCGCCGGAGGCATTATGAAGGGGGGCGCAGTGCAGCATAGGCCTAGCCCAGGCGAGTGGTAGCCTCAGCACCGCTGCAGGCCTCGCGCCCTTCCCTGGTGCCATGGTTGGGGATTTTCTGGAAGGAATGAGAGGCTCGCTAGGCCCGCATTCCCTCTGGTGTACTTAGCCTGACTAGCCCTGCTCACTGGTCTGCTTCCTCCCTCCCTAGTGGGGGAGGACTCCTCAACATGATACCACCAGAAGGGCACCCCAGTGCAGAGGGCCGACCCAACGCACGGCACCTGCCTCAACTCACCGTGCCTGAAGAGGTCGTCATTGCTCTGGACAACGAGGAGGTTGGCGGACTCAGCTGAGGCTTTGGCAAGGACCTGCAGTGCGCACCCTGTCGGGGTGAACATATCCTTTCAGTTAAAATAAGAAACACATGGGGTGCTAAAACACATGGGGTCCCTGTATACCCCAAGTGGCATGGGGCCAACACACGAGGGCAAGCTTATTTGATATACTTGACCAGTGGACTTTGACCAGCGGGTGCTGGACATGGTAAAATGCAAACAGAAGTGGGGCGGTAAAGCCCCGAAGTGCCCAGTCCAGTAAGCCCCTCCAAGCCCAGCCTCATCAGAGGACGAGGCAGAAATGGCAGAGCTCAGGGCCCTCATGATGCAAGTCGAGGCCCTGGAGAAGGAGGTGGCCGATAGGGAAGCCAGCTGGCGGGGCTATGGCCCCACTCAGGAGATCCACACGACCCGGTCGTGGCAACAAAATGTATTGGGCCCTGTCTTCCAGGTTATCATCTCTGGAAGGAGGCCCTCAGGAGGCAAGCAGCACCAGCCATGACACGCAGGCCCCCAGTGGGAGGAATGACAAGGGCACTTGGCCCGCTCCCCAAAAGGAGGGTGCCTTGGCTGTAGCCCCCCAAGGAGGATCAGGTGAGCCAGGGGTGGTGGACAGCAACCTGTGTGCATCAGTTTTGGATGAGCGTGAGGGAGTTGCCGCCCTGCAGGTACCCATGCACTCAGCCATGGACTATTGGTCACAGTTTGGCTTGCCTGTTCCGCAGGCGGCCTGGGGCTTGCAAGCCAGTCAGCCGCAGATTCCATGGGCACCCCTGCCAGGGCTGAATCAGGCCCTGCCCTTCAAGGGCAGCTCGGGGCTCAATGGGCACAAGGTTTACCAATGCACCAAGTGCTGTGTCTTTTTCATTCCCTTATAGTCTGTTGGGGGCCCTAATAGTCAGGTACAAGCAGGGCCCGGTATTGAGAGCACCCCTGAATGCCCACCTTCATCCTATGGAGCTGTTGCCTTACTGCTGGGGGGCCACTTGGCCCTGGCAGTGAAAGAAAAAATCTGGTGAGGGTTGTATATAGACATGTTCAGTATATTGCACACTGAACCCGAGTCAGTGCAGAGGGTAGGGGATGCCATTAAAAAACATAAAATAGACCAGAATTTTACTAACTGGCTCTATGGCTACTCCATATATATGCAGGGGTGCTGCAGATGCAGCCTGCCTGCACCACGGCCTTGGTTAAATACTAAGACATAATTCTTTCCGGAAATTTTCAGGCACAGCTTTGGCCACTTATGATGAACACCCTCATCTGCATACTGCCCATGACCCCGTCCTCGTCCGGCACATTCCCCAATGGGAATTGTGGGTCCAGATTGTGGTCCCATCAAAACCCACTTGGGGAGATCGCTCCGATAGTGGCCACATAATCGCAAGAAATGCAGCTGCCTCGGACTATGCCACTGGTGGCACCACTGGTGTCCAAACGCCCAGGGCATGCTATGAATATAATGCCTCTGGCAAGTGCTCCAAAGCGACCTGCAATTTTGCGCACACTGTGGCATCTGCGGTGCCAAGCACGGGGCTGTCGTTAACTCCAGGGTTAACTCCACCAAGGCGGGCGGGCGCTTTGGAGGTTCCGGGGGCAAAAGAGGAAGTTATACCCCTTCAGCCCCTGGAGCTGGAAAGGGGACCAACGCCAATTAGACTAGCCCCCTTGTTGAGTTGCTGAAGGGCTACCATGACCGTGATGCAGCTGCTTATCTAGCCTCAGGTTTAGCAGAGGGCTTCAGGATCCCTGCCCCGCCTCCGTCTGCACGTCACAATGGCGTGCAACTTGCATTCAGATGTGGGCATGGAGGAGGTGGTGCGCAAGAAGATCAAAAAGGAGGTACACGCCGGTCAGGTTCTAGGCCCCTACCAGAGCTCCCCTCCCCAATTTGCAAGTGTCCCTGCTGGGTGTGGTACCTAAGAAAGCGCCCGGGGAGTTTAGGCTAATCCACCACCTTTCCCATCCCAGAGGTGGATCTGTTAATGATTTCATCCCAGCCCACCTTTGTTCGGTGAGATATACCTAACTTGATGAGTCGGTCCGCATTTTGCGTCCCAGTGGGAAAGGAGCCCTGATGGCAAAGGCTGATATAGAGTCAGTCTTCAACTGCTACTGGTCCATCCCAGGGATTTCTGCTTGCTGGGCTTTCAATTTGAGGGTGGATTTTATGTTAACCAGGCCCTTCCTATGGGCCTCTCGGTGTCCTGCTCGGCCTTTGAAAAATTCAGCACGTTTTTGGAGTTTTCCCTGTGTGCCAGAACCGGGTTGGGCAGTACCGCCCACTACCTTGATGATTTCTTATTTATTGGCATGGCAGGAACTGACCAGTGCTGGGTTTTGTTTACAGCCTTTCAGGACATGTGTGAGGAGCTAGTGGTCCCTTTAGCTCATGCAAAAACCGAGGGCCCCTCCTCCCTCCTAACCTTCCTAGGGGTAGAGCTCGACTCGGTGGCAGCCTGCAGCCGCCTGCCTGAGGACAAGCTTATCTGATTGGCTGAGTTACTTGAGGTTAGCATTCGGGCAGAGAAACTTACCTTGAGGGAACTGCAGGTCTTGGTTGGCCATTTGAATTTCGCTTGCAGAGTGGTGGTGCCAGGCAGACCACTCTTGCCACGTTTATGTGACACCATGGTGGGTCTCAAGAGGCCTCATCATTGCATCAGAGTGTCGGGCGCCATGCGCAAGGATTTACGCATGTGGCTGGCCTTCCTGTCTGAATTTAATGGGATGTCCTTTTGGCGGTTGGACTACCACTTGGAAGCCGACTTACAGGTACACTCAGATGCAGCTGGTGGCCATGGTTTCGGCCTGTACTGCCGAGGCCGCTGGTGCTCCACACCTTGGCCTGAGGACTGGGTGAGGGTTGGCAGTCACAGCTGACATGACTTTCCTGGAGCTCTTTCCAATTGTGGTGGTGGTCCACATCTGGGCTAGGGATCTTGCTACTGTGTGATTCTGTTCTGGTGTGATAACCAGGCCATAGTCAGTGTGGTTAACCACCAAACATCACGGTCCCCGAGGGTCATGATCCTGGTCAGGGCGTTTGTCCTGTAATGTTTAAAAATTAACAAGCTGTTCATTGCAATACATATTCCTGGGCTGCAGAATGGTATCACAGATGCTCTATCTTGTTTCTAGGAGGAGCATTTTCAAGATCTGGCGCCTGCAGCTCAGAGGGAGCCCAACCCAATGCCACAATAGCTGTGAAACCTTGGGTCCTTTGGGCCCAAGGGGTAATATGGTCAGCCCTCGCCCCTTCCACTACAGCCAGCTACCGCTTTAAGGTCTGCGAGTTTTGGGCCTTTCTGCAGGAGTTAGGGCTACCTGACACCCACCCAGTTCCACCTGAGCACCTCGTGAGATTCTTACTGTCCCTGTATGATGCCGGATTGGCAGCCAGATCCTTAGCAGTTTATGCTGCAGCCATCTTGTACTGGTCAAAGGCCTTGGGCTTCCACAGCCCAGCAGCTGATTTTTGGGTAAGGAAGTTGTTAGAAGGTTTCCGGAGGATGCCCCCCCCAGGCCAGATAAGCGAAAACCCATCACGCCAGCCATTCTTAGCAGCTTATGCAGCCTTTTCCCTGTTCTTTGTTCCTCTCCATATGAGGCAGCCCTCTTCCAGGCCACGGCTACCCTCATGTTCTTCGGAGTGTTTTGACCAAGCGAGCTGTTCTGCTCCTTGACTTTTGACCTATTGAGCTGGATGACGTGAACCTGGTAGCCGACATGGTGCATCTGCACCTGCGTAGGTCCAAGACGGAACAGCAAGCGCGAGGCATGTTAATCACATTAAGGAGATCCACGGATCCACTTATTTGCCCTGTGAGAGCGTTAAGCAACTTCCTGCAGTTTCGAGGCGAGGCCTTAGGTCACCTGTTCTGACATAGGGATGATCCCCCCTCACACTGTCTCAGTTCAGATCAGTGCTGTACAGGGCCTTGTCCATGCTGGGTCTGTCACCAGCGGAATATGGGTTGCACTCCATGTGGATTGGGGTGGCAACCACAGCAGCGAGCCTAGGGCTCCCTCCTTCCACCATACAGATGGATTTGTTTCTTAGAGAACTGCAGCAGGGCTTGTGGGAGGCATTGCAGTTGGTGGTGGAAGGGGCCAGGTGCTAGGCTGACCCCTCCATTTGGCAGGCAGAGTGCGGGTCGGGTAGGTAAGGTCATTCAGTGTCCACCTGAGGCGGCACAGGCGGGAACTGGCTAGGCTGCCCATACGTTGCTTAGCCAGCTCGGTGGGTGGCTAGGCCACAGTCCCGCCTGGACGTGCACAGGCTGCCAAAAGGCGAGGCCTGGGTGAGCCAGCACAGTCAGGCTGCCTTGCCTCTTGGGGCAGCAATGATAGGCCAAGTTGGTATGCACCAACTGCAGACTGGAGCCAGGTGGGGCGCCCGTCGGTCATCCAGACCACAGGGGGAGGTAGACAGTTAGATCCATTTTCCCCAACCAGGACCCACACTACATTTTAGTAGCCCTGCTGCAAAAGTTGTAATTAATAGTTAATAAAGTGGCCCATTAGTACCAAAGCCTGGTCTCGTGTGCTTATTTCGGGGTTGGGAGTAATGCTTTGCAATTTAAAAATCACCAACTTTCAATTTAGTCTCAATTTACTGTGCTTGGGGAGGTCTGTTTATCAGTCCATTTGGAATTTTGTGAATAGATTTGAAGGCTGCACAACTCAGCCCATAACAACACAGAGCCCTGCCTTTACACTCTGAGGAACACCAGAGGTGGCCCATCCATAAAGCAAAGTGATGTGGGTCACAGCAATAGCAGATTGCAGGTGGGTGAGCGAGTGG
>JAJKFI010000012.1:8102487-8152933 GCA_029204185.1 Lerista edwardsae
GGTAAAGTTCCTTGCAAAACTTAGTGCTCCACCCCGCCCTGTAGGAACATTACTGCCCCAAATGAAACATGGAAGTGCAAGAATTCCAATTTACAGCACTGCACAAATGAAAGAGCTCTTTCTTTTTGTACAGTAAATTGACCATGGAAGTCCTGCACTTCCACAATTGAAGCAACTGCATGAAGAATGTGGCAAGCAGCTATATATTTTTTATTTGTAGTGGTGGCAGACTTGAGGTGGCATCAGGCAGCGTTCTACATTGCGCTGCTGCTGCTGAGTATCATAGGAGATTTTTTTTAATGGCACAATTATTTGCTATGCTGCATCTGCATACAGCACAAACATAACGTGACTGCGACACTGATATTTCACATGACTACATAGTGCTGGCACACATTCACACTGTGCAATGTGCTATAAATGTTACACTTGCATGCCACCAACGGCAACTGAGTTGTTCAAAACAAACCCATGTAGTGACATTTTAATGGAGCCATTTAATGAGATTCTCAGCCACAGTTCATAAACTTTCAGTGTGTTTCATATTAGCATGCATCCAATAATTGTTTGAAAAGCAGAAATCAGTGAGAAAATGGCCTATTGAGGGCTCGTATTGGAACATTTTGGATGAAACTTTGGATGAAACATTTTGGAAAACTTTCGATATCAGCTTTGTGTTGCTGAAGAGATCATTTTAATGCCCACCAATTTGAGGTGTCAACATATTCCACAAACCTATAAAAATTAGCACTGTAATTTTGAAGGCATCCAAATAACTTGTATTCATAATTCCCATGGCTGTTAAATACTCTGAAATGATGCTACACAGTCCAATTATTTCAGCCTGATTTTTGTTTATGGCATTTTCTACTCAAAGCATTTGATACCTCTTAAAAATGTGCAAATTCTTGACAGTCGCATCATGGCTAAATTGAACATCTATACAGTATTTCTTCCAGAGTTACATCAGTGATCTAAACAGCTATTAAATACTAATAGTTAGAATGATGAATCTATACGTAGATATAGATATAGATAGATAGATAGATAGATAGATAGATAGATAGATAGATAGATAAGTGTGTGTGTGTGTGTGTGTGTATAAAATGAATGTGTGTGTGTGTGTGTATGTTCCAGCATAACTCTGGAATGCCTGGAGCGATTTACACCAAACATGGTATACATGTGCCTTATGAGCTGGAAAGAAATACTGTGGGGTAAGATACCCCTAGCGCCCCTAGGGGTGGGGGTGCAAAGGAGGTGACATGTAAAAATGATCAAAAACGACCGATATTGCTGTCGAACCCATAGTTTTCGGGGTCACTGAGATGAATAGTGACACTCCCGATGCCGTTCAAGTCCAAGTTCAGCCCCCATCAGCATGGAAGGTGAGAAGGGTGAAAAGTAAAATGTCCAAAATGACCGACATTCATGTCAAATCCATAGTTTTTGGGGTCGCTAAGCTGATTGGGACAGTCCGATGATATTTAAGCCCAAGTGTAGTTGAATAGAACTCTGTAGAATCTTCTGGAAATTTTTCGAAAGCATTATGCCCCGGTCTTGGACTCCAATCAAATACTTGCCATGTTACCAGGCATAGGCACTGAATACAAGTCTATCGATACCAGTAGTAGATGCCTGTGAGGTCGTCAATTTCCCATCAGACTTCCTAAACTGGATTGCCACCATATCGTCTTTTACTTACCGTGGGATCTCTAATTATTTTACTACAGAACCGCAACCCGCCAAACCTTTGCAATGGCACAAGGCTGCGTGTAAAGAAGATGCTGGGTACTGTAATTGAAGCGACTATCTTAACAAGAAAGGGAGAGGGTGAAACAGTTTGTATCCCACAGATAACACTCATTCTGACGGATCTCCCTTTTAACTTTAAGAGATTGCAATTTCCAGTGAGACTTGCATTCTCGATCACGATCAACAAGTCACAGGGGCAGTCTATTAAGTACTGCGGAGTGGATTTGAGATCGCCATGTTTCTCCCACGGACAACTTTATGTTGCTTCCTCAAGGGAGGTTTCACCCAAGAATTTATGTATTCTTGCTCCTGGAGGTGAAACTAAAAATGTTTATAATCACGTTTTGAGTTAAATTAATATTATACTGAATTTGTAAAAGATTTTAGTTTATAATTTTTATACTGCACTTATACTTTTAATTTCCTGTACATAAAATTACTTCAATTTTACACTATAGATAGAATTCATTCCTTTTCCTGTCTAATAGACGCTTGGGATAAATAAATACCCGGGCAACGCTGGGTAAGGACAAGCTAGTTAAAAAGCATATGGTAGAAGAGCACTCTCCTGCTTAGCTTAAGGCAAAATATCTTTGGCTTTTGTGACTACCCACAACTAAGTGAGAACATTGAAAGGATAATTCAACAAGTATTTAGCACTTTGCATGTTCTCTCTTTGCGACTGCTGAATGTTATTGTTACTTTAGTTTTGAACTATGTGTAACGGTGTAAAAAGCCTTCATCTATATATATAAAGAAGAACGTATGTATGTATGTATGTATGTATGTATGTATGTATGTACGCATGTTCCGCATAGACTCCGCAACGCCTGGAGCGATTGGCACCAAACTCAACAAGCGCATGCCTTGCGGCCTGGCAACAAACGCTGAGGGGGTCAGGCCCCCCTCGCGCCCCCTGGGATGGGGGTACGCGGGGGGCCCATGTGAAAACGGTCAAAAATGGCCGAAATCGGCCTCGAATCTATAGTTTCCAGGGTCGTCAGGATGAGTGGCCACACTCCCGATGCCGTTGGAGTCCAGGTTTGGCCCCCCCTTTGGCGTGGGGAGCGAGAAGGGGTGCAAAACAAAACGTGCGCCATGCCCTGCTGGAACACCTGGAGCAACGTGCACCAAACTCAGCACGCACATGCCTTCTGGCCAGGCAACAACACTGCAGGGTTCAGGCCCCCCTAGCGCCCCTCGGGGTGGGAGTACGTGGGGGCCCCCACGTGAAAATGGTCAAAAATGGCCAAAATTGGCATTGAATCTGTAGTTTCCGGGGTCACCGGGATGAGCGGCGACACTCCCGACGCCTTTGGAATCCGGGTTTGGCCCCCCCTCGGCATGGGGGGCGAGAAGGGGTGCGAAACAAACCGTCCACCATGCCCTGCTGGAACGCCTGGAGCGATGTGCACCAAACTTGTCATGCACATGCCTTGCAGCCTGGCGACAAAGACTGCAGGGGACAGGCCCCCATTGCACCCCTGGGGGTGGGGGTACACAGGGGCCCCCACATGAAAGCGGTCAAAAATGACTGCAATTGGTGTCGAATCCAAAGTTTCGAGGTCACTGGGATGAGCAGTGACACTCCCTGGAGGAAATCTACCCCCTCCCTTCTTAGGAATCTGCATGATGGAAAAGTGCTGAGCCTAGTGCGTGTATCTCAGAGTTGTTGTTCAAAGCAAGAATACTTGCGTGTTCAGAGGGCACACTCTTGGAACAAGACCGACCCAGATACGAGCACAGTGTTTCAGGACTTTGCAAAACACAAGCTTAAATCTATCAACCATTAGTCCTTGGGATGGCACAAGCTAATCTTAAATTAACCATTATTCTGGTGTAGAACACAGTGGAATGTGACACATAGACACAAAATGGTTAATAAAAGGAGACAGAAAAGCTCGTAGAAGGAGCTTCTTTTCTGATCCTCCACTTAACTGTACTCCTCGTCTCTTCTCTTGCTGATTCATCATTGCTTCACTCCCGATGCCGCTGAAGTCCGGGTTCGCCCCCCCCCTCAGCGTGGGGTGCAAGAACAGGTGTGAAACAAAATGTCCGCCATGCCCTGCTGGAACGCCTGGAGCGATGCGCACCAAACTCGGCACGCACATCCCTTGCGGCCTGGTGACAAACACTGCAGGGTCAGGCCCCCCTAGCACCCCCAGGGGTGGGGGTGCGCAGGGGGCCCTGCATGAAAACAGCTGAAATCGGCGTCAAATCCGTAGTTTCTGGGGTCACCGGAATGAGCACTGATGCTCCCGACGCCATTTGAGTCCCGGTTCGACCCCCCTCAGCATGGGGGGGCCAGAAGGGGTGCAAAACAAAATGTCCACACTGACCCGCTGGAACACTTGGAGCAATTGCCACCAAACTCACCACACGTATGCGTTACGACCTGGCAACACACACTGCGGGGGCACAACCCCCCTGTCAACCCCAGCGGTGGGGGTACGCAGGGGGCCCCAAGTGAAAATGGTTGAAATCCAAACTTTTCAGGATCGCTAAGCTGATTGGTGACAGTCCTGATGACATTTCTTACCCGGGCAACGCCGGGTACCAAAAAGCTAGTTTTGTATAAAAGCCTGAGGGCTCAATCCAGAGCCCTCCAGCACAATCGGTACAAGCTCATGCTGGTGTCATAAACATGCTGTAAGACATGTACAGCACAGGCGGTAAGCTCTTAACACCCATGCTGCGCTGCAGCTGGGCCCTTGCTGCCTGGAGGTGGCGATGCAACGCCAGAGAGAAGTAAGGTTACCCCTTGCCAGCACTGCAGGGAGTCTGGGAGGGATTTCCTGGGCAGGGGCATTGGAGAAGGTGGGACCAGCGGCAACCTTTGCCATCACTTCTAAGCCACGTAAATAATCCACCCTGTGCCCTTTTCACAAATGTCCCCTTCTCCCTAAGAGCCTCTTCTGGCTGCTGCGGGATGCAGTGGTAGCTTGTCTACCGCTGCTCACAGGATGGTCAGGCAGCTTTGGATTGGGCTGTGACATTCTAATCTTATGCATGCCTACTCAGAAATCAGTCCCACTGAGTTCAATGGGACTACTTAAGCTATTATTACTGGATGGGAATCCATTTATAACAGAAGCGAGGCTAGTTCAACTTCATAAAATCTTTAGGATTGAATATTAAGGTCACCTAACTCCTCAGTAACATATACCAAAGATGAAAATGAACATACTGTAGTTTATCAGCACACTATAAACAGTTGTAGCAGGTGACATTTTGTTTAATACAGAAGAATAAAGTCTAGACTGGCCATTTCTTTTTTTAATTTTAAATTGTTTCAAGAATTCTTCATTTTCTTTCAAAGAGATGTTGACTCTGAGGTCCTATTCCAGCAGAAAAAAATCTGTACAACTTGAAAGCCTATATATCCCTGAGGCATTTGGTGGGCCACTGTGAGGTTCAGGAAGCTGGACTAGATGGGCCTTTGGCCTGATCCAACAGGGCTTTTCTTATTTTCAGTATTTTGAAAAGATATTGCTACATCCAGTGGTGGTATTCAAATAAATTAACAACCGGTTCTATGACATCATAGCCGGAGCAAAAAAAACCCCAAAGCCAGCTGAGGTAAGCAAGTGGGCAGGGCCCGGCCGTTTAACAACCGGTTCTATAGAACCTGGGAGAACCCCCTGAATAACACCACTGGCTACATCCCCTCTGTATTTTTAACACAGTTTAATATCTTCTTATTCTGAGTGCTGCTAGAGAATTGCAAAGGAATTACATTTGTCCCTTGAGGAAATATTTTTGTAATAAAAGATGAAAGCCCAGAACTTAAATCTCCCAACATTGAGTAACACTATTTACGTATTCAGTAACAAAAAATCACTGAAACAAATCCCTACGCATACGTTTCAACTTGATCTCTTGGAAAGGTAAATGGGGAAAAATGAAATTGTCCTGTACCGCATTCGAAATACCATACAGATTTAAAGAACAAAATGTTTAATGTCAGATTATAGAATTAATACAAAGAACAATTACATTTTTGATCCTTGAGTATTCCTTGCTCACATACCCCAATAAAACACAAGCCAATGTAGTTTGGAGTACAGTAAATTGGGGCCCAATTTGATCTTGCATCAAGCTCTAACTTGCATCAAGCTCTAACTGATCTTGCATCAAGCTCTAACTGATCTAACTCTCCCACCCCACTTTCAGAGAAGGTGTCCTACCTTGAAGGATCCAGTTCATAGACAATAATTCTCCTGATTTTAGGTGACCCTACCCTGGCTCCAAACTGCTGATCACCTACCTGAGAGATTCAGCTTATCATCTACCCCTTAAAGATGATGCTCAAGAGTTACATTTGCCCCTTAAGCCATTTGGCCTAAGAAAGAAGGTACCCATTGCTCAGTGGAAACCCAGCCCAAATTCCCAAGCCAGACTGCCTCTGGCTCGCAAACCCCTTGACCAACCCACTTGCATCAGGAGACTCACTGCATTTCCTAATGCTGACTAAAACAGAATCTGCCACCTAAGAGGGCTAACCTAGCTCAGCATTCCCCAGCATTCCCCAGTGGCGATCCTTCCGGGTGACAAATGATCTGGGTGCTGTGCTGGTGGAGGGTGGTGATGAGGCGGCTCGCCTCTCCCAGAGGCAAGCCAGATGAGTGGTGTTCAGCCCACCCACGCACCCACCCACTTTGCCCTGTATAGCTCCAATATGAAGCCCAATGTGGTGTGGGAGCTTGGTACAGGGGTGTGTTGTGGGGGCGTTCAGAGCAGGGAGCAGGTAAAGAGGGCAATGCTCCTCGTTCCTTGCCCCAGGGTGGCCCCATGGCTGGGTCCACAACTGGCATCCCCCATCTCACCTGCCAAAAATGAAGTCATGCAGGCCAGACTCCAGATCAACCAAAAACAGGCCTGTGCCCTCAGCTGATTAATGGACTTCATCACCCTATATAAAAATGCTGATGAATGTGGCATGTAGGATGAAAACCCTGCCAGCAGCCATCACTACCTTCCCAAATCCTGTCTGACCTTCTTTCTGGCCCCACCCACCTTCCTGGGGTTCCATGATACCCACCTAGCCTTCTGCTAGAGCTTGTGCAGCAAGTACAACCATTCCAAGCGTCTACCTTCATAGGACTTGGACATCTCTAAGGACCTGGCAGCTCAAGGGCAGAGCTGTCTTCTGCCCCAAATGGGTCTCACCTAAATGAATGAAAGGACTTGGGGAGGGAGACTATTCCCGCAAAATGGACAGCAGCTGGTTCCAGAACATTCCTTGATTTCCAGTGCAATGGAGCCTGGCTACCTCTCCCAAATTGAATTTGGTCCCGATGCCACTGTTGTCCCTGTGGACCAAAACCAATGCTATGCCCACAAATAAGCACCCAAATAATCGGGGGACTAACCAGTAATCACAAGGCTCTTTTTCATCCCTGACCAAAATGGTTACTGGGTCCTGGTGATTGCCCCTCAGAGAGATCCTCCTCGAGCACAGCCATGGGGCAGCACTAACCCCACTGCCTACTACAGAAACATCACATGCATACTGCCCCATTGATCAACTCTTGATTGTCTTAATTTAATGGACACAATTAATGGATAAGTTCCCTAACCTCGGGGCTGCATTGCAGCTGCATTGGTGCTGGAAAGTTGGATAGGATTGGGTCCTTATGTAAGGGGACATATACTCCCTTCCTTTGAGGAAGGCCTTTGTGTCTGTCTCCCCACTGCAGATTGCAGCGCACAGCCCACTGACATAGCTGCATTGGCACTGGAGAGTTGGAAAGGATTGGGCTATACGTCTCATTAAATTCAATGAGACTTGCTTCCGAGTAAACATGCATATCATCATCATCATCATCATCATCATCATCATCATCATCATCATCATGTGTATTTATATACCACTTTTCAATAATAAAGTTCACAAAGCAGTTTACAGAAAAATCAAATAACTCCGGGCCAAATCCTATCCAATGTTCCAGCCCTGATGTAGCAGTCCCAATGGGGTGTCTGCTGCATTCTGTGGTGGTGATGGAGTCAGGGAGGTCTCCTCAAGGTAAGGGAACATTACCTTGGGATTGCATTGCAGCTGCATTGGCACTGGAAATGTGGGTAGGATTGGGCCCTAAATGGTATACGCTTGTGCTGTAAAACTCTTCAGGAATGCATTTGGACCAGTGAAAGCAAGTCATACTGACCTTTTTTTGTTCTGCTTCTGCTGTTGATTTCTGGTTGGTTTTTACAAGAATATCCAACTGTGGGTTTATCTGTCTTCTTTTAAAACACTGTAAGCTGTTTCAAGAGCATGCAGGGCTAGTAAAGCTGCATATGCATTTTAGCAATAAATAAAGTTAAACTTTTGACATTCTACCTGCATAGTAATAGATGCATTTCAGAAAAGCCCTGGCAATTAACAACAGTAATTAATTCCTACCTTCAGACCACCCAACTAAACCTTAAAAAAAACACCAGAAAAGGATCAAAGTATTAAAAGCTGTGCTTTACTGCAATTATTTTAATAAACAAGGGGAAATATGAACCAGGACAATCTACCAGATTTGGCAATACAAGGGTGTGCCTCTGTCACTTATGGGGGAAAGCAAACTTTTGAGGAAGGTTTTATCACCAGTAAATATTAGACCAGTTTTCAAGAGCAAAATTAAAAAGTCATAAAGGTTTTCTTTGCAATGTGAGCTTCTTCAACTTTTGTTTAGGGTTTCATGTTCTCCTGGATTGCATATTGATTCTAAGATGGTTTAAAAAAAAATTAGACCTGCACTTTTTAATCAGTAGGTCAAAGCATTTCTTTAGCTGAAACAGTGTTAAAAGTGCAGCTCTTTATTTAATTTGGTTAATAGATTGCCTTGAACTAGTTTTTCCATGAGCTTTTCCTATTCAGAGCAGCCAAGCAAAAAGATTACACAATTCCAATGGTACACACTTTCCTAGGAGTAAGCCACACTGAACACAATGGGACATACCACTGAGTAGACATGCATAGGATTGTACTGTAAGAAAGGTAGTAAGGAGCACATGATGATGAAGCCTCTCCCCAGCTATCTACTGTTCCACCAACAGCTGCTTTCACTACTTGTGTACTTCATGAGAGAGTTTGCTTCAGGTAGTCTAGTATAACAGGCAGGGGTGCCAACTTGTGATCAACATTGGAGGGGCATAGCCCCTGGTGTGGCCACACCCCCTGACATGGCCACGCCCACACAGCATAAAAATAGCACCTTCAACTTAAAGTACATAAATTATATGCACAATCTATTGAACATATTATGATGGCTGCATACAGTGGTGTCATCTACAAATAAGGAACGGGAACGTTGGGCGGGACTTCCGCGGGACTTCTGTGTGATTGGCTGCCCACCCGTCCCGTTCCGTGGCTGCCCTGGCTTCGGGGGGTGGTGGTGCCTGCTCGCCGGGGGAGATGGGTGGGGGGCGCGCCGGAGCCTGGGCTAGCAGCGGTGGGGCGTGCAAACCGGTGGCAGCCCCCCCGAGGCCAGGGCAGCCACGGAACGAAACAGACGGGCTGCCAATCATGCGGAAGTCCCACCCAAGTCCTGCCCAGCGTTCCCGTTCCTTGTTTGTAGATGACACCACTGGCTGCATATCATTAGACTCATAGATAGCCTAATCACTAGCAGAGTTAAGTGGATGTCCAAGCTCACCAGCAGATTGCTTCACACCAGAAGATAAGAAACAAGGCATAGTTCCTTTATATTAGGTTTAAGGCTTATATTAGCAGATAAATTCCATAGAGGGTAAAGCAGGTAACAGTTTGTCAGTATAAAACAGTCCAGGTCAAAAGTTATACAAAGTAGATAATAGCAGCAGCCTCATAGGGTTTTTGGCATAGATAAGCAGTTCAAAACACTTCTTGGTAGATATGCACACAGTCCATAGCTTACTGAAGCACTGAGGTAAATTCACTCCCACACAGAGAGAGTCCTCCTCACTTCCTGATAACAGAGCACTTCACTAACATTACTAACAATACTAACAGTACTAACTGTACTAACAACACTAACAGTGCTGTCACTTAATTAGCACATTACTAACACTACATTGCTAACACTACCACTACTAACAATGGCTTCATAGTGCGCTGCTTATATCCCACTCTAGAAGCAATCAGCTTCAGGTGAATGTAGCTTACATGCCGCTAAGTACCTATGGCACACAGGTGAGTTGCATTACTGCAAGTAATTGCTCTCCTTGCCAATATTTCCTATGCTACAAAATTACTGTGGACCTGTAATGGCTCCGCAGCCTGACAGAACACAGATAAGTATCTACATCATTTCTGCCCCCCACCCCCAATCTCCTTTTCTAGCCATGAAGAGCAGCAGTCCTTCTAGGAAGTCCTTCCAAAGCAAGGGCTAGGGGTGGGTTTGGGGTTTTGTCCCAAACTTTTTTGATTAAAATAGCAAATTGTGGTGTTATGTGTTTTTTTTATCCAAATTTTAGGATAATGATTGTGCTGGGATTTTGACATGGTAGTGAGGAGTGGACAGGGAGGAGGAGGAGGAGATGCATGCCAAGATTGCAGAGGCATGTACAAGGGGGCAGGAAATTTGCAAAGCGGGCAGAGTGCCTGCCCCAGAGGTGCCCAACCCAACGAGGGCTGGGGCTTGAGAGAGAGAGTGAGGAGATGCATCCCGAGATGGCAGAGGGGCATACAAGGGGGCAGGACACTCGCAAAGCGGGCAGAGTGCCTGCCCCAGAGTGGTGCCCAACCCTGCACAATTAAGAGCAAAATTAATACATACACAACCCTTCTCCACTCAGGGCCAGCCCATCCTGTCGCCAGAGGCAATAGACTGGTGGGGGGGAACCCATCTCTGTCCATGTACTTGCCTCCTGGTCCTCTTTCTCCCTGGATTAGAGAAAGAGAAGAGGGGGACAGAGAGGGCAGGAATTGGGGTGGTGGTGGTTCCCACACTGTATAACTCTGATATTGCTTTCTCAATTGCAGTATATTGTGCAGTATCAGAAGCCTTTCTGGAAATCCTCTGGCTTTCAGAAGCAGCTTGCCAGGTGTTGCAATGCACTGTGCTGGGAATGAGAGTTTCTGGAGTCTTGTTGCACATCTGGAAGCTCCTCAGCCCCAGAGTGCGATCCAATATTTGAATTCTCAGACTGTAACCCCAGCATTTGATATCATCCCCGGTAGAGGTCTGACTACTACTCTTGCCGATTACTTTGACAAATTCACAGATAAAATGTTTTCCACATGGTAGTAATAGACTGGTGAGGAAGAGGTTAATGGGAGCTGGGAAAAGCATGCACACAACATGTCTATCAACAAGTTCCAACTAAGATGGAAATTATCTGTTGAAAAATGTCTGACAGATAACCTTGTTATAAAGAGATACACAAACTGTCTTGGATGTACTGTAATACTGGCTCCTCAACCTCAATTACAATTGGGTTTTTTTTCCATCTTTCATTTGCACATTTTACAAGCTAGTAAACTGAAGTACGTTGAAAGTATGTGTTGAAAGATCTTGTGATGGGAAAAACAGCATCTTTTCCTAGTTTATCTGTTTGCATGCATTGGAATGCGCACTTTGCCATTTGCAACCCTACACACACTGAACCGAGAGCAAGCCCAACCGAACACACTGAGAATATCTTCTGAATAAACATGCCTATGATTACACTATAAGAATGCATAAAAAGTATAAATCTGCACATTTGGCAAGTATGTAGTTGTCTGGGAAAGCAGAAGATATTCTGTATGGAAGGAAGTCTGAGCCTTGTCCATGTATTTATTATTATTATTATTATTATTATTATTATTATTATTATTATTATTATTATTATTATTATTATTATTATTATTGCAAAAGAAACCAACTTGCAAAGTTAAAATGATCAATTTAAAAATAATCGAGCTCTTTATTTAACTCAATTCATGAGGGTGAAATAAAGGGTGCGAGGGGTAAACTGGAATTGCACTCTGAAGTGGCTTTCAACACAGCCAACATTTTAAGAAATGCTTGTGTGTCTTTATTCATTTCCTGATGAATTTCACATAAATACAAAGTGCATGGATTACTATTCTTGGAATCCACTTATGGTCATATGGTTTAGTCATTTTCATTTGCTGATCCCAGCAAAAAAACACAAATCTCATATTAAACCAATTTAGAGCCCAATTCTATCCCCCCTTTGCTGGTACAGCTGCACCAAAAATGGATGCGCTGTACCCAGGGGAGGGGTGTATGGATGGGGAGGCTTCAGAGGTGAAAGGGGATTTAAATCCCTTACACCTCTGCAAGCCTTCCACTCCGCAATGGTTTGCCTTGGACCTGTGCCAGCAATTTTGCTGGTGCAAGTACAAGGAGAGAAAGGGGTTACAGAGCCTGCAGAAAAGGGGGTTAGGATCCTGTGTCTGTCATTGCCCCTGGATCCACCCCCTCCCACAGCCTCCCCACCCTTATTTCACCCTCTCCCTGCCCCATTTCATCCCTTTCCTATCTCTGACGCTGCCTTACCTACTCTAGTGAGTGGCTGGCAATATGATGGCAGACTGAGAGAGCTCCCAACTCATGCAGCAGTTCTCTTACATTGTGGGGTGCATTCTGTCAGCAGCCATTTTGTGACAGTGGAACTCACTTCCACTGTCGCAAAAGGCTGCATGTGACTGCCCAATCCTCAGTAGGATAAGGCTGTAAAGTAGTTTGATATATATTTACAAATATCTCTGAACTGGGTAGATATAAAAGTATTGTGTAATTGGTATGATTTTATTATCCTGTCGTTCCTCTATAAAGATTTCAGGGCAGCACATATGGTTTTCTAATGGAGAGTTTTAGAAGACTATTAATCCCTGCTCGGTGCAGTCAAACACTCTCCAGGTTTATATTAGCAAGAGAGACAGCAACACACACCGTGCTAAACTCACAAGATGCAGCATCTTTCAAACTGTGGGTTGGTTCCCACTTGGTGGGTCATGACCCAATTTCTGGTGGGTCCCACAGAGCCTCCATTGAAAACAGGGTGATGGAAAGATCAGATAATTAATTGCTTCAAGCCTCAAGGCTCTTAAAAAATCAGATAGCTGCTAATTGCCCTGCAAAAAGCTGGGCTTCGGTAGTTTGCAAGTTTGTGCAAATACCGGGAGATAAATTGTCTTTTTTTCTGCTGTTTTTCCCAAGTCTTTCCCAAGTTTTTCCCAAGAGGCACAAAAAAGTGCCTCTTATGGCCCCTGCTAACTGGGCCATAAGAGGCGCTTTTTCAAGTTGTATTCCTCTTATATTTAGCAAGCAGAGTCATTATCTCTATTCACTGTGTCTTTTCTAGTGACTGTTGCTAGTGGTGTTCAGCACTTTTTAGATTGTGAGCCCTTTTGGGACAGGGAGCCATTTAGTTGTTGTTATCATTGCTTGTAAACTGCTTTGTGAACTTTTTTTTTGTTGAAAAGCGGTATATAAATATTGATTGATTGATTGATTGATTGATTGATTGATTGATTGATTGATTGATAGGTCGTGGGGGCAAGTGAATGCTGGTCACATAACTAAGCCCTTCAAGCCTTGAGGCTATTAATTACAGCTTTCTTATTATGAGACATGGATTGGGTGTTGTTGTTTTTTGACAAACAAATAATATTGCTTGTAAGCAAATACATTAAAATATTATTTCTTCCTAAATCACCTTTTTTAAAAGAAGTCTTATCTCGTAAAGCTAGGTGGGTCCCAATAGAGTATCATTTTAATTTGATTAAAATTTGGGAGATTCAAGAAGAGATAGGGGGCAAAACTAATATTGAGCTGTATGAACCTATGTATGTAGCCCATGGGCCACTGGTTGGTCATCCCTCCTACACAGTTCTATAAAAGGTAAGCTACAAATCCCATTGAACGTTCTTCTCTATAGTGCAACATTACATGTTACCCCTCTCCTAATTCTTCATATCTTCATATGATTCTTCAAACTTCTTCATATGTGGCTTTCAATTGAAAAATGTGTGTGTGTTGTCTCTCAACTAAATTAACCACAGATGAAATTAATTTTATCTGGTTTTCAGTTTCCTTCTTTTATGTTCCAAAATCTTCTGTTCAGCTTCCTACCTCTTTTGAAAAACCTTCCAGTTCACCCTGGGGAAAGGGACTGTAGCTCAGTGGTAGCTCAATTGCTTTGCAAGAGGAAGATACCAGATTCACTTGCTATCATCTGCTATTAAAACATCTGGAAAAGACTTCTTTCCCTGTTCCTAGAGAAATGCTGGCACTCAGAGAAGCAGACCAGACTGATCAGTGGTCTAGCTCATGGCATGCTAAACCTGTGTGTGGTTTGAACATTTTTTTTTTCTACATTAAACAGTGGCAGGGGCACAATGGGGGCTGGGCTTGAGCAGGATGCAGAAAAGTTTTAACCATATTTTTTATTATCATCATCATCATCATCATCATCATTAACATTATTATTAATTAAATTTCTACCCCGCCTTTCTGCCCGAAGGCACTCAAGGCGGCATTACAAAATTAAAACACAATAAAATAATTCCATCAATTAAAAGACAATAATTAAAAACAATATTAAAAATAAAACATACAACAAGCCAATCCCATGGATCATAAAATGTACAAAAATATAAAAAGGATGCAAAAAAGCCAGCCAGCCTGTCAGCAACTAAAAGCCTGCTGAAACAAAAAGGTATTCAGCCCCCGCCGAAATACCGCCAAAGAGGGAGCAGTTCTTAACTCTAAGGGGAGGGTATTCCAAAGTTGGGGTGCCACCGCCGAGAAGGCTCTCCTACTGGCCGCCACCCCTCTCACCTCTCCTGGTGGTGGCACAGTCAAAAGGGCCCCCCCAGATGACCTCAGAGTCACTTGGCCTTGGCTTATTCCTTATTTGGGACCCTGTTATTAGCCCCAGGACAGAAGGTGCAATGACATTAATGAGAACGTTCCTCTCAGGGCAATTAGCAGCCATGGGAGCCCCAATTCTAATGCCACCCTCCCCCTGTTCTATAGTTCAGATCTTGATTATGCT
The DNA here is from genome assembly GCA_029204185.1 of Lerista edwardsae. Lineage (NCBI taxonomy): Eukaryota > Metazoa > Chordata > Lepidosauria > Squamata > Scincidae > Lerista > Lerista edwardsae. The sequence continues at coordinate 8,117,224 of JAJKFI010000012.1, forward strand.
CCTTGTAACTATTCAGGATAGAAAAGAAACAACAACAAAACACAAACAGAGAGGGAGGGCAAACTATGCATTTACTATCAAACTATGTTGATAGGTCATAAGAAAGGGGAAAGATAGTTTTGAGTTCTAAAGCACTGAGAATGACTGTAAAGGGCTAATCAAATGGCACTGCACACTGGATACAGGCTTAAAGAGGACAAGCACAGCAACAGAAGAATGAGCCAGTAAAGAGTTCTGTCTGGCCACAACAGAAGGATTGTGGTTATATGTATTTTGCCCACCTACGTGACTTGGGAAGCCACATTGCTTGGAAAATGCTGTTGCTGGGCCCAAGGAAGAAGCTTACAGCTTGACTAGGCAGACGCAACATGCTGGAGAGATGGCAGAAGAGGGTTGCAACAATTTTCCACGGCTCCTCCTTCATGTTGTTTAATCTACTGCTGTACTACTGGGAATGTTTATACAGGTTTTTTTTGTTTGTTTCAATGATCATATGACCTACCTTAATAAAAAAATATGCAATGAATTCTGAGCAAAACATCCAAACACAAACATTTTTTCTGCATTGGGAATCTCATCTAGCCTACATGGCACATGAAAAATCCCTGTTCATTCGATTACTACATCACATTTATTGTAATAATGCCTTAGCTGTGTTCTCTAGGTGAGAAGGACAAGACATCAGCTTCTTACAAATAAAATCAAACTATTCCATGAGACAACAGCTGTTGGGCCAGCAGGGTGACTAACTACAATAACTCCAACAGTCATCTTACAAAACCCTAAGTAGTAGCTTCTTTCCAGGCAACCTCAGGAGAGTGCTGCTCCCTTATCCAAATAGTGATGCTTAATTCACTGAGAACACAATCCTATACTGCGTTGGATTGGCAAGGCCGGCCGGCCAGCGCCAAATCCAATACAGTATAGTGGAGGCTAGAACCTCCCCGCAGCAAGGGAGCGTTCGCTCCCTTACAGTAGGGGAGGATCCAGCCTCCCCTATTATATATGCTCCTCGAATCTGCACCTGCTAAACAGCAGGCACAGATCTGAGGAGAATGTGCGGCCAGAATCGGGGCCACGTGGTCTCGCAATCGAGCTTAGAATGCGGCTGGATGCCACCTCCCAAGCCTGCCCACGTCCCGCCTCCAACCTCCCTCCCACCCACCACTCATAGCATCGGCTTGAGAGCTTTAGCTTTAGCATTAGCTTTAGCTCAGCGCCCTGCATCAGCACTAATGCTGTAGCGCTGACACAATGATGTTGCATCAGCACTACGTGCCATATAGGATGGCGCTGTAAAGCAGTGGTTCCCAAACTGTGGGTTTGCGAGTCAATTTCACGTGTGTTGCGAAGCACCTAGAGCAGCCATATTCTAACTGGTATATTTTCATCCTGCAAAAATCAAGCAAGGAAGGGGTGGGGCTGCAAATCAGACAGAAAACAGAATCATTCAGGCATTAATATTAAACCGAAGGCATTGCAGTCTGGCTGCAGTGGCACATACTTTAGTACAGTGGTTCCTAAACTGTGTGTTGGGATCCACCAGTGGGTCACAAGCCAATTTCAGGTGGGTCACATAGCTCCTAGAGCAGCCACATTGAAAATATGGGGATGCTGGAAAGGGGAAAAGCTGTGTGGTTGTCTTGCTTGTGTCAAAGTTGTAAATAGAATTTTTTTCTTTCTGATTCACTTTACTATTGGAAATGGCTGAGAAATAACCCAGCTTATTGCTGCATTCTCAGGAAAGCAGCAGATTCTTGTATTACAATGACAGCACTTCTGGCCATAACATAACTTCCGGGTGCTTCCCGGACAGATTGTCATTCTAAAAAGTGGGTACTGGTGCTAAAGTGTTTGAGAACCACTGCACTGAAGAATACTGTTGCCTGTTTTTTAGCATTCAGGCTAGTGGGGCCTCGCCTGCTGGTTATGCTGCCTGATGCCGATGTAGTCATTGCCACACCCTCAGCAGCATTTTCAATCCATCACAGGTTACAAGTCATGATGGGTACATGCAACATCCTGGTTTAAGAAATATGTTAGCTGTGAATGCCAGGTGCAAGGGAGTGGCAACAGGATGCAGGTGTCATGTGTGCTCCCTGAGGCATCTGGAGGGGGCACTGTGAGACATAGGAAGCCAGACTAGATAGGCCCTTGGTCTAATCCAGCAGGGCTTATGTTCTTATTTGTGCCAAAGGTTTGTACACAAGTAGAACTCCTTCAAACATTGGGCAACTCTAGGCAACCAGGGATTTCAATAGCATGGAGGTGCATATAGGTCCCTTGCACACAAATAGTAAACATGTGGCTGCTGGGGCATGTTGCCTGTAGGGGCATCACCAATAGAGAGCATGGTCATGCTTCCTTCTTACACATTCCCTCAATGTTGGTGAGCAGCATATGAATAGGACTATAGAACCAGACAATTATTAGATGACCTCAAATTTCTATATATTCTCACACTCTCAAGAAAATTCATTAGACATTTACACACACACACAGCGCGCGCGCACGTGCATTTATATATAGTTATTGAGAGAGAGAGAGAGAGAGAGAGAGAGAGAGAGAGAGAGAGAGAGAGTTTAAAATTTCCAGTAACTTAGGCTGTTTCATCTTCTCACTTATACATATCAATCAGATAGGCAGGAACTCACTCCAATTTGTTTGAAAAGAAATGACAGGCTTGTATTGATTTTTGTAAAGTTCCCAGTCTGGCAAATCCCTTTCCTTAATTTTGCCAGGCTCAATATTGTTTTTCCATGACCTTAAGATCTGACTTTTAAAAATGTGTGTAAAAAAAACGTAATTGTTGATGTTTTACGAACACCCCAAAGACATAAACTAACTTTTCGGCTGCAATAAAAATATAATGAATCAAAAGATAATGAAACATTCTAAATTCTTCACAATGACTTAGAATTTCCCGGAAGAATTATCTCGGAAGATTCTATTAGTTCAAATCCAGTTATCCTTATACAAATATTATCATTTCTTTCCAAAAACTGGCCTTATTCCAGTCAAAGTCATTTAAGGCTCATTGATTTCAGTTGGAGAATTAGAACATAAGAAGAGCCCTGCTGGATCATGACAAAAGTCCATCTAGACCAACTTCCCACAGTGACTAATCAGATGGCCCTGATTAGTCTCCACTCAGGTATAAAGGGATACCCTTGTCCAGTAGTGAAATTCAGGGGGTTTGCCCAGGTTCTATAGAACCAGTTGTTAAATGGCCGGGCCCCGCCCACTTGCTTACCTCGGCTGGCTTCGGGGTTTTTTTTGGCTCTGGCTATGACATCATAGAACCGGTTGTTAATTCATTTGAATTGCACCACTGCCCTTGTCCCTATATTACTCCCCTGCAACTGGTACTCCTAAGGCTACTACCACTGAACCTGGAAGCTATTGGCCATTTTGATTAATAACCACTGTTTGAATTGTCAAAATTTGTCTAATCCCCTTTAAAAACCATCTAAAGTAGTGGCAGTAATAGCCAACCAGAGGAAAAAAAGCAACTACTGTACTTAACTCATAAAAAGAATTAATTTTTATTAAGTGATGTATTTAAAAAGTGTGATTTATTAAAAAAAATGACATCACTTCCTGGGTAATGACCTCATTTTCAGTGTTAAGGTCTTAGGGAGGTCCCGACAGGCTGTCGTACCCTAAAAGGGGTCCCCATGCCCAAAAGGTTGGGAACCATTGGCCTGGTGATACCATTGGGTACTCCTGTTCAGAAGCTCTGGTGCCACAAAGGCAAAGCTTAAGCTGCTTCTCAACTGTTAGGAATAAATACTATTAAGGGACAACAATCAGCTACTGGATATGGGAAAGGGAAATAAAATGGAAGGAAAGGGGGAAACATAATTAAGGGATCTTGGTGCCCACAATCAGGACTGGCTCCATGAGAGGTGGGGCCCCCTTCCCCCAGCCCCCCCCCTCACCAAGAAAAGTGCTTGTTGTGCCACATATGGCACCTGGAAATAGTTGGTTGTGACATGATGACATCACTCCAACTGCTTCCAGGAGGCCCATTTTGGGCAGTTTGGAGGCAGGGTCAGGCGGGAGGGCCCATGGTAAAGCTGCTATGCTCACCCCACTGATTTACAGCACATAGAGATCCCGACTGCAGCAGCAGCAGATATGCTCACTGCACTGGTGCAGGGCCCCACAAAGTGTGGGGCCCAATGTGATGACATTGGTCACATTGGCTTAAGGTCAGCCCTGCCCTTAAGGCTGGATGCAGCCGAGCATGCCAACAGTGTACTGTTGTGGGTTCCGGGATGTAGTTTCCTAGTGTTCCTGGTCCTTTATTAGATACCCAGAAGCCTTGGGAACATTTCCCAGGGGTCTTGTATTTGCAGTGCTGCATCTGTCTAATAAAGGTCACAGCAGCTGCATTCCTCAACCAGGAAACTTTGCACTCTGAACTCCCTACTACAAAATTGATCAGAACTGCTTTTGTATACAGAGGCGTAGCTAAGGAGCTGCAGAGGCTGCAATTTCACCAGGCAATAGGTTTAGGGGGGCAACAAGCTGAGTTTGATCCAAGTGGCCAAAATTATGAAAATGTTGGTAATTATGATAATATCATAATCATAATATCATTAATCATAATATCATAATATCATTATGTTGGTAATGAAATAATATCATTATGATGGATATCATTAAAAAAGTAATGCAAAATACAATGAAACAAAGTGTATAAATTTTTTTATCAAAAGTTATGGTCAAAAACCAGAAAATGAAAATGCAACTGTCATGTAAAAATTGTGGTTTGTTAAAATTGTGATTTTTAGGAAAAATACTGTCATGTTATATATCATTTCATGCAGAATTTCATGCAGAATACAATTAAAAAACCAGCATGTAATAAGTTCATTTTATCAAAATTAGGCAAAAACAACAACACCCAAAATACAACAGTGACATCACTTCCTGTTGTGATGTCACGTCCGGAGCATCCTTCTGCCTTCTGTACTAGGCTACACTTTCATTAGCTACACCAGTATTTGTAAGTTATGGTTTTCATCATTCCAGCTTATGGCTACAAATGACAATGATCACTGGTTTTAAAACAATTTTACAAATTCAGTGGGGGAATAAGTCCAGGTTCCCAGGATATGGACCTTCCAGGTTCAGAGTCAGAATATTCTCAGTTACCAGTTGCTGAGGAACAAATGTTGGACGCAGTCTGGAACACCACTTCATGAAGCATAAAAGGTTGGCACTGGAAGAAAAAATCAGTATCATTCACTTAATATAGTGTTATTTTAAGTAAGACAATATTATCATCATTCTATATCAGTAGATGTTTATTTTTTTAAAAACCAGATCATTGAGTTAAAAACATATGAAACATAATCACAAAAATAATTAGTGAGAGGAATTTCCATATCTCTCAGTCCTGTTGCAATGCCTGTATTATTGATCCAGCGACTCGTGTCTTTTACAAAGAAAATGTATTGTAAACCATCACCATCTGTCGTAAACATGTATAGCACAATCCCATACACAGGTACTCAAGTACGTCCCACAATGTTCAATGGGCTCACTCCCAGGTAAGTGTGCTTTGCATTGTATCAATTCCTGACTATTGCAAGGAATTGCAGGAATTGATACTGTTCATTAAGAGTCTCCCAGCCCAATCCTGAGTCCTAAGCTTTTTAGCCGGCGCCGAAGCAAGGGCCTCCAAGTAAGGTTGTGTGGCCTGGCTCGGAGGCCAGGAACCGGCGGCAAGAGTTGCCGCTGGTCCTGCCCCCTACTTCACCCCTCCCCCACCAGGAATGCCCTCCCACCCTGCCCTGAAATACCACATTGCTGGTGAGCGATAAACTCACTGCTTGCCGGTGCCCAGTGCTCCCTCTGGGGCACATGGACTTGGCGACACCATGGCACTGCCCCAGCACCGGCAGTAAGGACTTATCGCCAGCATTGGAGGCGCTTTACCGCACCAATCATGACAGTACAAGCTTACCAATTGTGGTAACGGGCTCTGGATTGGGCCCTGAATTTAAGACAATACAGTAACTTTTTGGCCTTACAAATTGTCCTACAGTTTCCTGTAAATCAGTCTACATATTAGTGAAGATTAAAGAAAATGCATAGTACACACATCTGGGGTGTTTTCTTTTATATTTTTACAAAAAACAAATTCATAGTCTACTGGGAGAAGAATTCTTATTGAAAACTAGAAGGGTTCCAAAAATATACAGCCTATACAAGTTGTGGAAAAATCAAAGTACATATTTAACTGCTTTTCCATCTCTGCTGCAACATTTTATAGACTATTAATGCAGAAGAGCTCCAAAGTGGAAGACCTGTCCAATAGAAATAGAGGGTTTATATAAAATATCAGCTAAAGAACAATGTGGCAAGAACAGCAGTGGCAGACTTTCCACAGGAGAGGATATGGAGGTTAAATAAGGCGTATTTATAGTTTAATTTGTTCATGTAACCTCCAGTGTGTAGCCAAAGGAACAGATTCATTTGTGTTTACTTTTTTAAAAAAATTACAAGACCAGACAAAAGTCACGTTTGAACTTTAGAATGTGTTTTCTCACTATTTTTAGACAGATTTAGGAGGTTAGAAATATTCTGGAAAGCTCTGTGCTATGTGCAACTCAAAAAAAAAAATATTTGGATTTCCAGTGAATGGGTAAAAGCACTTGGCCATGGTCCCAGTGGATACCATTAGGGCTCCATTCAAATATCTGAAATTGCTTTGAAAACTACACGGAAAAGCAGAATACGAATTATATAAATACGTTCTTCCTATTCTGATTTTCTACATTGATGGGGGCGCAAAGTGAAATGCATAGTGTTCGCATAAGAAAGCCTCAGGTTCTCTTACTGGACACACACACACACACACACACACACACACACACACACACTGCCCTCTAAATGTTGGATCGTGTCTGGAACAGCACCTCATGAAGTAATAAAGATTAGCACTGGAAGGAAAAGTCAGATTCACACAGAAGCATTTTGTATATGCTCTAGGGATCCCAGGCATAGTTCAGACACTTATGGGGATGAGCAGTGGTGTTCCTAGAGAGGGGACAAAACGCTAAGTGTTGCAGTAGCCTGAGCTCCTGTGTAACGTGGCCCTTCCCTTTGCCTCCAGAGCCATTCACTGCTCAGAGAACAAAACCTCTGAGCCAGCTCTCCAGGCCGTGAATGACTCTGGAGGCGAGGGGGGGCACGTTACACGGGAGCTCAGGCTCCTGCAACTCTTAGCATTTTGCCCCCCCCCCAGGAGTGCCACTGGGGATGAGGAAAAAGCAGATGGGGTAGGTGTTATTTTATTTTCAGGTTAGTCACTTCTTGCCAATGACTATTTTCATGACAATTTCAATATACTGTTCACTCTTTATAGCAATGATATTTACTTGGTGGGTTTTATAACATTTGTTTTATTTCAGTGGCTATGTGGAGTCAATACCGTACTTGATGGGTTGGTATTTTTTAATCTAATCAGAATATGGAACTATCAGCTGGCCTTTTGTTGTCTTGCGTGCTCCCTGAGGCATCTGGTGGGCCACTGTGAGATACAAGAAACTGTAGATACAAGATGGGCCTTGACCTGATCCAGCGGGGCTGTTCCTTTGTTCCTAAGATCATTTTAAAAGTACAACTGGATTGTGCCCAAAAACATCTTTTTAAAACCAGAAAGAGATAAAATGTCAATACCATAGTATATCAGATTTAAGTGAGAGATTCTTGAATTTTACATTAAAAATATCCAGCATCCAACTGGAAGACATACGCACATGAAAATCAAGCTTGTTGCTTTGGAATATGCAAGGCCACTAACCCATTTTAAAATGTTCCCCTTTTCACTAAAGGCAGATATTTCTCTTGGCCCACAACTTTTTTCAGCTGAAACCCAACACTAAAGAGCAATGTGCTGATGCTCTGCCATGGGCCTGCCTAACCTGATGTTGTGTGCTTCTGCAGAATTACACCCTAACTTGGATGAGGCATACCATATTTTTGGCAGAGTTCATTTGCAGCTTTTGGGCATGTTGCACCAAGCACAACACAGAGAGAAAAAGAAAAGTATACAGTATACATATTTGTGTATCCCAGAACTGAATAGGGGATTAAACAGGATTCCAGTCAAAGTCGAAGTATCGTGATGCCTGTCTAAAGCCAGCAGTGGAACGGGGGGGGGGGGCCGGGGAACGTGAAGGCTTCCTTAGACAATATTATAGAAACATTCCTCAGGTTCTGTGAACCACTACTGCTGAATTTGTGATGTGTCTGTTAACTATTATAATCACACTATGAGATAAAAAAAATGGCTCAGCATTAACTATGCTGTTCAAGCAACATTTATATCCAGGTTTTCTAATGGGTCTGACAGTCAGAAATACGGCCAGGCAGATATACTGTATACATCCAGTGATGTCATCTGAGCACGCCAACTACCGGAACGCTCAGATGATTGACAGCCCTCCGCCCCTATGGCGGAGGGCTGCCACGCCCCCCCCCAAGCCTCACTGCACCGGAATCGCTCCATTTTAGAGCGATTCCGGACGCAAGGGAGGACGGGCGGGCCCAGCCGCAGCTCGCCCGTCCTCCGAGGCCGCGGAGCGGCCCGGGACCTCCGCGGAACTAGCGGAACGGGGTTCTGGGCCGTTCCGCCTGGATGACAACACTGTATACATCCCTGAACATTTGCCTTCAGTGGCCATTCCAAGTCACTGCATCAGATGGAAAAAGAAAAAAAGAAAAACATTTTTCCTCAGTCAGCTCAGGTAGGCCTCCCTCACTACCATTTGACTGCTTCTCTCTCAAAATTGTCCGTCAGTAGCCATTCTATCTGGTGGCAACAGAGGGAGAGGAAGAGAACCTATCCATTAGTTCAGTGGATTGGTTCAGTGGGAATGGGACTAATTACTATTGGGGGAAAAGATTTTCTTGTCACCTAAGGCAGTGTTATTCAAACTGTGGGTCAGTACCTGATATCAGGTAGGTCGTGGAAAGCTGGGAGCAGCCATCTTGGAAACTGCAGAACCTATTCTTGTTACATTCCTTTAGTGAGTGTTAACAGTTTAAATTTTCGGGTTTTAAATTTTTTTGTTTTTAGTTCAGTGTTTTTACATCATATTTAGTCCTAATCTTACTTTCTGTCAGGGATGCTTATGGTTGTACAATTGCTGCAGTTATATATTGGATTCCATGCAGTATAAACTCAGACAAGGCAGGTGCAGCTTGAAAGTTTATTTCAACAGGCAACAGTTAGAACAGAACAGAACAAAGGGCAGGAGCCCAAATCCGCTTCAGGATTCATATAGCTCAGGGCTCCTGATTGGAGGGGTGATTAGCTCCACCCCTCCAGCCCTTTCTCAGGCTTAACTCCTTGCTATCCTCCTGCATACATAACAGCAGTCCAAGAATGCCAATTTGTATTTCAGGAGTGTTATTTTATTATGTTACAACATAGAGGTAAGATAACAGGAGGGGACATGCCTTAAGAAGAGATAGCAGCCAAATGAGGCCAGGGGGTGGGCTTAGCAGCCATGTTGGCACGCTCAAAACATTGCTCATTCCAAACATTTCAGATTGCTTTCCTCGTACTGTTTAGGACTGAATAGTTTACTCCTGAAATAAAAACTTACGAAAATAAAAACGTGTGATTGTGTAGAAACATTATTGGTAACCTTATTATGATTTAATATGCACTTACAAGGTTTAATTCCGCATAATTATATTACTGAACATACCGGACGAAATGCCACTTGCTGTCTATTTAAATTCAGATTGCACTGTTTTGACAGACTCATTTTTTGAAATCTACACAAGCAAAAATAAAACGGCCATGCCCCATAAAAAAAATGTCTGCTAATGTTCAGAATTTCATAAGTATTACAGTAGGAAAATTACATTAAAATCTCTTCATAACACAAGTAGTTGTCAATATCAGAGTAATTCTTTTTTACTTCTAGACTATTAAGAGTATTTTTTTAAACTTCAACACTCACCCCCCACCCCTAAAACAAATTCTGTTAATGTTCAGAATTTCAAAAATATTACAGTAGAAAATGGAAGGTGGGAAAAAAGTGTAAACGGGAAGGGGGGGAAAGGAGGGGGAAATATATATTTTTTCCCTTCTAGACCATTAACAGTGGGTGTCAGAAAATGGTGAATAAGACTGCTAGGAACAACAAGAAATTACACAGCTTCAAAAATAATGCACTCACTGAACTGTAGTTTTATTGAACCGATGTAATGCGAATACATGAATCTTTCTGTGGAAATTAAGTCCCATTTTTCGTACAGCGATTCGCACACCCGTATGCAGAACACGCAGGCATGCTTAAAGACGTTGAGATTAACTTTTACACGCGTGCAGAGAGATTTTTATTCGTGAATTCGCAGCAATCCTCCTCCTTGGCGGGAAAGATCTGAGTCAGCCATATTTGTACGCCCACGGCTTCAAGAAAATGATGTCATGTCCCCTCCTGTTATCTTACCTCTATGTGTTACAATGACAGCACTTCCTGCTTGATGATGTCACTTCCTGCCACATCACATCCAGGTTAATGACATCACTTCCTGGGGTCCCAACAGGAGTGCCATTCTAAAAAGAGGATCCATGTCTAAAAAGTTGATCTAGGGATTTGTTTTTAAACATCCTTTTAAATTTGAGACATCGTGACAGCTCCCAGTTAGAGAATGAGAGCCTGTTTTTAGAGGAGGATAACCCCCCATCCCCTGTAGGGACTGATGACCCCTAATATGTTGTTTCCTTTACCACATTACCCTCACCCAGAATGCTGAAAATATTTGCCCTCCTTTAACATCACCAGATTGACTTGTGCCAGGCATGATGGCAAACACAGGCACCCTCCATCTGATGCTTTCCTAGGATCTTTCCACAGGGGTGTTCTATGGGACTTCTATGGGTGTTCTATAGATACATAAGAAGTTTATCCAGCTAACACCACCTGTAAATAAAAACCAATGCATCTAAGGCAGAAACAAATAACCAAAATTACAATGAACACCATGTGTTGGCTTGCCACTAGAGTAACCTTCACTTTAATAGAGTTTGAGCTTTTAATTATTGTTATGTCTGAAGTACATTTCGCACAGGAAGCAGTGTTCCCCAGACGGCCTTAAAGAGACAGATGCCGTATATTGTTACTTCGTGCAGGCCCAGATGGGTGTCTGGAAATCCAAACATATCTGTCTTCTCTCCCTTTCAGCAGAAAGGCATACAGGAAATTGCACAAAAGAAAATATCATTACTGAAATTTCAGTCCAACCCAACCTGTGCACTTTCAAAAGCAATCATTAATTAACCATAATCATTCTGCATGCGTGACTGCCCCACATAGGCAATTTTGAACAGCTGGTATGGAAAAAGACTGGGCACAACCAGCTTCACACATGAGTTGGGACTTTGGAACTATGTTTCTCATCCCTCCTTATCCCTGCCCCCAATCACCCATGCCATGTTGCAAACCACTTTAGCAGATTGTGATGTAGCAGAGGTGCCTGATGTCTGGACGAAAGACAATAGGAAAAATCCCAGTAAGCATACCCAAACTTTAAGTAAGCTAAAAATAGCTCTTTTTGTCCTGACCCCCATTAATCAGGCAAGTAATTGATTTCTTTATCCGCTGACATGGTCTCACATTTCAGAACAGTTCTTGTTAATCTTACAACCTGAACTGATCTGAACCATGTTGACGCAGAAACACATCTCACAGAAACATTTTTTTTTTAAAAAAAAATGCTTATACAATGAGCAGTCAGAGAGGCCAGCACATAGATGTGAGCCATCCTCCCTGAGTCCGAGAGTGGTCCAAACCTGCTTTACGGTGGCCCTTGTGCCAGCCAAACTTTGCTGGCCTAACTGAGCCAGCATAACTCCAGGTTAGGATTGCGCCCTGAGTGTCATAAATGTGTACCATACATAAATGTGTACAACTGTACCGCCAGCAATAACAGGCTCAGGATTGAGCCCAAAGCAGTATTGAAAAACTGGATTATTAAAATCTGGACCTGGCCAATTGTAATCTCACATTGAATGAGTGGCACTTTCTCATATTGCATTCCTATCCAGAGAGAGATTGAGAGAGAGATGCTTTTTTGTTGTGTACTATACAAAAGTACTACATTCTCACACTTCATAAGATTTAATTCCAGAAAAGAGTACAGCTAGTGAAAAAGTCAATTTGGACAAAGTTTAAAAATCCTGTCTGATGGAGAAGTTGATGTTAAAGGCTATGACTAGACTAGAATTAACTTACGAATTGCTCCATTTGTAGTCAGCCAATAAACATGAATTCACCAAACTCACCCTGAGCTCTTTCTGGGGTAATTTAGCAGTCTGTTTCATTCACTAAGTGATGATAAAATCCTCCTTTGGTACACAGTTATGATAATATGATCATTGATGTTTTATCGAAACAAAAACATAGCAGGCACATACATTATTGCAGTCTTGCTCATTGGATTCTTGCATATACTGTACAGCCCTCTTAATTTCATTTTCTTATGGAAGCCCAAGAAATGAAACCACAAGTCAGCAAGCGTGCAACCAAGGAAACGTTATTTGTTTAACCTCACATACATTCAACCTGAAGAATCCATTAGCATGGGGAATCTATAAGACTTAAGACACAAACCATGGGGGATCTTAAAAAAACAACTGGTGATTTTATTTCTAGCAGCTGAATGGAATAACTATTCAAACTCAGATTACATACCAAAAACATAAACTCAATTTTCTATATAAATTGTAAATATAGTAATTATATATCTGATGAGATGTGTTATGCTATTTCGTGAATGTCTGCTGCTTTTCAAAATGGAACACTGGGTTAAATACAGCAGTAATCTGGTGTATCATTGTGTGCAGAAACTGAATAACCAACAGCTGATAGTTTGACAGTTTCTAATATTATTCCCAGCATGCATTGCTTTTAGTCCACACATTATATTCTGGGCAATATTTGATATCCATCTGCTATGGATTATATTTTCATAGTCCACTATGGTCATAACGAAGAGGAAAAATTTTGGTCATTTGATGATGTAAGGAATAAAAGGCCTTGTGATTTGGGGCAAAAATGCTAAAAGTACTAAAAGGGAATTGAGAGCTTATGAATTGGGATGGGGGGGGGGTCTCAGAAAACTAAGAACAGGGGATGAAATTGTAGTTTGGGGCAACTAACACAGAAAATAGCACAGAGAATAGCTTTGCTCATTAGAATCATTCACTAACAAGTACAAGTAGAAGCTGCAAAAGCTTGGCACTAAAAGTATTTAGGGAGTAGTATAGAAAGAAGCCAAAGCTCATTTACACACAGGCAAAAGTAAATAGGTGAAAAAGTAAAAAAAAGATAAGACAGGTGTCTCTACTAACAAGGTAGATTAGCAAGGGGTAAAAAGTTTACAGAGGGTGTAACAAATTGTGCATGCTTAATAGTGTCTAGACATATTAAACTTGGAGCACAAAAGCTGATTTGAAAGCACATGCAACGGTGGGGGTACATATCAAGGGGAAACATAAGCGAAACATGTAATAGGTGGACGGAAAGGCTGTACCCTCTAAATAGCTTAGCCAATGGTGAACAGAGGAAGGACTGCAGACGGAATAGGGTCTATAAAATGTGTATTTGTGTATTGTTCGGGGAGGGGGGTTTGGGCTTCGGTTCATCCTCTCCCTTTGCTGCAGTAAAGAAGTTCAAACTGCACTCTTTTTCTCTCTGTGCATTCTTTCTTGTGGTTGAGCGTCTGGCCAGGGGGGTCAGTCATTCCTACTGAAAGCACTGGTGTCTGCTCAGTGGGATCAGGCACTGAGTGGGTCAGGGGGACCCACTGTTTCTAACAATGATATATCATTAACTAGAATACAGTGGGAATGCATTTGCTGAGAGCAGCCAAAAAATGCCCTTGTAGTGTCCTTTTGTTCTTATACTTTTTAAAAGCATAAGTAGTCATAGAAGTCCCATGTAAGAAGAGAGGATGAGTAAAAGTCTGCAAATGCTACAACCAGTTCAGGAAGCCTTCAAGGTCCAGTGCCAACGGGTCAATTAGGACCACATGTACAAAGGAGACAACAGGAAACCCTATAAGCACAGTGCTGATAGTCTCTTTAGCTCACTGCGGTTGGCTCCTCACGTTCAAATATCTGAGGTTTTCAAAAAGAAATTATGAAGTGTTTCTTACTTTAGAAACCTAAAGCAACCCCTTTTTGTCCCATTATCAACTCAGCAGGTTTATGAAGTCAAATTTCCTGTTTGTGATAGTAAGGGGACCAATGACAGAATATTTTCATCGGTTGGGATCTAACCTTTAGTAGACTTGTAAGAGTAAGAATGAAGCCTTCATCATTAGAACCAGTACGGCAGAAGACAGAGTAAAAAAGAAGATGGTTACCACTATCTTGTCTTGCACTTGAGTTTCTTCATGGTCACAGATGGAAACATAGTGCTGAAGAAGCCTTTGGTCTTATACAAGATGGGGATCTTTCTGAAGAGCTATCTGGTCCTAGGGGGTCATCATCATCCACATTGATTATTGTACCACACTGACCTGAACTATCAACTTTCTATCCTCTTTTCCATTTGGGAATTATTATAGCAAAGAGACTGGAAGTAAAATTCTTAGCCAGCCAAAAGCCAAGCCAAACAATGGGTGACATGGTTAGAAGAATCAAGTGAATGGATTCAGGGAAGATGAGGAGGATTGAGGGCAAAAAGGCAGGTTTGGGAACAAAGAGAACAGGAACATTTCAGAGTTGGTACAGGTTTAGGAAGGGGTAAGACACAGCATGGCAAACAGGATGCAGCACAGATACCAGTATTGTAATCTGGAGTATTGAACAGCTTGTGAGCAGCCGCTTCCTTTAATAGGGACTGCTGGGTAGCTGGCACCAAAGAGAGAAGTGAAACGTCTGGCAAGAGCAATCACATAGTAATTCATACTACATCACCACTTCTGATGTGCGTAGGATTTTTATTTATTTATTGGAAAAATTTATATCCCACCTTTCCCATGCTGAAGCAAATGACCAAGGCGGCTTATGTGGGCAGGCTAGTCTAAACCACCATTTTTCAATGTTGTTGTTGTTTTACAAATATACAGTATTCTGTGATTCACCAAATCCTCAATCCCAGATGTAGCCTTCACAGTGTGGTTCTCTCCTCTGGTTGTGTGCCACTGAGCTTCAGCAGGCAATTGTAAGTCAAGCCTGGACAGGTTTTTAAAGTTGTACTCTGTTCTTCCCACACTCGCTAAGCAGCTCCACATTGACTCCGTTCTGCCACAACAGCAACTGCAGCTTGTCAAAGCCTGGCGTTCCATCTCCTATCCAAAAACAAGACTACAGATTCTTCTGCATAACTTCAGGCAGTACCAGCAGCTCAATCATCAGTCTATGCCTCCTGCCCACACCAACATGTGTGATTTTTTTTTTGCATGTACATTTTGTACATCCAGCCCTGGTCAGTATGGCTACTTCAACCCTAGCAAATGCACAAGAATGGAAAAAGTGCCATTTGGGCTAATATAGAACTTATAGGCAACAGCACAGTTGAAAAGGCAAAAGAATGTAATGGCTTCTTATCATGAATCACTCTGTTCCTCTAGCAACTGAGAGCATAAAGCTGAATGTTGAATTACGTTTAATGCCAGGGGACCTTAGAAAATGTTTCAATAAATGGGGAATGAACACCAAGAAGGATGCTTCATATGTTAATCTAAAAAGCATTGAAGAATACAGACACAGGGCATAATCCAGCCCACCAGCGTACAAACTTTCAGTGTAACAAATCCAAGCACATGTTAACTCTTCCACTAAAATAAAGTGCTTAACTTTGATCATGCCCTTTGGCCTTATTAGCACTACACAGTCCCCTATTAACAGAAAGAAACATCTCACATGAGTCTGGTGGTAAAAGATAATGGAAAGGGTGTTTTCTAGGCCTCATCCAAAACGTTCTTCCCGTTCTTTCCACCACATTCTCAGGAGTGAAAATGGGAGGACATCCTTGGCAACGAGAGGGCTGAGAGGGGTTGCCAACATTTTTCTGCCAGGAGCCCCCTCCAAATGACACTATATTTTCACTAGTTCTGATATTCATCACTAGCACAGCTTACATTCTCACAGGATGAAAACGGGGAACCTATTTGAGCAATTTAGATGGGACGTAGCTTATCACTGATTAGTGGTAGCATTTTTTAATGTTTGTTCCATTACCTCAGGGCTGAATTTTGGCTGCATTGGCGCTGGAATGTAGGTTAGGATTGGGCCTTATTAGCACATGGGAAATTAGATTACCTTCCTCACTGATGGTTTCTAGATATGGGGTAAAAGGTTTACTGTTTAAGCATGCCTATGGTTTGGCCAAGCTCTAAAAACACTATCTTCTTGGTCTCTGTGTTTGTTTTTTTAACATCCTCATTGCTGTCTACCGTTGGATTTACTGTTTTAAAACATTACTGTTAATTTTTTTTGCTGTGTGCCATCTTATTATGAAGCAGAAATACAGGATATAGATTAAGACACCAATTCCACTCTTCCTCCTTTTCCCCATTTGCTTTCAAATACACAATTCCCCATGTATGGAGCTGTCTATCTTTCAAGCCACTTTTGCTCCAGCAAAGAACAAGACAAACTATACAGTATAGGGTGAATGCAAGAGAGTGGGAATTTGCACCCACACCCCCGCTTCTAAAACAGCTTGACAGCCCAATCCTCTTCCCCTTCTCCACTGCCGGAACTAGTGTTTGGGCAGCAGGATGCACTTTCCGGCTGTTGTAAACAGAGCCACACATTTCCATTCCACTGCTGAGAAGGCCGCAGAGATGTCATGTGTGGCAGCAGGGTCTGGAGAAGCCACCGTCAATGGTAAGTAAACGAAGGGCTGGGGTGAGTGGAATGGGGCAAAACTGAACAGGGAGGGAGGAATGAAAGCAGGGAGGCTGTGGTAGGGGTGGATCCAGTGTCATGGCAGGCACAAGATCCTAACTCCTCTGTTAACAACCTCCCCACCTCCTTTTTCTCCTTGGATTTGCCCAGCTAAACAGCTGGCACAGGTCCGAGAAGACCATTGTTGGGAGAGTGGTTTATGGGAAGTGGCTAAGGGACAATACAGGCAACCCTGGTATCCGTGGGGAATATGTTCCTACTCCTTTTGATATCGGAAACCACAGATAAGGGAACAATAATTCTACACAATTTCTGCACCCCCCATGCCCATTACTTTCCCTTAGCTTCCATATCCTAGTGCCAAGCAAGTATTGCATGTGTCTTCCTTTCACCAAATGCTACAAGCTAGCAAGCTTATAGAAAGTCAAGCAGCCTGAATGGTAGAAAAGACTAAGGGCGCAATCCTAAACTTGAGTTAGGCTGGCATAAACTAAGCCAGCAAAGTTTGGCCAGCACAAAAGCCACCGTAAAGTATGTTTGGACCACTCTCGGAGTCAGCGAGGCCAGCACACAGACGTGAGCCATCCTCCCTGACTCAGAGAGTGGTCCAAATATGCTTTATGTGGCCCTTGTGCCAGCCAAACTTTGCAGGCTTAGTTTATGCCGGCCTAACTCCAGTTTAGGATTGCGTTCTAAACGAATGTTAACAGGAATCTTCCTTCCTGGTCTATAGTTTGTTCTTTTCTTTCTATCAGGGCACAATCCTAACCAATTTTCCAGCACTGACATAGCTGTGCCAATGGGGGTGCATTCTGCATTCTAATAGTAGTCATGGAGGCCTCCTCAAGGTAAGGGAATGTTTGTTCCTTTACCTCAGAGCTGCATGGCCCTTCGACGGTGCTGGAAAATAGGTTAGGATCGTGCCCTTAGTCTCTTGCAGTCTTTCTTTCCTCCTTTCTTATATGTCCAATTAAGTAAATTAGAGTGCAATTCTAACCTGGAGTTTGGCTCCTAATCCTAACCTTTGGAGTCAGGGAGAATGGCTCACATCTGTGTGCTGGCCTCTCTGACTCCGAGAGTGGTCCACACATACTTTATGGTGTCCCTTGCCAAACTTTGCTGGCTTAACTGTGCTGACCTAACTCCAGATTAGGATTGAGCCCTCAATTTTACACTACTGCCCCATTGCCGCCCTTTCCTCAAATCCCTCTTTGATCTTCTCAGGGTCCATCCTCACACTTCCAGTACTGTCTTCTACACATCACCTTCTCAAGCCCTACCTTATCACAGCATTTTCTCCTTTGTATTTCAGACCCTAATTATGATCCTTCTGTAGAATGGGACTGTGTCATTGCTTACCATATATTCAACAGCAGTGGTAATAATTTTCCTACACTTGATTTTTGCCATTCACAGAAACAATTCAGTGGCAGATGAATGTCAGGTTCTTTGCTGGAATGCTGTATTGGAAAAGGCAGGAGATACCTCAAAGAGATAGGGAATGGTATCAGCAGTGGCCCCTTGTCCCAGTTAAACCAGGGATTACAGGGTTAACCCCCAAGGTTTTTGTCTGCAGCAGGAACACAGCTTCAGGCTGATGAGGGCCCTGGCTAGGAAGGGTGATTAGCACAGGTGCAGATGCATGTCGCTGATGAATTAAAGCCTGCCCAGCAACAGACACTGATTGACCTGCCTCAGTATAAAGTTGGAGGCAGGAGCTGCAGTAAGTTAGCACCAGATAGGTGCAGCACGGGCAGGTGTAGGGAGGGAGGGGCTGTGGCTTGACTGACTGGATGCTTGGTTATTGGAACTGTGATTGGTTTCTTGTGGTGCCTTGAAGAACTCTTGTATGGCTGCCATGCCCCTGGAGCCACCAAGTGGAGGAGGCAGTTGTGGCTTAGGCAAGCTGACTGCCTATTGTGTGGTGGTGGGGTTTTGTGGTGCTAAATTAGGGTGTTTGGAGCTAAGCCGGTGATGAGGGCAGTCTGGAGGAGGCTGGCCAGCCAGTGATTCCAAATAAAACTGCTGGAAAAGAGGAGGCCCAGTGGGTGAACAAACCCCCTCCCTGTTGCCTATCTCTGAGGCTGCTTTGGAGGGGAAACTAGTTAGCCTAGTGTGGGCATCGGGGCCTTTGGGGAGACCCAGCAGGGAATTTGGCAGAACAACTGCCTCGTGCCACTTCCAGGCCAATAGCTGTGAATCTGGGATTAGTACAAGTCTCTTGCTGTTTCTTCATGTGGTCATTCCAAAACAGTAGCCTTTGTGACACTAGCAGTGAGTATAATAAATCTGAAATCCACCTCTGAAGATCTGTGCAAGTCTTTCAGGAGCCAGACCAGCCAGTAGTGATGCAAGCAGAAGACTTCTTAAATATTTCAGTGATTTTGTGGTTGTCTGGATTTTTGTGGACAGGAGACGGAGAACAGGCTCTTGCTCTTATGTACACAACTACTGTATGTTGTGGTTAGTGAATGATGGCCAGTAATTTGTGATGAATTAGAAACTACCTTCTCATTTCACAAGACGCTTTCTTAAACAACTCAGACCTTCGTGTAATATGTATTTGTGTTCTATGGTGTCTTGCGCTATGTCTACATGCTAGCAACAGCTGTATCTTTTTTTAGCTCAACTTTCTCAATTCCTTAAAGAGTCCTCTGCAGTCTAGTCTGACATTATGAAAAGCAACAGCCCTTCTGGTAAATTGCAGCCAACACTAATGACACATCACTAACGGGCAAAGGTGCAAAGGAACTTCAATGACACATTACTTGTAAACTGTGGCGTATTGACCATTGATTGAAGACAGCTGCAGCAATGGCCCGACACAGTGGATTCAGAGCTGGAATGTATTGACTTCAAGGTATTCAGTAACCACAAGTAACATCCTCCTCAACATTTTTCTTCATTGTAGTGGAAAGCAAGAAAGCTAGAGTTTTATTGAGAGACTGTAGGTACTATCCTAACCAACTTTCCAGCACTGGGGTAAGGGCAACACAGCTCTGAGGTAAGGGAACAAACATTCCCTTAGCTTGTGGAGGCTTCTGTGACTACTATTCCATTGCAGAATGCCACACATGCCCCATTGGCACAGCTATGTCAGTGCTGGAAAGGTGGTTAGGATTGTACCCTGTATAATACAGTAGGTGGAGAGAAAAGCTTGTCTCATCTTTCCATGGACTTATCTGGATGAATTTAGCCAAAGAGTAAGCTGACAATTGAGGAGATTATCAAGTCTCAAGTGCCAGCACAGCTACCCTTCAGCCTCAGCCTCCTCAGGGGCCAAATGATGCTTGCATCTTGACGAGGCGAGCTGTCTCATCACCATCCTCCTCCCGCTCCAGCAGTGGACAGCCCAGGGCAACTGCCCTCCCTGAAAACAGTAGGACTACAACTGGTTTGCAATACTCCTTGGCCAGAACAAGGGACTTGTGCCAGCCTAACTTCAGGCTAGGATTGCGCTCCAAGTAAAATCACAGAACCAAAATATCCTATGTAATAAAAGTGAAAGGAGAGCAAAAGAGTATTGTTTTCACCAGAAACACCTTCAAGGATGTACATACTGGTATATGTGCTTCACTGGGTATGGCGTTCCATACAATTCATGTTACTACTGAACAGGCCATGCAGATTGTACTTCCTAGACACCCAATATAGATCAAGGTGGCCACAGCTGATCTTAACATAGGTATTTGCTAAAAAGCAGTTTCTAGCTGTACCTGTTATTTGAAGCATGTTAGACTGGCATCAAGAAGATTTTGTGTAGCTATGGTGAAAACACATTTTCTAGTAGTTTAAGAGCACACAAACCTCAAAGGCAAATTATTACCGCATCAGAATTTAATCTATGGGAACAAATTAGGATCCTTTCTTCATAAGGATCCTCATTTGCTATATAATATCACCTGACAACTCCTGTTGCTTGCTTAGTAATTTTGTCTTTTGTGAATGATTAGTGTCTGTTAAGCCCATTTCATCCCCTTGAAAAGGAAGTATCTGCCTGCTTCCAGATGAATGAAACAGCTGACAAGAGACTCACATGCATTTAACCACTGAAGTGAAACTAGTAATACCAAAAAAAACACAAACCCCTGAGACATTATATTGTGTATCTTACCTCAATTGTTTAGAGACCTGTTTCTCAATGTTTGTTCCCCACTGTACCACTTGACATGGTCCGCCTAGCGGAAGTACCATTGGAAGTAACTGGCAATGATGTCATCACCAGTTACTTCCAGATTGGAAGGCCAGATGCAACGTATCAACCAGTTAAAGCAAAAGTGTCCAAGTCATTTTTTACAGCAGGTTGAATAGCATTCATGATCCCTGCTAAGGGCCAGAAGTGATGTCATTTAGCAGGGAGTAATGTCATTTAGCAGTTCATGACCAGAAATAAGCCCTTTTTCTCACTTAGGAACTCAGCTGCGAATTACAGAAGAGAAAATATGCAAATCTTGAGAACATTTTCAAGATATGGGAGAGTCCAATTATCATGCAGGCCTGCAGGCTTTATGTGTGACACCCCTGAGTTATAGGCTCAGGGAGGACAGGTGGACTTTTCCAAGGATGCGAAAAGCACATGCTGGAGATGTATCTTCTGAGCTAAGCTTCCTATTGCAGCCTGCATCCTTGCATTGCTGGTCTTGCTGGCAGGCGGTGGGGATCTGGGGGTCCCGCGCATACTCCAGATGCCACCTCACGTACCACCAGTGGTATGAGTACCACTGGTTTAAAAGTATAGCAAGAACAAGGATTTTTTTTTAAAAGAAACATCATAATGCAGCTTATAGTCTTGGTCTTATGGCACAGAGCATGGAAAATAATGTTCATATGTGCTCTTAACGTGGCAAAGAAAGAAGGCTTGAAAGGGAAATGTTGGTATAGCCATACCAGAATTAAAATATTTGAGGAAGGTAGCATTTTATATTAACTGAGAAAAGCATTAATGTGGATTACACCATCAAAGAAGCCAATGTGAAAATACCAGTACCTCAGTTAAAACCAAAATTATACAGCTGAGATTCCTGTGTTTTCCCCCCTACATTCCAGTAGCAAATGCCTGTAGCAACAGTGCCGTCTAGAGAGCAGCTCCATAAAGATGAGAATGTTTATGAGGAGAGGCATAGTCAACTACCAGACAATAATCATAATTAGGTTTTTTTTTCATACGCACAGATGTCTTTCCAGTCACAACAGTTTATGTGTAGGTTTAAGAATACTATCATTTTGCAAAGATTATTGGTGACATCTCCAAAAATGCTTATGCAGGGTTCTGCACAGCCTCAGAGATATCATGCTTTTAAAAACCTGGATCTTCTTAAGATCTGGAATAATCACAGTAGCATTCCTGAGGGTGGGGAATGGTAAATTTTTCAGGCTCCTATAAAGCAACCCCTCTCCCTCAGAGCCATTTGCAGCTGAGAGAGCAATTAGGAGGAGGAGATGCCTTCATGTAGCTCTCTTCATTTCTGCAACCGCTCCAAGGGGAAGGTACTGCTTTACACTGGTGTTCAGGAGCCTGCAAGCCTGCGGTGTTCAGGAGCCTGTAGAGGGGTTTTTGCCCCCCTCTACAAACGCCATTAAATAGTCATGAGTTACTTTACCCAAAATCTTTAAGTAACCTCACCCTTTTGGAGATAGCCAATCAATGGATGCAAGACTACTCTCACAGACCAACCCTGTGGAGCTTGGCGCCCAGAGGAACAACACTGCCAAAATGGCAACAGCTGTATCCTATGGTTGCTGAGGAAGCCACTGGAGTCTCCTTGGGGTAAGGGAGCATTTGCTCCCTTACTGGGTAGAACATAGCTAGCAACAATGGCGTCAAGTATTGAACAGGCACAGAATCGAAGAAGCCTGTGTTGGGGTGTCCGGCCAGAGAGGAAGCATGGAATACAATGGCAGATGCTGTTGCCATCTCAGCTTTCTCCCGGGCCCAATCCTCCCCTCCTTTCACCCTCCCCAGTTCTTCCCCCTCCCTCCAAAGCCTCACTGCTAAGTGGCAGCAAAACTTACCACTGGCCACTCCTAAGCAATGTATTCTTGGGGCTCAGGCCCAGCAACAGCGCTCCTTGTTCTTTGGGTGCCGTGAACATGCTTTACATCACGTGCTAGTGCTACAGGGGATCGGCTTGAGTCCTCAGGCTGCAATTCTATACGCTTACCCAGGAGTACGTCCCATAGATCTCAATGTAACTTACTTTTGAGTAGACATGCATAGGATTGGACTGCAAAGCAAAATAAGCTTGCTACATCCCATCAAAACCCGAAGACTTGCACTTAGCAGTGCACTTCCATCTCATTGGCATCAATGGGGGTAAATGTACTTCCTCAGGACTTTGCTTATTGGCTGCTTGTTTCTGCCATTCATTCATTTTTAAAATGTATATCCCAACCAATGACCATAAGGCCTGTGCAGCACATCTCTGCCACAACAATTAAACAACAAATTTAAAATTAAAATAAATGGATGCAAGTTAAAACAAAAAATGACCATAGACAAAAATAACCAGGTGACACAGAAATTTATTTATTTATTTATTTATTTATTTAAGAAATTTCTACCCCGCCTTTCCTCTGCCAAGGCAGATGTCCAAGGCGGCTTACAATATTAAAAAGGATAAAAATAAAGTGTAACAGTTAACATTAAAAACAATTAAAAACAGTATTAAACAATAAACAATCAAGATTAAAAAACACAAACAATTTAAAAACAATTAAAAAATAAAATAAGACACAAGCCCCGTGGATTATTCCTCCAAGTTAGGGTTACCAGATAAGAACAGGGACAGAGTGCCTCTACCTTTAACCATTGTAAAGAAGGGGGAAGTTGGGCAGGCAGATCATCATGGAAAGATTTCAAAAGCTACAGCTGCCCAAATTCCCTCATCTATAAAATGCTTAAAGGTATAGGCACTCTGTCCCTATTTGTCTCTGATAACCCTACCCAAAGAGCCTTCTAAAATGGAAGATGTTTCTAAAACTCACCCAAGAAGCTTGTCTGACCAGTCACTTTGAGGGGGTTTCAAACCACAGGAGCCACCATCATAAAGGCCCTGCTCCATATCCTTATCATTTTTAGAACTGCAGGAATTGTTGTCTAGATCAGAGGCTTTCCTGATGACTATAGGAAAGGGCAGGTCATATGTTAGTCCTTCATGTAGAACTTTAACAGCATAAGCCTATGTATTCCTACTATATTCAATGGGTGAGGCTTACTCTTAAGTAAGTATGCACAGGATTGTAGTCTAAAAGTATGGTCCATCTCCCTGAACTGAGCTGGGAAGGGATTGTATGGTGTGATACGCTCCCTGTATCTGGCACCAGTCAACAACCTGACCATTATATTCTGAACCAACTGAGGGCTTCAAACGTCTTCAAGGGCAGTCCAGCATAGAGTGTACTGCAGTCATCTAAGCGTACTAAAGTATGTACCATTGTGGCCAGACTGCAATGCCTTTGGTTTAATATTAATGCCTACATGATTCTGTTTTCTTTTGGCTTTGTAGCCCCACTCCTTCCTTCCTTCCTTCCTTCCTTGCTTGATTGTTGTAGAATCAAAATATACTGGTTAGTGATAGGCCAAATCTCCTATAGTCATCTCAGGTTAACTTGGAAATGATCAAATTTCTCCATTCCCCACTTCCCTCCAATCAGAAATAAACTGGATCATCATTTGAGGCTTAGAATGTGATGGTCCCATCTTGCCCAGCAATCTTGCCAGTGCTCCACTTCCACAAGAACCCAAGCCCTTTACTTACCTGATCAGATGTGAGAACAACAGGAGAGCTGGCAGGTGGTGGATCTGAAAGATAGGGAGGTTCTGCCTCCTTCCCCATTACCTGGGTTTGTTCTTTCCCATTGCTGAATGATGACACATAAAGCAGAACTTCCCCTGAAGAACTGGATGGATGGGTTGATGTGTAATATGACAAAAAGTGGTCCTTAAGATACTGAGGGCTCAAACCACGTAGGGTTTTGAAGGTAATAACCAGCACCTTGAACTGGACCCAAAAATGAATGGCAAACCAATGTAGTTCCTGCAGGATAGGAGCCATACGCTCCTCTCGTGTAGCCTCCATCAGGAATCTGGCTGCAGCATTGTGAACCAGTAACAGCATTCAAATTCTTTTCAAAGGGCAACACCAAGTAAAGCACACTGCAATGGCCTGGTGAAGAGGTGTGTGTGTGTGTATTTTTCTGTGAGACTCATCCCAGCTGATGTATGAGGAACTAAAGCTAAGAGATGGTGACCTGCCTAAGGCCACACAATGAGTTCTTGGGAAGGCAGGCCTTGAACCAAAATAGTAACACGCTCAGCATTTATTTTGAATGAAGTTGAGCTCTGGTGTGCTGCTTACACAACTCTCGGAAAAGGTATGCTCTATTTCAAGGAAAAGGAAGAAAAATACCCAAGTCTCATTTGAAAGCTAATTGAATCAATTATTAAATTAAAATTTCCTTTATTCAGTTTGGCCAAAATACAAGTGCCAGTGGCAACCGTAATGGGACAGAGGCTCAAATGAATCCTTCTGTAAACAGTCATTCAGTGTTTTAATAGAGAGTTCAGTAAAACCATATTAAGACAACAGAAAGAACATTACCCATGAACATTTGTATGGCACATAGCAGAATATCTGAGGTGACTGTGAAAGGAGGGCTGTTGTCTGTATTAGAAACAAAAGAGTCTCAGAGTTTAGCCAATAGCTGCTCGCGATAGAATTACTTTCCATAATTTTGATCATAAATATGTCTGTGATTCAGATTCTGAGGTTTTGAAGTAGAGAATGCAGCTGTACTGTTCTGGGGGGTTAATGAACGTCCACAAGTTGTGGTTACCCATAACCAAATGTAAGTGTAAAAGTTCTGCATAGAAAATTCCTAATGGACAAACCAAACTATGTGCTGTACTTTTGAATTTGGGAACATTGTGTTTGTTTTAAGATTGGCCTAGCAAACCCAGGACATTCAAGATGTGTTCTGCCGTCTTCCTCTCCTGAGTGTGAATTGTGGTGTGGTTTGGAATGACTGTGGTTTGTAGCGCTCATGTATTTTCAGTGAAATTGAACGACCACCACAAGAAAGGAGTTCATTTTGAATCAAGAACGTTTTAGTTATTTTTATATAAAGTCGTCAACAATAAATAAATCAGTGCATTTTAACACAGAAGCTTTTATCTTCCCTGAACATCTGGGCCTTTAAACAAAATACTCAAACTCAAATGTCAGACAACAATGTACCAAGCATCCAAGCCTGTTTTGCAATTTTCCTGAAAGGGGGGCACACCCATCCACACCATGAAAAAAAATCCTCTTGCTTTCCAATACTTCTTGCCCTCCAAAAGCTACAGCAAACATCCTTCCAAGCAGGATTGCACGTTGGCCAATAAAAAAAGCCCCAGACACTCATATGCTTTTCATAGCCTGATATGCAGAAATTAGAAGGGGAAGCTGTTCACACGACAGATATTCTTATCACCAGATGACACCTGCATATCAAGGTGCTGTTACAAAATACAGTGAAAAGGGCTGAAAAGGCGGCAACACAGTGGAGTTTCGCAAGTGGAAGCGCATCGGGTTAAACCGCTGCTGCTGGGCTTTCCGACCGGAAGGTTGGGAGTTCAAGACTGCGCGACGGAGTGAGCTCCCGTTGCTTGTCCCAGCTCCTGACAACCTAGCAGTTCGAAAGCACCTAAATGCAAGTAGATAAATAGAGACCACTTCAGTGGGAAAGTAACAGCGTTCTGTGCACTACGGCATAGAGTCATGCCGTCCACATGACCACGGAAGCTTGTCCTTGGACAAAACGCCAGCTCTACAGGCTTTGAAACAGAGATGAGCACCGCCCCTAAGTCGGTCATGACTAGACCATTCGGTCATGGGGAAACCTTTACCTTTAAGGGAGAGGGACAGGAGAAGAGGAGTATAGAACCAGTAAGTCATCCATCCATCCATCTATCAGTATTTATATACTGCTTTGCAACAAAAGGTTTTGCAAAGTGATTTAACAGGCAAGATTAAAAAAACACACCATGATAAACTGGTGCTGGGCCGACGCAAGCTGCTCGCTTTGGCCCAAGGCTATCACAAATATGCCGTAAAGCACTTTTGTGCCTTCCAGAGGGACACTGGGTGAAGAGAGCACTTGTGCCGACCCAGCAACACTGCAGAAGATGACAGCCAGTGTGGGGGCTTTTCTGGGCGCGGTGCAGGTGGGAGAGAGGCGGGGAGGAGGCAGAATAGGATGGAGCGGGTGGCCCTGTGAGCAGGGTGGCCTGGGGAAGGCAGAGGAGTCTGGATTTAGCAATTATGCTGGATCCAAACCCCCAGCCCGTGTGGCCCTGATCTGAGCCACTGCAGCCTGCTTGGACTTGCTATTTTGCAGGGGCAGATCCAAGCAGCCCCATAGGGGTGGCAGGCACTTACCTGGGGCAAGGGGACGAATGTGAGTTCCAGTCATTCCCAAACCTGCATTGCATTCAGTGCAGGCCTCCCAGCCTGCCTGCTCTAACACGGGTTAGCAATTGTCCCCTTCTCCCGCGGAGCGACCAGGCGGTCGGGAAGCTTAGGATTGGGCTGTTAGGCGATGATGATCCTATGCATAAAGTCCTGGGGAAAAGCACCATTAAATGTAATGGAACTTACTTGAAGGTAATTGTGCCCAAGATTGCACATTTTGTTTTGGCATGAGAATGTTACCAATTTTAACATAGGTAGAAACAGGCATAGGCAGAAATGGGGGAGGCATTACAAGGATTCCAGCAGCCACTGTCCAAACACCTGAGCGTTAAGGCAAACACATCTCTTTCCTTTCCACTGCACAGCTTTATGTGTGCTTCAATGGCTCCCATTCATTTCAGGAGCACTTGTGCAAAAGAAAACGTCATTTTAGATTGTGCTCCCACATCAGGTATGTCTATCTTCCATGTAGACAGCTTTGGCAATGCCCAAAATGTGCTTTTGGGAGCACATCTCATGGTAAGCTGTTCTTCCCAGAAGTTCTTGTAGGAATGTAGAATATTGTTTGAATAATATAAGCAAAATAAGAAGTGTTAAAGTGTGCTGAAATAATGAAAGCGAAAGAAAGAAAGGAACGTACACTACAGTGGGCCCTCCTTATGCGGGGCTTGGCATCCACAGTTTTCAGTATTCGGACGACCTCAAGGACACAACCAGAAGTAACTTTGGTCCGCACCAATGACTTCCAATCTCATCCTCTGAGGCCTTCCAGTCACAGATTTAATTATCCTCAGAATTCAGTATCCCATCGGGGGTGGGTTCTGGAACAGATCCCCCGCCTATAAGGAAAGACTACTGTATTTAAGTCTAATTAGAGGAATGTTGTGGCATACATTTTTTAATCCATTGTCTAAGACAGGGATGTCAATCTTGTTTCATGTAAAGGGCTGAAGTTAGCATTCACAGCGCCTGCTGATGGCGGGAAGTGACATCATTAAGCCAGAAGTGACATCATTAAAGAAATGATGGCCATAAATAAGCACATTGTTCTCACATTGAAACTCATTAGCTGCAAATGACAAAAAATGTGCAAATTTTTGTTCCTATTTTCAAGATATGAAAGAGCCCAATTATCAAGCTGGAAGAGACCAATTATAACAAGCACTGAATAAAATGTTCTTGGGGGCCATATTCAGCCCTTGAGCTTTATGTCTGACACCCCCGAATTAAGGGATGAAAGTCAGAATTACATGTTATGTGCCATACACAGGATTCCCAACTCCTTCTGGCTTGTAATTTACAGGGAGAATAGCAAGATTAGAAAGAGTATTTGACCCTTCCCCCAACCATCTGTTGTCCTGTATAAATTGGCCCCCAACCACTGCTTTCACTGCTTTTTCTCTCTGGCTGGGATCTGAGGCTGAAATAAAAACAGCTGAAGGAAAAACCTGATGGTGAGGCACCTGCAGGGGAGAATCTGTGGATGTGGGAAAGGTTCAAGCAAACCCTCTCCAGTCAATCCATTTCCCACCCTACACTTACATTACCTCAGCAAATCCTGTTTGACAAGGTAACATGAATTTCTATGTGCCACAGGCCTCACTAACCATAGAGTTTGTATGGTTCTTCAATAAAGGACACGGTGAGGCGATGGTTATTTATGTGAACAAAATAGTCAATAAATAAAAGGTTTGGGGAAGAGGAGACAGAAAGGGAATTCAATAACATTTCATTAAGTAGAGTTTTGCTTTCCTATTTTTTACGGCAGATTTGTTTCTGAAAAAATAAATTTTTCCAAAGGAAAAAAGGGGAATAATATATACCAAGCCAAGTTTTGCAGGATATATAAATCCTTACATAAATCCATTTGATGGGAAAATCTTTAAATCTCCAACTTCTAGGAAAAGAAAGAATGTTGATGCTGGCACTGACCACTAACCATTTACATATCATTTTTCCATGAACTACCAATGGAATAAGCCAGTTCGGCAAACCTTCTTGCTTGTGAATATGGAAAAGGGGAAAGTACATCAGGGTTGCCTTCTTTACAGAGCTCTGACTTTTACCAGTCACATGGTTTAAATCAGAGAAAGAGAACTGGGCTGATGATAAGTAGACTGATTTTTTGCTGAAAAAATTGAAAATCTCTCTCTGACATGTTTCATTCAGACTTTTTGAATTCAGGCTGCAGGTTTCCACATCCTTGAGTGAAAGAAAGAAAACATACAGGCAGCTGGGAGGGGGACAAAAGCTTTATGAACTACTCCTAGCTTGAAGTTTTGACCTACGGAGGAGCTGCTGCTGATGATGATGATGATGATGAAGATACCAGTATTGATATACCTCTTTTCTTATCATTGGATTTCTCATCTGACTTTAATCCAAGGCGATTTACATAGGCAGGCTTACTCAATCCCTTATACGGGTTAGTACAATCATAAATTCTAATCTTGCAAAGAACGTCTTCTGTTCAGGTGGAATCATTCACAGTCTGGCAGCTCTCTGACTGCACTCACCTCCCACATTCATCTGACAGGAAACTCCTTCACTGTCACTTGAATGGTCATTGTCTCCGCTCCTCTCACCAGCTGGAGAGATACATCTCTGTCAGAAGTGTTTATTGACAGTTCACAGTTACTTCTGGCTGACTCAAACTGCCATCCCAGGTGACCTCAGGCTTCAAAAGCTGCTGCTTTACCCCTCAGCCAGACCTCCTGCCCACTTCCTTCTTCTATCCATGGTATGGACTACAATTCCCAAATACCATTCAAAAACGTGCTTGTGCAAAATATGTGGATCTTTTATTGGAGTTGACACTATTATTGAAACCCTAGAGGAAAACAAAGCAGCAACTCTATTGCAGGCATTACTTTCTCCATAGAGTACATACCTCTACATCTTGTTTTTCTTATCCCTTTGATAGGAAGAAGCTCTATGAAACTCTCCTCTGCTCCAAAATGCTCACAAGGCCTGTCCAAATCTTCTTCCAAATAGGTAATTTTTGAATACAGCTATTGATTAGTATATTTTTCAACCACATTTAGGATTAATAACAGCTGTGGGATCTCGGTGCACTAGACAAGCTGAAGCGAGCCAATTGGCTGAATTCACCAAAAGCTTGGTGTAATGGAGCCCACTGAAGTCAAATGGAGTATTTACCTTTGGTGTGTCATCCAAGTTTTCTGATGTGCCTGAATGACAGTGTTTTTTAAACAAGCCAAAGAAGGAAGGTACTGTTTAATCTGCATCTGTTTACACATGGGGGGGGGGAGACTTTGATGAAGTCTTTATAAGAAGAAACACCATAAAATTGATACTAGTGATGAGATCTAGCATAATTTCATGCCCCCTCATCTTTTTGGTATTTGGGGCACAGCTATTTTTTTTCCTGGATTAAAATTAAAGGTACACTTAACTCAGCACTCATAGGTATGGATGGGTTGGATCCTAACCTTTGGTGGGCTGGCACTCCATTATTAGAAACTCTTTTCATAAATGGCAGCTTTGGATAGTGGAGCACTGCTTTGCCAACTTTATGGGCAATACAACTTTATTATTTATGTCTGTGATTGGCTCTCAGAATAAGGTTCAGGATTTTTTCTTACTGCTGCAAGACAGAGATCAGTTGATATTGCACTCCTGCTGACTAGTTCAAGTTCGGAGATGGGGCCGGGCTTTCTGGACAGCAATGAAAGTCCTCAGCAGGACCAGCACTGTTGGGCCCAGGATCCACTGTTGGTTTCTGAGATCACCTCTTAGCACAGACCCTTCCAATGGTGATGGAACTCTCTTGTGATGGAGCAACCAGATAGAAGAGGACTCACAGAGGGGAGTTTTCCTTGAGCCACCTAAAACAGGACCCATTGGTTTTGAAATCCCTAGCTGTTGTAGCATAGGTTATGCCAGAGAATCCTTACACTCTCCCTTACTATAGAGTGCAATCCTAACCAGGAGTTAGGCCAGCAAAGTTTGGCTGGCACAAGAGGTGCCATAAAGTATGTTTGGACTGCTCTTGGAGTCCAGAACATAGACATGCGCCATCCTCCCTGACTCCAAGAGTGGTCCAAATGTGCTTTACGATGGCCCTTGTGCCAGCCAAGCTGTGCTGGACTAACTGTCCTGGACTAACTCCAGGTTAGGATTGCTCTCTTAAGCAATCTGGGAGTAGGCCCAATTGACTATAATGGGACTTCTGAGTAGACATGCATAGGATTGTGATTCCTTAGTTGCTGCTTTTCTGTTGGCAGAGGAAGTCAGTGTTCCCCAGGACACCCCTGCTCTGAGAGGTATAGAGTGGCAAATTCATCCAATATGTTGCTTCATTTGTTGTTGTTGTTGTTGTTCAATGCACACTTCATCCCTTCCTGCTCAATGCTTAGGAATCACTGATCTAGGCACTTGCCTCACATGATTTGGGAGCCAGACCACTACATTGTTTAAGTCATGGTAGCTAAAATGTCACTTTCACTCTTGGGCAGAATGATGTCCAGGGCAGGAAAAGGGAAACCTTAACCATTGTGGAATACACTCTTGGTCACTTCAAATGTAGCTAGAGCTAATCAAGTCGATGTTTCAGCAGAACATTAAATCTCCAGGCACAGGCCACCTGCTGAGCAAGCTATTACATCCCCATGGGGACACTTCTGAAAGGATATAAACTTGTAATCAAAGGGGTGAAACATACGCCAGGGCAATAAAGAAAGAATCCTCAGTGGAGGAACTACCACAGTCCTGTCCTTTATCTGTCTGATGTATGCTAATATGAAGCATGAAGGAAGAGCCGGTTGGCTCACAAAGATTTGAAAATCACATATGTGATGGACAAGCCTCCCAGAATATTTGAATGTGAGCTTAATCTTCCAGTGCAGTTTTAAAATCAAACCTTTCTTCTTCTACTCTGAAATGTTAAGTGAATTGACAAGGTGCCATCAGATGTATTTTCTTAAAAAATTAAACAGAATTTGCCCTTGAGAACGTCTTGTGACTTTGGCCCACATGGTTACGGAAGTAAACTGTGTGCACTCCTTCATGGAGCTTTTCTAAAGATTGCTTTGCTTCTACTTCTGTTTAAACTGGCAGTTGACAGATTGCCTTATATCCTCTTTAATTGACTCAGTTCTATTTGCTTCTGTTTGAAAAAAAAGAGCCTTGATATATTGGGGGAAAAATAAACAATCTCAACCACCACCAGTACAGAAGCTCGGATAGCCTTTGCCACTGAATCAGCCAGTCTGAAATTAGTACCAGATGGTAATTACTAGGAACAAATATGAGGTTTCAAAGCAAGCAGATTCAATGCATTCCACAGTTCAGAGTGAACTTTTTCCACCAAGAGTAATGGCTATTGTAAAGTCCATTGTATTTCGTGAGCTTGTCTATCACTACCTTACCTAGAAAGTGAAGCAATTTGTTATTTCATGTTGACATCATGAATATTTCAGGAAGAGATCAACTCTGACTTGTCGGGATCTTCATATTTTATAAACTGTTTGTGACATATTCTGATGTGTTCTAGTGATAGCTGAAATGTTTTCCTTGCCTTTTTTCCCACTATAATATTTCCTACCTAGCTAAATGGATCCCATCATGGGGAGAAAAGCAGGGTAAAAAATTGATAAATAAATAAATGCCTCGCAAATGTTAACCTACTCCAATTTACATTGTTGGACTTTGCTGCTTGGAACTTACCTCAGAGATAGTGAGATCATATTTACAATAATATAATAACAAAATGGTGATTATTGTATATTTAATGATGACTATGGTGATTTATATAATGGGTGGAAAATAGCTAATAGTGACTGTAAGTGGTCTAGCACTATTCGGGTGATCATCTGGGAACCCTATGTAAAGTTCCTGAACTAATTAGAAAAAGGGTAGGGTATGTCATATAGTACACAAACATACGGATATTGATAGTGAGAATGATAGGAAATAATAGGGGACCTAGCTCATGCTAAACCCTTGCAAAAATCCATTGTGGAGCCAGCATGCTTACTTGGGGGAAGGGGACTAACATCCCCCTCCTCCGAGGAGCCTCTGATAGCTGCCACAGCTCCCATTGGATGCAGAGGTAGCTGTTTTGGCACCGTTGCTCCTATAGGAGCCAGGCAGCTTAGGATAGGGATGTCCATCTTAGATATTTATAATACATTGCCAAAAAGTAGAAATAATATAGAAATATTATTAGCACTAGTCAGTCACCCTTTTGTTGATGTAATGTAGGGATTCTCAAACAGTGGTCCAGAACCTATCAGTGGGTCACAGCCTAATTTTGGGTTTTTTGCAAAACTGACACGGTACATTAGGCTATGTGCATCAAGGGTTAAATAACTTGCTACTTGGAGGAGGGAATACTGCTGCCCACTCACCATTATAGCCACAGAGGCTTTTTTTTAGGTGGGTCCCTGAGCAAAAACTTTGGGGACCTCTGTAATGGGATTTTTATCATTGTTACACATACAAGCACATACACACACCCATTTAGGGCCTCACTAGACTGTGTGCCTAATCATGCAACTTACCCCAATCAAGACTCAAATCATAATTTTAAAAATCAGTTAAATAAATGCAACAAATTAAAAAAGGAACCTAATCTAAGACCAATGTCCAGAAAAGCTCTGCTGGTAGTGATCGTCATGGTGGTGCTGAGAAGGACCACACTCAGCTCTGTGAATCTGTGCTTCTACTACCCACCCTTAGATCATGTCAACATCACACATACAATACACCACTGCCAGTCATGCAAGTTAGGTTACAGCTGCCACAGCAAAACAAGGTGACAAAAGGGCAGCCCAATCCTAAACAGCGCCAGCCTAGCGAGGCCAGTGCAGCAAGCTATATCCTAAGCCCAGTAGGAGGCAGCAGCAGCGCAGTACAGGGCAAGGGGAGGTTTTCTCCTTGCACCAGGGTAAGCCCCAGCCAGCCCCATGGGGCTGATCAGATCTGCGCCTGCTGATTTGCATGTGTAGGTGAATTTGTGCAGCAGTGGCCTGAATCGGGGCCACCTCAGCCAGGGACGGAGCTTAAGATTTGGTGCTACAGCTGTCATCCATCGCCACCCCCGACTCCACCCCGTTACACCCCCAACACACCTCTGGAATGCCCTCAGTGATGTCCTGCACCAATAGAGTGCCGCTGGCGCTTGACCGGCGCAGCCAACGGGCACAGCGGCACCTGAGTGCTGGCGCTGCTGCTGGCGCCAGTTCAGTGCCCAACTTGCGGGCACAGATACACCTGACGGCACATTTGTGGCAGCACTAGATCATTGCAACACAGGTATAGGATTGCGCTCTCAGTTGTGGATCTGCTTGTCCAGTGACAGCCCACACATCAAGTTCCAGAGGAGAGGGAGCACCTTGACCAACATCCTTGCTTTGATTCTCTCCCTCTCTCACCCACACATCCCAGTGCAATTGCACAAGCCTTCTCTGGGTAGTGCCCAGCTGAATAAGGCTATGAGAGACCAGAGATGAATAATTCTTTGGGGTTAAAGAAAGGTAGGTTTGTTTTAAACAAAGGAAATACAGTATGTGCAAATAAAAAGTGAGATGAGGGAAAAATCAGACAAACTGAGAGCCTGAATGGTGCAGTGGTTTGAAATTTGGGTTTAGACCTGAAAGATCCACGTTCAAATTCCTGCTCGGGCACAAGGCTTCCTGGGTGACCCTGGGCTCGTCACTATATCTCAGCCACACCTACCTCACAAGGTTGTTGTGAAGACAGAAGCAGGGAAGGAACTACAGTATATACACCATCTAGAGCTCCTTGGAGGAAGGGCAGAATAAAACTGTGGGGGGGGAAATAAAATTCTATTCTTGAGATCAAGCGGCAAAGATCAACATAACGTAGAAAACAGATTCTAAAACGTTTCTTGACTAAGAAATCAACGGACACTCAGAATCCTGGCACAGGAGAGAAAGATCCTCTCAGGCATTAGCTCTAAGACCTCTTCCCTTTGCCCTGGAGGGAGGTGAAAAATGCAAAATGGAAATGACTAACCACACTTCCCAGGTTGAGGGAGGAGGTCTTATCTGAGATCCAATGGATACTAATGTGCTTAAGCCCCTGGAGAATGGCTGCAGCCAAGTTGCTATGGTAAGAGAAGCTTTTTTTAAAAGGCTGACTGCTAATGAAAGGGTAATGCTTGTTTAACTTAAAGAGCCCCTCTCTTCTGCAGTGGCTCAACACTGAGTCAAATCAGACGATGGGAAAAACACAGACGAGAAGGCTCCACCTGTATGTGCAATAAAAATGTCAATAAGTAAGCACTTTTTCAGCTCTAGTTTTCTCAGAAATTTGTTGGTGCTTGTGGGCCCAGTCCTATCCAACTTTCCATTGCTGCTGCAAAAGGTAAGGT
>JAJKFI010000012.1:8155886-8189579 GCA_029204185.1 Lerista edwardsae
TATTATTATTATTATTATTATTATTATTATTATTATTATTATTATTATTATTATTAAATGTCTGACTGCTTCATCTTTCATTTTACAAAGTCAACATTTGCTGTTGCAGCTGATCTTCTGAATCTTTGCTTTGATATTACAGTGGGACCTCAATATCCATGGGGATTGGTTCGAGCCCTCCCCCTAGCAGATTACCAAAATCCATGGATGCTGGAGTCCCAGATAAAGGTCAAATGGGGGCAGAGTTGTGGCACTGTAATACTTTACGTTGAGGTCACAGTGGGCCCTCTGGAGATCGTGCTAGGCCCATGGCACGCCACTGGCCTCCTGGTGTTTCAGATCATCTCCAAGTTGTGACCAGAAATTACTTCCAGTTCATACTCATGACTTCTGGTTTGATTCCTGGGGCATTCTGAGGCATGGGTAAGCCAATGGACCTCCCCATGCCTCAGAACATTTCCTAGATGTGACCGAAGTAAAGGACATGAACCGGAAGTTATTTCTAGTTGCTTCCTGGAGGCAACCGCAGTTGTTCAAATCTGTGGATGCCAGCCTGCAGATAAGGAAGGACAACTATATTTGGTACGAGTGCCATGTTCCTGTGCTGATAAGACCTTCTGGGTTTTTTTCATTCTGCAGCCATTTCCATTTTTCTTTATCAATTTTATTATCACCGTCTTTCAAATATTGCCAATGAAGTTGCTTTCCTTTCCAGTTTTCTATGCATGTTTAAACCTCAGCCTTTTTGTAGGCTTCTTTACTTTTTGTCACTTTCAATAGGTTATCTTTTGAGACTTTGAGTAGTAATCCTTTGGTCTTCCAGATGTAATCATTCAGCATTTGTTGTTCTTCCCCAACTGCTCGTTTAGTTCTCTTTCACCTGATTTTCTTGGTAGATAAAGTCTTTCAACATTATTTCTAGGACAGTGGTTCCCAAACTGTGGCTCAGGACCCACCAGTGGGTTGTGAACCAATTTCAGATGGGTTGCGAAGCACCTAGAGCAGCCATATTGAAAATGTGGGAAGATGGGATGCTGGAAAGCGGGAGGGCTGTGTGGTTGTTTTGCTTGTGTCAAGGTTGTAAATAGGCTTCTTTTTTCTTTCTGATTCACTTTGCTATAGGAAAATGGCTGAGAAATAATCCGATTTATTGCTACATTCTCAGGAAACAGCAGGCTCTGGCGTCCCAATGATAGCACTTCCGGTAATGACATCACTTCTGGTGGGTCCCGGACAGAAAAGTGTGTCCCAGTACTAAAATGTTTGAGAAGCACTATTCTAGGATGTAGGGCGTAATGCATTGATCTTCCAGGTCTTTTAGTCAACTGCTTTCAATTCTGCCTGCATCCAGTCAATAATGCCAGAAGTATAGTATCAAATGGGAACAGCCCAAGTATTAATTGCTCTGTGTTACCACCATTTAACTTTGTCCATAAAATATGGATGATGATGATGATGATGATGGTGATGATGATGATGATGATGATGATGATGGTGATGGGCAGTCTCTACTGACATATGGCTGCCAGAATTCGTACAACTTATAGTTTTTGCCCAGTACAATAAATAATCAGAATTACATGCACATAGAGTCATATTATTTCATATTTCTTTTCCTGAATCCATGGGAGACACAATACAAATAATGTTTGGGGAAGCTAATGCCTTGGATGACTTGAAATTAAATTAGACTACAATTGATATTTTAAAAAATTATCCATGAAGTCAAGGTCTCATAACAAGAGACACCCACAGATTCAAAATAGCTTCAGTTTTGAATTGCAGCAAAGACAACAAAATTATTAATAGTGTACTGTAGGGTCATGGAGCATAATTTTTACTTAAACAGGTACTCATATTTCTGAGTATATATTTATGGTGTTGGCTTGTTTCATGTGTTCAACTTAGCAACTTGCTACAGCAGATTAAGGAGCTTGTCTTTATAAGCATGGTTGTTTTAATTTCACCACCTGGAATGTATTATAACTTGGTTATACGTATAAACTCGTTAAGGCCGCCCACTTATTCTAGAGGATGTACTTCTTAAAAAAAAAAATAGGAAAGAGGACCAACTGGAACTTTGCCCTGACAACTTTCTGGGTAGCTGTGAGTCAGTATTCAGTGGTTTCCTGATCACTATTACAAGTACCTCTAGTTATTTATAGGAGACCATTAACTTCCTGAGAAAATTACAGCTCATTGAGAATCTTCCAGTAAATACCATCCTAGCAAGTATAGATAAAGAGGACCTATATTGGAACGTTCCACAAAGATGAACCATAAACCATCAGGCATATTGTCTAAGGCAGGTTGGTCCAACTCATGCAACTCCCAAGTTTGGGAGTTTGGGAACCTTTTTGACAGTTCCCAAACCCTGGCCGCAGCCTCCCCATGACTCCTCCTGCTTTTTGGTCTCCCTGTCATGCCGTTCCAGCATCTCCTTTGGAGAAGCCAGAATGGTGTGGCAGGCAGATTGAAAACCCCTGCTGCATCCACACAAGCCTGGTCCTGGTAACCTGAGCCTGCTGAATGCGGCAATATTTGGCAGTGACATCATCGTGTTTCCACCAATTACTTTCAGGCCAGCATAGCTGTGGGTCATGCAAGGTTCATGCAGCCCCCTGGCTGCCCAAAGTTGGACGTCCTGGTCTATGGTGACACCAGAGCATATATGGCCACTAAATGTTACCCCTTTAACCTGATCCACAGTTATTTCAGATTTGGGGGTCGTTTGCATCTTTATGTTAATAACACCTGCCTGGCTCTGCAGTATGTCAACTTGTCTGTAACTGACATACAGCACTACTTCCTTAGCTCCAGTCCTCAGCTCTCTCTCCTCTATCCAGGATATATTAATGACATCATCATCATCATCATCATCATCATCATCATCATCATCATCTGTAGCGAAATGAAGAAAACCTTTAAGTCTTACCAGTATTTCAACTACTTCCACAATACCATCAACATACGCCTGGTCTAGTTCACTGAGCCAGATCCCACTGTGCAAATGCATGAGGGACATGTAAGCATCGCCATATATAGAATCCTTCAACGTGCTTCAAACTAACACCAAAGCACAGCTAAGCCCCATAATGCAACTTCATTTGTTCTAGCTCATAAGGCAGGAATTCATGCTCAAAAGCCAATCTTAAAAATGGCAATACCTCCACAAACACTGCTTCCTTCAGTGCTGTTTTGTCATCATGCTCTTCAACCTAGATGTGACTGACAGCTACTGCAGCCATCAGGACTACTTTCTTGCCTTAACAATGTCTCCAAAAATGCTGTTTTGTACAGCGCTCAGCTTTGCAGGGCTGCATCCCCTGCGCTATGGAATTAGTACTATAGTCAAACCAACGAAGCAAAGAAATTGCTTGAAAAGACCACAGTGATACCCAAAAGTAGCCTATTCTGGGACAAGCTCAAAAAAGAGAGTAGGACATTGCAGATACCAGCTTACCATAAATATTGGAGAAAAGCAGGGAAAATCTTTCCATCACTATATCCTCATTAGACATATGTATAACGCTGCTTTTATTTTGCAGTTTCCAAACCAACACCTGTTCAAATTGAAGAAGAGGTGAGGTTCAAGATGCTGAAAGCAAGGGCAAAGAATTGTTATTTAACAATGGACATTCCCCAGCAAAATCATGGTACCCTGCTCAAAGAACATGGGAGATATAACTTTAGCAGATGCGTATGTGCTTGACCAGAGTGGAGTCGTGATGGATTTGAAATGTTGCGAATCCAAAAGCAATACAGCTTGGCAATGTGTTGAAGAAATGGAAGTGCAACTCAAAGCACCTCCAAAATGTGAGAGGATGATGGCAATGTCCACAGAAGTAAGACCAGAGGAGCTGGCCAAAGTTTGGGAACATAAACACAGGGCCTTTGTTGCTTGTGTGTAGGGAGTGGGCCATGCTTGAAACAAAAATTATGGGCCATGCTTGAAACAAAAATTATGTAGACTGGATACAGAACAACACATAGGCTCCATTGGTGTATTTATGAAATACCATCAATGCTCTATGATTTTACAGATGAATGCTTCAGTCCTCTAAAATCTGTAATTTGGCTTGGAAAACATTTCTCTTGGAAACTGACATATTTTTGACTGCTCTGATTCCTTCAAATATTACTTCTGGCAAACTCACCTGCTTCCTAATTTGACACCTAATTCCTGTGTCATAATTTAAATACTGTGATCAATGAACATTTGATTCTTTATCATTTTCCTTGTAAGGAGTGAGTTTCTCTGGCTCAATGTGAAATTGGTTTGCTCTTTCCAAATTTTCTTGCTGAATGTTCCACAAAACACTTCCCATGCTGAAGAATTCTCTTTAACGTTGGTGCATCCTAATGATGCCTTATTATTGTGTTGCCCCTAGGAAATGAGGTTAGGTCACTGAACTTTTAATGCTTTAGGATACTGCCACTTGATTGTGGCTGTGGCTGCAATTCTATTGACACCCAGGAGTAAGCCCCATTGACTATCATGGGCCTTACTTCTGAGTACATACTGTATGCATAGGATTGGCCTGTAAGTGTAGTTCAGGTGATTGGACATGAAGATGCCACCATTTTGTGGTTAACATGCTCAGGGTGCAATCCTAACCTGGAGTTAGGCCAGCACAAGGGACACCATAAAGTCTGTTTGGACCACTCTCAGAGTCAGAAAGACCAGGACACAGATGTGCGCCATCTCCCTGACTCCGAGAGTGGTCCAAAGACACTTCACGGTGGCTCTTGTGCTGGCCAAACTTTGCTGGCCTAACTGTGCTGGCCTAGGTTAGGTTTGTGCTCTTAAACAAAGTTTGCATTCAAGACTCAGGAGCTTTTCCTAAGTTGTACCCTGTTAGAACATAAGAACACAAGAGGAGCCCTGCTGGATCAGGCCAAAGGCCCATCTAGTCCAGCTTCCTGTATCTCACAGCGGCCCACCAGGTGCCCCAGGGAGGCATGAGACAACAAGATGCTTTCATCCTGTTGCCACTACCTTGCACCCGGTACTCTGAAGTAGCCTACTACTAATGTAAGAAGGTTGCACAATCCATCATGGCCTATAGCCCATGATGGACTTCTCTTCCAGAAATCCATCCAATCCCCTCTTAAGGCATCTAGACCTGATGCCCTCACCACCGCCTGTGGCAGAGAGTTCCACAGATTAACTACTCGCTGGGTAAAAAAGTACTTCCTTTTATCTGTTTTAACTCTCCCAACCCTCAGTTTTAGCAGATGCCCCCTGGTTCTGGTGTTTTGAGAGAGGGAAAAGAACATCCCTCTATCAACTCTATCCCTTCCGTGCATTATTTTGTATGTTTCAATCATGTCCCCCCTCAGGCACCTTTTTTCTAGGCTGAAGAGCCCCAAATGCTGCAGTCTTCCTTCATAAGGGAGGTGCCCCAGCCCTGTAAACATTTTCGTTGCTCTCTTCTGCATCTTTTCCAGCTCCACTATGTCCTTTTGGAGGTGCGGCGACCAGAACTGGTCGCCTCAATATTCCAGATGTGGCCTTACCATCGATTTGTACAATGGCATGATAATATTGGCTGTTTTATTCTCAACTCCTTTTTTAATTACCCCAAGCATGGAATTGGCCTTCTTAATTGCTGCCACACACTGGGTCGATACTTTCATTGAATTGTCCGCCAGCACCCCAATATCTCTCTCTTGAGCTGTCACAGACAGCTCAGAACCCATAAGCCTATAGGTGAAGTTTTGGTTTTTGCCCCAATGTGCATCACTTTATACTTGTCTACGTTGAAAGGCATCTGCCATTTTGCTGCCCATTCCTCCAACTTGGAGAGATCCTTCTGGAGCTCTTCACAATCCTTTCTGGTCTTCACCACCCGGAAAGGTTTTGTGTCATCCACAAACTTGGCCACCTTGCTGCTTATCCCTGTCTCCAGGTCATTTAAGTTGAAAAGCACCGGCCCCAAGACAGATCCCTGGAGCACTCCGCTTTCCATCTCTCTCCATTGTGAAAATTGCCCATTGACCCCCACTCTCTGTTTCCTGGCCCTCAACCAATTCTGAATCCATAAGAGGACCTGCCCTCTTATTCCCTGACTGTGAAGTTTCTTCAGCAGCCTTTGGTGGGGGACTGTGTCAAATGCCTTCTGAAAATCCAGGTATATGATATCCACAGGTTCACCTTTGCACCTTTGCAAAGAATTCCAAAAGGTTCGTGAGGCAAGACTTACCCTTACAGAAGCCATGCTGACTTTTCTTCAGCAGTACTTGTTCCTCTACATGTTTTAGGATTTCATCTTTGATGAGGCTTTCCACCATCTTATCCAGAACAGACATTAGGCTGACCGGCCTGTAGTTTCCAGGGTCCCCTCTACTCCCTTTTTTAAAGATTGGCGTGACATTGGCTATCCTCCAATCCTCTGGCACCGTGGCCATTTGAAGGAACAAGTTGCTGAGTTAAGAGTTCAGCTAGTTAAGAGTTCAGCAACTTCGTTCTTTAGTTCCTTAATGACTCTTGGGTGTATACCATCTGGGCCTGGTGACGTATTTATATGTAATTTGTCAATTTGATCTAAAACTTCTTCTTTATTAACAATTATTTGATTTAATTCCTTAGTTAGGAAGGGCTGTTCGGGCTGCGGTATCTGCCCAAGTTCTTCTGCCGTGAAGACGGACGCAAAGAATTCATTTAATTTCTCTGCTATCTCCAAGTCCCCTTTTATCTCCTCTTTCCCTCCCTCGCCATCCAGCGGGCCAACCGCCTCTCTGGCAGGTTTCCTGCTTCTAACATATTTGAAGGAGCTTTTATTATTCCCCTTTATGTTGCTAGCTATGTT
The DNA here is from genome assembly GCA_029204185.1 of Lerista edwardsae. Lineage (NCBI taxonomy): Eukaryota > Metazoa > Chordata > Lepidosauria > Squamata > Scincidae > Lerista > Lerista edwardsae. The sequence continues at coordinate 8,162,699 of JAJKFI010000012.1, forward strand.
GTTAATTAGCTCAAGAGCTGCACATTTCCCTTGAGTCTTCTAAATTTGCCTTGGGAAGCTTTTGCAGCCTGTGATTAGTGTCCAGAACCTGGGAACAAAAGAACTCCTGGGAACCACTTCCAATGTTCTAGCAATGTGCCTAAAACAAAAAAATCCTCCCTCAACAAACATGGTATTTTCAAGTTGGCCATCCAAAGCATGAACTTTCAGCTCAGCTCTGCATCACATCTGCATGAAAAGGGGCAAAAAGACATCAAGCTATGGTAACTGGGTTTCTCTTGTAATGTCATGGCCCAAGAGGACTATTAGACTGTCACATAGTTATGATAACTGCTTGTGGAAAAGTTGTATATACATATTCTTAATAGTAATAATAAAAATAATACAACTGCCCACACCCTGACAGGGATTTTCACGCATGACTGTCTGCTGGCCTGTATGACTCAGAGAGTGGTCCAAACATACTTTATAGTGTCCCTTGTACCAGTCAAATTTTGCCGTCCTAACTTTGCTGGCCTAACTCTAGGTTAAGATTGCGCATTCTGAGAGCGCAATCCTAAACTGGAGTTAGGCTGGCATAAGCTAAGCCAGCAAAGTTTGGCCAGCAAAAGGGCCCCCATAAAGCATGTTTGGACTACTCTTGGAGTCAGGGAGGATGGCTCATGTCTGTGGGCTGGCCTCTTTGACTCCGAGGGCTGGCCAAACATACTTTATGGTGTCCCTTGTGCTGACCAAACATTGCTGTCTTAGCTTATGCTGGCCTAACTCAGTTTAGGATTGCACCCTGAGTCAGGATGGAAAGCACACATCCATATGCTTTCCCTGACTCCAAGAGTGATGCAAACATGCTTTAGGCATGTTTGCAAGACTGCTGGGCCAGCACAAGTCCCTTGTGCTGGCCTAACTCCAGGTTAGGATTGCACCCTGAATAATCGATCTGTCCTTAGTACTCAGGCCATCCTGTGTCTCAATATTTCTTTCCCTTGAGCAAAAGGCCATGTGCTCAGACAGTTTAATGATGGATGATAGGATTATTTTTAGGCCATCCTTTAGTGTCCGAAGTACTACATCTCCTAGCACTGCTTAAGCTGCTATATCCATGAATGAGTACTTCATAGCTAATTCTCACTGTCTTTCCCTGCTCTCCATTATAAAATGCTTGAACTGCAGGATTTCTACCCTGTCAAGGGAACTGTGCTCAGGAAACGACATCATTCAGGAAAACGATCCAGTGTCAGTGGGTGAGATGACTGAAAGGCATAATGGATATAAATTATGTTTACTCAGAGGGAAGGTATATTGAAATACATGGTGGTAATAACAGATCAAAAGAAGTAACCAGACTGGAATACATAAAATGGTTTGCCTTCAAAGGAAGGTTCTGGTTCTCCTGCAGTCTTACTTTGTCTAGACCTACCTGGTTTCATTTTGCTTACTGCACATTGAAGGCTGTACTTGCACTTCACATATGAAGTCCTAACATTTTTTTAGCATGTGATAGTATGCATTCTGCCACATATCTGATTTTCTTTGTATATGCAGAGAAGCATGAATAACAAACAAGAAGCTGCCCCAAACCCTTTGGATTGCACTTGTAGCCAGGGCCACATTAATCCATGGCTGGGCCCCTGGGCATTCAGGTATTTTGGGTCCCCTCTGGTAACCCAGCCATGGATTAAAATGGCCCTGGGCTGCCTCCCAAAAGAAAAAGGGGGGGGCACTCCTAGACCTTGTAACTTTCCCCCTCCTTTCCTTGAACGACTCCCTCTGCTTCTTCCCCAGCGCTATGGGCTGGGCTGGGCCCTTGCAGGAGCTCCATGCCACCACAGCTTGGCTCCCTTCAGCCAGGGCAGAGCAGCTTGGCTCCCTATGGCCTGCTGCGAGCAACAGGGCCCAGCTGAGACCTTGTGCCCCAACATCAAGGCAGGTTAGCAAGAACATGAATGGGCCGCTGGTCTGTGGGACCCTTAGGCTTAAGCCTAGTCAGTCTTGTGGATAATACAGCCCTGCTTGTAGCAATGAAGTAGCAGGCATCATGTGGTAGAGGACACCAACATCCATGGACTTAACAGCGCAATCCTATACATGTCTCAGAAGTCAGTCCCACTATGTTTAACAGAGCACATTGCCAGGGACGTATGTAGGATTGCAGTTTAAAATATGTTGTTGTTGTTGTTGTTGTTGTTGTTGTTGTTGTTGTTGTTGTTTGTTTGTTTGTTTGTTTGTTTGTTTGTTTAATTTAATTTAATTTATATCCCGCCTTTCTGCCCATGGGCACTCAAGGCGGCTTACAACATTAAAATACAATAATACAATAAAATCAGTATATAAAACAATTAAAAACAATAGCTAAAATAATCTTAAAATAATTAAAATAATTAAAAATTTAAACAACCAACCCCATGGATCCTAAAAAATACAAAGAAAATGTAAAACAAAAAACAAAAGAAAAACAAAAAAAACCAATATATACACAGTATATATTAAATTGTCCTACTGTTTGGTTTTCTTAGGCCCAGGTGAGACCCAAAGGCGTGCCTGCTTGTGGCGATAACATCTGGTGGGGACTGCCTTTTGGTCTATTCCAGGCCTGAGGTCAAACAATACATTATTTTGATCATGTGCTGTGCAATCCCATGCTTTCTTTGTAGTAGTCATTAAATAGCATGTGCTGTTGGGGCATCTCCAGTCGACGGGCTGGGAACAATCTCTGCAACAGACGAACTGCACAATTCTTTGCAGGTTTAATTGTAAGTACCAGTGGGGCTTAATTCCAGGAAGTTGTGTATAGGATTGCAGCCCAAGAGCCTGACTTTTTGTTCATGTTCCTAAATCTTAACAAGGTTCTGCCTGGGTGGAGTGGTAAAGGTTACATTTTCCTATAATGTGCTATATGCATTAGCAGATGATGGTTAGAAATGATGGTGAGTAAAAACAATATGGTTATTAATGAGATGTGTAGAGGCTCTGTTTTGCTTACAGCATCAGTTTTTGGGTGTTCTTTTGTGTTTGAGTGGCTTGCCTCTGGTTTCCAGCAACTGATTGAATTTCACCTCTATTGAAACATGAACTTGTCTGTGTGGAAATTTATTTTAGAACGTACATTGAGAGCGATGCATGCAGAAAGGTTCAAAACAGTGTTAGTGCTTTTTTTTTTAGTACTGTAAAGCTTGAGTTAGGAGACAAATTACTGGCCTTGTTTTACAACAGCTGCTAGAGAAGAGTTTCAACCATTTGCCCAGGAAGTCAACGTATTGCCTGTGAAATAGCTTGAGGACTTCCAGATCTAGGAATGAGCAGGTGGTGAGTCCCCTCACATCTACAAACATACAACATTTCTGCATCTGCACTTGCTAGATAAATGTTCCGGTTGTGGTTTACTGGAACATTTATGGGTAGAAACATGTCTTTATAAGCATGACATAAGCATGACAGCACCTCAGGGTAATTTCTTTCAAGGCAAATCTGCATCAAGGTCTTTGACTCCAATTCAACCTGACTCATTTGCCTTGATAATTGACCACTGATTCCCGCATATACATTATAATTCCTGGCCAAGGGAGGAGAGAAGTACAGCTGCCATAATTGACAGCAATGCTTCAGTTAGCTTCTCAGTCCAAGCAAAATCATTCCGTTGGGAGAACAATTCTGGGACCTCATGGTTTTGCTGCGAACAAAGATTTAATTACTTCTTCAGATAAATGTGTGTTCTCATTGGTGGAGTGGCGGGTAGAGGTCAGAACAAAGTGACATAAGATAGTTGGATCTTATTCTCCTCTATGAACTTGTCAGGCATTTGTTGTATACACTATTCAGCATTCCATTGGTGTTTTTTTTCCGTTGCTTGTTTTTGTTTAGGAATTGTTGGATATTATGCATATCCATGAGAAGATAAAATTAAAACAGCGGTTCTCAAACTGTTTAGCACCAGGACCCACTTTTTAGAATGACAGTCTGTCCAGGACTCACCAGAAGTGATGTCATGGCCAGAAGTGCTGTCATCACGTTGCCAGAGCCTGCTGCTTTCCTGAGAATGCAGCAATAAGTTGGCTTTTTCTCAGCCATTTTCCAATAGCGAAGTGAATAAAAAAAAATTACCTATTTACAACCTTGACACAAGCAAACAACCACACAACCCTCCCCCTTTCCAGCATTCCACATTCCCAAATTCTCAATATGGCTGCTCTAGGTGCTTTGTGACACACCTGAAATTGGCTCATGACCCATAGTTTTGGAACCACTGAATTAAAGCATTAAACTTGTGTTTTGTTCTAGTGAAATCTTTGTGTTGCACTCTAATGCTCCAACCCTATCCCCCAACATCTGATGTGATGCAGCCATGCTGCTGCTGGTGGTAGTGGTGAAACAGATGGTCTAGAAGAAGCAAGTAATAATAATAATAATAATAATAATAATAATAATAATAATAATAATACTTGTATTTATATACCGCCTTTCTTAAGATCACTAGATTTCTCTAATGACTGTAACTCAAGGCGGTTTACATAGGCAGACTTTTATTCACAAACCTGAAGGTTTTTACAATTTACAGAAACGTTCTATCTTTCAAGAACAACACTCATACAGATCTTTCTTTCTGGATTTAGCCTTCTTTCTTAGCCACCATCTGTCTTCTGCTGGCTGATAAGGCTTCCCTGCTCCCCCAGAGACGCAGCTGACCAGCACACTCCCCCTCACACGAGGCAGCTGGAACTCAGCTTTTAATCAGCCGCAGTTTTGCAAGGTCTGTCGCTCACAGAGACTTCTGGTAGTCTCAAGCTCACAACCTTTGGATCTTCAACTGTTATCTTCGGGCAAACGGAGGCATTAACCCTCTCGACTAAATCTTCTGCCGAAAAAATAAAAATATGTGTTACTTATTTCTCCATAGGCCACCCGGGAATCAATTGGTGTCCTTGGACCAGGACAGTTACTATGCCAGTTATTTTGCTGGCATACATCCAAGGAGAGACAGGGTGTGTGTTCAGCTAGGAAAACAAGGGTAGGATCCCAAGTGCACTGGTACTACCAAGATCCACCCCTTCCCACACAGTCTCATGCCCACCCTGTTTCCCTCCCCAATCCTCCCCCTCCTATCCACAAACTGCCCCTGGCAGCCATCAACTGCACTGCTGTGGCATCTGAGCACTGAGCACGGGGCCTCCAGCTATTTGTGCCAGCAGTCCCACAGCACACCACAGAAGGCACACCTTTTACAATGCACAATAAGTTTGGGCTGCATATTGTCCAGGCAGAAACAATCTCACATAATGGAACTTAGCAGCCATCTCCTCCCCACAGCAGCCCAATGTGCTCTCTAAAAACCCTCTCCTGAGCATTGGTGATCCTCATGAAAGGTACCTCTTCACAGTTCGGGGAAATTTCCACTTTTTCTGTACCCCATTCCCTTCCTAAGGATCTCCCAAGCTTTAGGGAGGCTTTGGGAAGGTGACGCCTGCTATCGTGGGAGGGAGAATCAAGCAACAGACTCCTGCTCTTGTTCAAACCAGTGAGCAAGCCTGATGTGGAAGTTGTCATAAGAGCCAAGGAGTAGCACAGAACTTGCTCTAGCTATCCTTGTCAAGAGGCTTCTTTGCTGGCCTGGCTGACTTCCCTGCAGTTTCGTCCTTTGGCCAGAGCTGAATGGTGGTGTGCACATATTTTATTTAGTGCCCTCTGTGATGTTGACACATAGCCTAACAAACCCAGAGAGGACTGCTGCTCTCCAGATCCTTGCAGCGGTACAATAGATTGGATTCTGACTGCATGATGAAGGAATTGCACAATTACCAAGATACGAGGTGAAGTCAAATCAAAGCAATCCCTTCTCTATCCATATTTGCCACCTGCAGACATGTGGTACTTTCACAGATTTAGTGCGGCTTAAAAAAACAAATGGAGAAAAGTACATGAGAACATGCTAAACAAATTCTGCGGGAGCAGTCGGCAGCACTGCTTGAATAATCAGTGTTCCGCTTTAGAAGTAATCTATAATGCCATGTCTATTTAAGATTAAGAGCCAGATACATTGTAGATGGAAACTAAATAGTCTTCCAATTCATTACTTTACCCCAGTTTATATTTCATAGTACTGTGACCATCTATGTTTAACAGGTATGAAATAATGGACTTTCCATGACTTCTTCTGGGAGACAAATGTGGCTGAAAATAACTTTGGAACTCTGATGGCCCAGTGAGATGCATCAATGAGGTCATGAATCTGAAAACCATCTCACTGTAGGCTAATGTCACTTACGTTCTTAACATATGAGCTCGACCGAAATATTTTTAACATGCTGTAACCCTATCACACACATTGTACACTTTTTAGTTTCCCTTGGTTATTCCTGAAAGATGCCTTTCCAAGTAATTTCCATAAGGCTCATGAAAGAAATCAAAATAATTTTGGGGTGTTTCCAGATGGAGGCTTTTGCAAGAAACAGGTGGGTCGAAGTAGCATTCCCAATATCATGCATGGCCCATGTCAGCCCCTGGGCTGATTGCTGCTAATGAAAATACATTTACTGGCACTTCTTCAAAGATATATTTTTCCTCCACTTCCTGTTTTACAAGGGGATCTAACCATTCAGAAGTATTCACAGTAAAGCTTTACAGGCTAAAATAATTTTTTTCTATTGTTTCAGCATATTTTGTATTATGGTGTAACTGCATTCTGAGTCAGACAGTAGCGTTTCTAGAATGGAGGCAGCACAAGGAAATCTGGGCCTGTTGTGGAAAAAGCACATTGAGTGAGCTTGGTGTAGCTTTCCTATGCCCACCATCTGCTCCAGGATCTCAGGCGCAGTGAGGTATGAAGCAATGCTGGTATCGTGCAGAAGTTGTGCCTCTAGTGTGTGACTGGAAAGGATCCTGTGGTTTGAGTGAAACTGAACTTTCCACATTTTTGCTAAGTTGCAAAATATACACAACTAGGTCAGTGGTTCCCAGAGGCGGAGGAAGGGTATAGCCCGGGGTGGCACAAGCCATGGGCGCTGGCAGTGGCGGGGCAGCTGGGCGCCATTGCGCGGAGTCCGCGGACTAACCCACGCACTGTCTGGCCCACCGGCCCTCCCTTGCGTCTGTTCCGCTCCAAAATGGAGCTATTCCAGGCACAGGAAGGTGTGGCTGGGCAACGCATGGGGCGGGGTGACGTGCTGGGGGCGCGGTTTCATCGTCCTGCCATGGGTGCACTCGGGGCTCCGTTCATCCCTGGTGGTTCCCAAACTTGTTAAGCATCAGGACCTACTATAAAAATTTCACTTTGCCAGCTGCTCAAGCCTCTGTGGTTATAATGGCGATCAGGCTCCCCCCCAAATAGCAGGTTGTTTAACCTTTGATGTACATAGCCTCAGCTACCCTGTCAGTTTTGCAGACCCCCCAAAATTGGGTTGTGGGCCACAGATCTACAGTTGGGGAACCGCTGCACTAGGTCATTAAAAATATAGGTAGTTGAAACAAACAGCAACTATTTTTTGGGAGTCCAAATGCCACTTCAAACATTTTAGAAGAGTATCTTTCAACCATGACCGTCTTTAAAACGGCCCACATTGCGTGGCTAGGGGTTCTGCTTCTGCCCCAATTGTGGTCGCTGTGCAATCTATGTTGTGTAGATTGCAGGCCTGTGGCCTGATTTCCCCCATGGTCTTAACAACTGTCTGCCTGGCCAGGCGGGGTCCCCGGCATTCACGTTCCTGTTTTCTTTTCACATTGTATTGCCTCAAGAACCCAACTCAGGTGCTGATCTGCACTCATTCCATTGTTTTTGGGCCTGCAAGAGGGCAGCGAAACGCAGCTTCAGGACCCAGCTGGGGCTAGGCAGGAGGGCCAGGGTGCACTGGGCCACCAGGCAAAGCATGCAGTGGGGGCAGCTGCTCTCCACGGTCTCAGAATTTTTAAGGGTTAACCTGCCCCCCCCCCCAGGTAATAGTAATCCATTTGGGCGAAAACGACCTGACTCTGACTGGGCTATCAGCCAAGCCTGGGACGACATCAGTGTTTTGCGGGAATGGATTCCAAGTGTGGTCGTGGTTTGGTCTGAGCTGCTGCAGCGCAGGGTCTGGAGGGGGGGGCGGCCTCCATGCAGCATATCGAGCACGCACGGAGAAAAGTAAATTGGGAAGTGGCAATTTTGTGCATCAGGCTGGTGGCCTGGTCATTCAGCACCTGGCAAATGTGCATTTTTTGTTTAGGGATGATGGGGTCCACTTGTCAGAGGAAGGAGCAGATATTTTCCTGGGGGATCTGCAGCGGAGCCTTCATGGCCTTTTGTTCCCTTCTATACCCCTGCTAACTGGGCAAGAGGCACTTTTCATGTGGTGTTCCTCTTATATTTAGCAGGGGGAGAGTAATTGTCCCTCTTCGACCTCATGCAGTGTCTTTTCTAGTGGCTGTTGCTGGTGATGTTTTGCATATTTTTAGATTGTGGGCCCTTTGGGACAGGGAGCCATTTAACTTTATTATTACTATTTGCCTGTAAACCGCTTTGTGAACTTTGTGTTGAAAAGCGGTATATAAATCCTATTTGAATGAATGAATGAATGAATGAATGAATGGGAGGGGTGGGTGTCAAGCTGTAGGCTGACCCCCCCCCCCAGTGGCAAGTTGGCATGGGCACAAAAGGCTGGAAGGAGGCTTTTGGTGTACAGACGGAGGTCAGCTAAGGCACCGAGTTACCCATCGGCAGACCCACAGTTGCTGACCGGCGCATGGGGCTAGCAGGGAATCTCCTAGCCTCAAGCCTTGGCCCGCCCCAGATGCTCTCCGGCCGGGGCGGGCACCCAGGTTTGCTGCCTCCGCCCCTGCAGGAGGTTGGACCATGAAGGATTACGCCCCTAGGGGCTGGCCTGGAGTCAGGATGTTTAGCCCGCCAGGGGGGTCTGGCCAGAGGCTGACCCCCCCCCACCTTCGGTTAAGGCCTTGCCCTTTATCCTGCCTTAGTTAATTGCTGCTGGTCCCTGCCTCCTCTTCATTGTATTCTGTTGCAATAAAGTGGCCCGTTTCATCCATATGCATCTGTCTCTCGTGGCTTCTTTGGGGGGATGTACAGCTAATAAAAGGCATCTTCTAAATGCCTTTTGCGACTAGCCTCATGGATTGTGCCCAATTAGATTGGGCAGTGTTGTGTTTTGGAATAGTCTGCAGAGTGAAAAATCAAGGCATCTGGTCAAGATCTCTAACAGTTTGTTTCAGGCAAGCCTGCTTTCTCTCATTAAACGGGCAAAAATTCCTTGGGTGTTCATTTTCCCTTTATATTAACACTGCCTTCTTCCAGTTCACGACACATAATGGGTGTTCTGGAACTCCACGCCTGCTAATTCCATTTCTTCCCTTTCTTTGTACTCCTACTTTGAGGATTTTTAAAAAATGTTTTTATGAGTCTGAGGCTAGTCAGGTATGCATCAGTGAAATGTATAAAGAAAAATATGCTGGCCACCTAGACGGCTTTGAGCAAAAAAGGAAACATGAATATATTCAGGAACTGTCAGCACTTTTCAGCTAAAGTTCACACTACCCATAATCCCATAAAGCCACTGCAGAGAATTCTGCATCCTCTTTTATCCTCTATTGTTTTATTGAAGCAAAGTCCTTACACATCTTGCCAGGCAATGACATCATGTAGAAAGGTGTCCTACAAATATGGCGGAACAAATGGGAAACAAGAATCTGAAATCTTTTCTAGGAATCCCCCAATGTTTAACAAGGTTTTTTTTTTTTAAAGCAGTTGTGCTGGAGACCAGGAGTTATTACATAATTTCATCGTATCTACTGAAGCCAGACCTTTTTCAACCATCTGTTGGCAAAACTACAACATGTAGACAAGTGAACACATGACAATAGAAAAAAATCTGGTGGAAAGCCATGCTGACTGGGCACAGGCACTCTTTCAAGTGGTGCTCCTCTTATATTTAGCAGGGCTAGAATAATTCTCCCTTGTCTTTTCCAGTGGCTGTTTGCTGGTTTGGCCATAAAGTGTGTTTGGACCACTCTTGGAGTCAGAGAGGCCAGCACACAGACATGCATCATCCTCTCTGACTCCGAGAGTGATCCAAGAGATGTTAAGGCAAGAGATGTTACGAGCTGAAGGAATTTGGGAGCTATCTTTCCTCGCCTTTATCCAATCTTTTCCCAGACTTATCAGATGTATACTTACTGTATGCATTACATTTATATCCTGTCCTTTCTCTCAAGAGCTCAAGGAGTTTCACAACAGCTCAGTGACGGAAGCTAAATTAAGTGATAATGCTCTCTTGAAAACTACTTGAGGGGGAGTATGATGCTGGAGCACATGTGGGGGGAAGTGCATGTGTTAGTGGTAGAGCACATGTGTTTCAATCCCTGGCATCTCCAGGTAGGGGTGGGAAAGACCCCAGTCTGAAACCCTGGGGGACTGCTGCCAGTCAGAATAGACAAGACAAGCAGATGGGCTAGCTTGGCATAAGGCATCTTCCTGAATGTATGTATGTGTACAAGTGAGGAGTGGATTTGAATCTGGGCTTCCCATATAGCCACTGGCGCATTCCATTTTCTTAAAAGACCAATGCACATACCACATACAAGTTAATATATTAATTAAAAAGACAACCACCAACACCGAACATTCAAGTGGTCACAGTCCTTTTCATCTGCCCTACAGAGACTTCGATGAAAAGTTATGGAAGTTAAAACTCAGTACCATATAAAAAGAAAACTGTATCAGAAAGCCAAGGGCACCAAAAGGAAAACTCTCATACCTCAGAGATGCTTTAGTTTGATACTCAAGTTTCTCTCAAACAAGAATTTCCTTCTCAGGAGAAAGTTCCATAGTTTGAGTATGACTTTTATTTCTCATTATTTCCAAACATTTAAAATAACTCGGAATGGGGCAATGTGACCCAAAAGGGAAATAACATCAATTCAAAATTAAGTAACCATCTCCTGCCAATAAAGAAACACATTCTTCCGTGTTCCTTGCAGGATGGGTGGCAGAGGATCATGGGAAATGTGGTTGGCTAATGAAAAGTTCCACTGGGAAACAATGGGGCAGACTTCCTGGCAAGTTACAGTGATCCATTGTGGTTCCTCCAGGTCTGTGCCAGGAAGGATTTGTTTAATCAAAAGCAGCATTTCGCCTTTAGAAATATTTGTTTTTGATTAATAAACGTTTTCTGGCTTGGTATAAAAATGCGGAGTGTTTCTTTTGGTTGCTGGTTTTTTTTCAGTTAACCATTCTCTTCAAACTGCTTATGTCAACATACCTAGGATGACTAGACAGGTTATTCATGTGTCTAGGTGCAAAAGGAGAACTTTCTGTAGAAAGAAACAACCACTTTGTCTCCAAATGTGTGCCCACTTAGGGCCCAGTTCTCTCCAACTTTCCAGTGCAGTTCCCTTACCTTAAAGAGGCTTCAGTGATGCCCCCCCCACTTCACAGGATACAGCACATGTCCCATTGACATGGCTCCATTGAGATTGGAAATTTGGATAGGGTTGAGCCCTTACACTACTTACAGCACAATCCTGTGCATGTCTTCTCAGAAATAAGTCCTACTTCATTCAATGGAACTTTCTCCCATTAGAAAGGATTGCAGCCTTTCTCATATAGGATTGCAGCCTTAGGACCCAATCCTATCCAACTTTCCAGCACTGATGCAGTCACAATGCAGAACCAAGGTAAGAGATCCCATTGACTGAGTTACTTTAGTTGCCTCACTATGTGCAAAATTACAGCATTCTGCCTGCTCTACCTGCAGATAGGAATGTGCAAAATCCCTTTGACTGGATCAAATCGGATCAAGGCTCCTTTGTCTTCCCTCAGACCTCCCTGTTTCACTTCAGAAGTGACCCTGACAGTCAACTTTATCTTACCTCTAAGTGAAATTTGAATGACGATTATGCCTGCAGGCTACAGACAGAAGAAAACAAAGCTTTTTTTTAAGACACTGTATTCCTGTTTCTTAGTCTAGTAATCACTAAAAACACACTTGGGAAAATATAGGGTGAAATTATTATTTGCATTGGATTTTTCCTTTTTCAAAAGGTGGAAACCCATGGGATTGTCAAAACAATGTTCTTTGTGAAAAGTTCCTCTGCAGTCTTGCTTCTTTGGCATGTGCATCCATCTCCAGTGTATGTTCCAACAGAGGTTAGGATACTGAGCTACTTATAGCCCAAGCCCATTCTACTCAGAAGTAAGTCCTATTCTGTCCAATGGGACCTATTCTCAGGAACATAGAATGATAGCCTTACTGTAAGCACTTAGCACTTACTGTAAAGAGCAAAAGAAGGCTAGGCCATGGCTTGACTCCATTTTGTGAACATGACTCCATTGTGTGGGAAAGAGCTGAAGCTGCTAAAAAAACCAGCTGGTGGTAATCAGCACACTTCCTAATGTAATCAGGAGTATAATTCCCTATCTGCTTTGTTTCTGCAGAAAGGTGTGAGGTCATAGCTAGGGTCAGGAAGCACAAATTTAATCAAGAAGGTTCCATCCAGCTAGGGATGCAATCAAGAAGATTCCACACAGCTAAGACTTAGGTTGTGTACCTAACCTTTTCCGAACATTCTATGACCTCCGAACATTCTATCACCCCATCAGGAGATGGCCGAGCTTTATCCTGATTGGATAATTGATTGTGCCAGAGGGGTATAAAAATACACAGGTTTGGGGGTACAATGAATGAATGAACGGACCAACCAACCATCCATCCATCCATCCATCCATCCGACCATCAAGACCATCAGAAATCTTCAAACCTTCAGATCACCTTCTCCATTTCAGTCCAAGATGCCCCAGCCTGGACTTGCTGCTTTCTTGGACTTGAGAGCAAGGTGAACCAGCAAGGCTAACCACCTTGCAGTTATTAGGGCCTAGTCAGTGTTAGAAGCCTAGTTTCTTTTTTTGTTTTAAAGTGCATCTCTGTTGGTTCTTTTATGCCTTCCTAGTTTTGTAACCACTTGTTTATTAATAAATTACAGTTAATCTATAAAGCTTTGTTTGTATTGAGAACCAGACTAAATTCAGTTTTGCTACTTTGGCATGCTTACCAACTTTAGTTTATAACTTGGGATAGATCCCTGTAGTTGGGGCTAGTTTAGCCTGGGGAGTTTTAAGGTTAAGAGACTGTTCAGTGCTCTTAGAGGCTGTTACTCTGAGCTGTGTCCCCAGGCTGATAGCAGAGGCTGTGTGCCTTGTTGCCTTGACTGGTAAGCGCTTACGGACACACTCTGCTGAAAGTTCACAGCTCATATGGGTCCTGGGCTGGTTATAGGGCATATGAGCCTGTGATTTACACTTACTCCCAAGTATGTGTGCATAGGATTGCAGACTAACAGCCCAAACCTGAGCTGCCTGGGTGCCACAAGCCAAACGGCTACTGCTGCAGCCAGGAAGCTGCTAGGGTCTCCTCAGGAAAAGGGGACGTTAGTCCCCTTCCCCCGGGGAAAGCACCACTTCTCGTAATGGGACTCCTCAACTCTCTGGCAGATATTTTGCCAGTGGAGAATCAAGCTGCCTGGCCGAAGGCACAGAATAAAATATGGCAATGGAGATCACTGCCTGTCCCAACCCCTACTCCGCCCCTCCCGCTGCCCAGTTTTGTTGTCCCTGCCCCCCCCAAAAAAGCATGCAGTGCTGGTATTGGTTAAACGCATTACTTGTTGGCTCCATGTCTACACTTCCAGGCACAATTGGACAGCTCTGAGCCAGCATGGGTGGTAATGGCTTACTGCTGGCACTGGAGGAGCTTTGTGATACCCTTATGACATCAGCATGACATCAGATTAATAATGACCCAAATCTGGATGTAATCCAGCCAGGGCTAAATCCCATTGACATTTGTGAGAGAGTTAAAACATGTTTAAATCCCATTGGATTTACTTGAAAGCATGCCTAAACTTTGGAAACTTTTTGCTGTGTTGGTTGTCCAACCCAAACAACCTTTGGTCATTGGATTGTAATCTGTATCCTTGTAGTTTTGTAAAAATGAGATCTGTTAGATGCTAAAAAGGATGAGAAGACACCAACAGATACAATGAAGATTTCAGTATTGTGTGCTGCTACTTTTCCAAAGTATGTACTGTAATTTGCGACAAAAGTATACCTAATCATACTCAAGAGGAGTGCCGCGATTGCATTCTCTGACGCAATCAGCAGCCATCAAGGGGAGAATGAAAAGTACATTTTCTCAAGGGAGAGCCTGTCCACATGGCATTAATGGGAGTGGGACCATAGTTCAGCAAGAGAACACATGTATGCTACATTTCAAGGAGAACATATGTACGTGGATGGTCAAGGGTACATTTCCTGGTATCTTCAGATAAGGCTGGAAAAGAACCATTACTGGTACCCTGGAGACTTGCTGCCAATCGGTGCAAACAGTGAGCTAGATGTACCAAGGATCTGAGGCCATTTCAGGCAGCTCTGATGTATGTACTGGCGGCAGGACCACTGTGTCCTGGACCACTGTGTCCCAGCCAAATGCATCCAAGTCATTGGTGTCACGGGACATTTGCACCCAATTTTTCTTTTTTTTTCTTTTTTTTTTGCATTCCAAACATTTGTGTCTTAATATATGCATAATTATATTTGATTTTTTTTTAATGTGAAGGTAGGGTTAGGGCTGGGATAAGAGGCTGACATATATAACATGGGGTTTGTTGCCCAGTTTGTTGCTACCCAGTTGTAGTGGGATGCAAATAACAGGTATGCAAAAACCCCAGGCACGAATGTTCAAGGATGCCACTGACTAGGGCACATTTGACCAGAACACAATTGTCTGTGTTGCAAGTAGCCTAGTACCCATAGGGCCCTATGGTTCCTTATGGGACACCTGCACAGCTTGGGTCCCATAAACTGATGCTCAGCCCACAAGACCTGCATGGTAGCCTACCAAGGGCTCAATACACCTCCTGTTTTTGCTGCATGTATTTGCTGGTATTTTGCTGGGATTGCAAAATGCAGAGTGACAGAGTATCAGTCATCCAGCAAGCTACAATACATGACTGGTGCGTGACAAGCAGATTTATGCATATGACCTTTGTACTTCTATCCTTGGAAAATAAATGAATGAATTAACAACTTTGAATTACTGCGTAGTTAAAGAATAAATCCCCCAACATGGAAACTGTCAAATAATTATTTAGCAATTTAAACTTGCTTGTGAATTTTGCTGTACTGCTACAGAAGGCGAGTATGAATTTTAAACTAAGAAAAGATTTGATCTCTGCTTTAGGATGCAATCCTAACCTGGAGTTAGGCCAGCAAAGTTTGGTCGGCTCAAGGGACACTATTAAGTGCATTTGGACCACTCTCGGAGTCAGAGAGGCCAGCACACAAACGTGCGCCATCATCCCGGACTCCAAGAGTGGTCCAAATGTGCTTTACGGTGGCCCTTGTGCCAGCCAAACTGTGTTGGCTTAACTAGGCCTGCCTAACTCCAGGTAGGATTGTGCCCTTAGTCTATGACATAGCACTTCAAACAGGCTGGTCCCTTTCACCACCAGCACCACATAAAGTAAAAAAAAACCTGTACTTTGGTATCTGTAGAGGGACATTCACATTTTATCACAGAACAATTTTCCAAGCCATTCCAAGCCAAGCTTTCACAGAAATGAGAACACCACATAGAAGATATACACAGCACCTAGTTTTCTCTCTTTTGCATCTGCTGGGTTATGAGAAATCCAATAAAAATGCCATTTTAAAAAAAGAGCTAATAGGTAGCAGCAGGTTCCCAAGAAGACAAGCAGGCACACATGAAAAACCCTTTATGAAGGCAATATGTACAATGCAGCAAAACAGCTTTGCCAATTGTAAATAACTTTATTACCTTAAATTTCCTCATAGGGTGTGTAGAACAAATCAAAAGAAGACAAAAACAGGGGAGAGAAAGCTGGCGGAGAGCGAGGCATTTGAGGCTTCAAAGAACAGGATGTTCTTATTTACTGAGGAAAGCCCTATAAAACAACAAAAGACGGTTTTAACTCAGGGTATCCTCAGATGTCCATACCAAGGAGGACAAGTAATAAAAAGAATTCCAGCAAAAAATGTGCAACGACTGAGAGCTGTTCACATTTATTTGGAAAAACTTGAATCCACGAAATTATATCTTGTGATTTAAGAAGAAGCATTTCTCGAGTCAGCAGCACTTATCGCAGCCAGTTGTCTCGCTTCAGAGTTCCCATGCGTTTTCCAGTGTGTGCAAAGAGCTTCTACGCATTGGGAAAGGATGCATAGCCAAGGCATGCTTGCATGGTTATGTGAAGATGAATGGGCAAGCCAGGCTCCTGCCCCCCCACCTTGATCAGTGAATCAGACTTACGCACACAATTTTCTCTTTTTCCCCCTTCTTCTCATACAGTCAAGCCACCTGTAACAAGCATCACAAACAGTGAATTCAGTGGCAAACAAATGTATCAAATGCGTCTCTGCATCCTACCTGAGGTTTAGAAAGTCAGGTTATACAGCAGTGTCTTATTCAATCATTTGATTGCATTAGGCAGAGAACTAAGCTAGGAACCTACGCTGGCGGCACTTGGTCTGCGCAGGACCTCACCAGAGGCATGTCTTGGGCTTAACGGGGCAGTGCAGTGGGCGGCAATGGGGGTGGCAACGGCCGTTGCGCCATATCTAAGCCCTGTCCCCAGCCTCGGCGGCCCCAATTCAGGCCGCTGCTGTGCATGTTGACCTGCACTTGCAAATCAGCTGGCTGGGGCTCACCTGGGGGCAAGAGGAAAACCTCCCCTTGCCCTGCACTGCGCTGCTGCCGCCTCCTACTGGTCTTAGGATGCAGCCCTGCTGCGCCAGTCTTGCTATGTCGGCGCTGCGTAGATTAGGCTGTCCAAAATTTTAATTAATTAGAACATTCAAGGCACAATCCCAACGTGGAGTTAGGTGCACATGTGAGCGCTGGCCTCCCTGACTCTGAGTGGCACAAACGTGCTTTATGGCACGTTTGTGACGTTCCTGGGACAGCACAAGGGACTTGTGCCAGCCTAACTCCAGGTTAGGCTTGCGCCCCCAATTTGTTTTGACAGTTGTTTTCACTTTTTGGAATTATTTGGTTCCAAATACATAAGGACCTGATTGCTGATTATTTCATGATATACAAAGAAAGATGAAATCTTCTAGATTTATCCTCTTCAAGTATTTATTTTATTTATCTTGGTATTTATATTTCCCCTTTCTGTTTTTTAGGCAGCGTTCAAGACAGTGTACAGGGGCAGGCTAGTCTAAACCATCATTTTTTAAATGGGTTTTTTTTACAAGGCATGCCCCGGTATCTGCTGGGGTTCCATTCCAGACCCCACCTTGGATACCTGAAACCGAGGATACTGGGGACACCTTTTCAAAGATAGGGGAACATCTGTGGTTTTGCAGCAAAAAGCTTAAAAAATGAGATTTGTTTACTGTTCCCCTATCTTTTTACTAGGCATCCCAGTATCCATGGTATCTGTGGATAACTAATCAGTGGATACTGAGGCACGCCTGTAAATACACATTCCCATTCTTCTCTCACTGAATGGCTTAGTAGCTCATTAGCAACTCTGTCCTGCCACAACAGGTACAGCAGCTTGACACAGCCTGGTATTTCTTCTCCCATCCAGAAACAGGACCATGGATTCTCCTGCTTAGCTTCAGGCAGTACCACCAGCTCAACCATCAGTCCACACCTCCTGCCCAATTAGTTTCAGGCACCTCAGGTGAATTAACTGTGCCCTCCCTTGAAGCGGATCTGACTACACACTCCCTCCTTCTCATCCCTTAGAGAAGGAAAAACCCTGTCTATTGCAGGCCTGTGTTAAGATTCCTTCCAGGGAGCTTAATATAACCTTGAAAATAAATTAGTTACATCAACAATACTTGTGCAGAGCCTGAATGATACAGTCAAGATTCAACACACACAATTGTGCCTTGTGATGGAAGGACAGAGCAATCCATCTGCCTTCCTTGCAAGATTTTCCCCCTTCTAGTTTGGTGAAGACAGAAGGGAGGGTCTGAGCTGAAAAAATAGGCATGGATGACATTCCTCAAGTGTCCTATCCTGGGTTTATGCAATAATCTGGAGACTGCAGTCTATGTGGCCTGTGCCTCATCAACACTGTGCAACTTTCCCCTAAATCTGCCTCAGAATAGTCACAGTAAAGCTTGTGTATGAGAAGCAATCAAAGGAAGTTTCATGCCTTAAGAAAATGTCAAAATCAGAAGTATTTTCCATTTCCAAAATGAATCAATCTGCCACCCAGTTTCTTCTGGATGCTTCTCTTATAAAATGCCCTTAGCATTTGTGTTGGTTCTTGTTGTCGTGCGGTTATTCATTATAGCTAATTGATATTGCACTATGGCAAGAAGATATACAAAAGAAGCTAGTTTATACAGTTAGGCTAACCTAGCACAGGACTGTGCTCAAATTGGAAGTGGTCTTCATAAGCGCTTGCAGAAGCCTTTCCCATTTTGTCCTCTTGCAGATTTATACATGGAGATGCTGGGATTGAATTTAAGATAGTACATTGGCAAAGGCTTCTGTTATTGAGTGATCCTCCTTCTCAAACATATGGCTGCAAGACACAAGATATGGACGAATGGAGCTGAGTCATGCTATTGGGCAAAGCCCACAAACTTCAGTAAATTTACTTTAGTAGCTACAAGCCTGATCCTAATGCCCATATTGCTGGTGGTATGGATGTACTGCCAGCTAAAAGGCCTTGCAGCTGGCCTCTGCATGCAGTTGCCCATGATTGTACTGGTGCCCTCACTGTGTTCACTGGCAGCTTCAGTAAGTACAACAACATTGCGTAATGCGTGTCGCTAGCTCTTGGCTCTTCTGCCAGCAGAATGTGCAAATGCACCAGCAGAAGTCGGCAGATAGGATCGGACTATAAGTGTAATTATTGGGATTTGTAGAATTATGCCTTGTAATTTAGGCTAAGAGTCTGTGAATTGTGGTAGAAAAAGTAAGCGGTTTGCCAAGATGAGACATTTATTTAATATTTGTTTGCACAACAGAGGGCTTATACCATATTTATTTCATTAATATCAACTGCTTTTAATGCCACTTTGAGTGTTTGTCTTGTCTAGAAAACTCATTCTCGAAGACCCATAATTCATTATTGAGCTCAGTGAAAATCCTTCCATAACCCAGCTCAGCCAGTCCTGCCAATGAGCAACTACAAACGTGATTGTCAAATAAATTATCTCAGAAGAGGCTTCCTAAGATCCAGGCTTCAAAGGTAAATAAGCCAGGCAACATGAAGGGGTTGAATGGCATGAGTTATATTCATGGACAATTGAAATCTGGTACAAATGTTGAAAAGAAAATCTGCAAGGGCTTCCTCCCCAAAATATTTTGTGTTTAGGCATCAACATTTGTTTTCATTTTCTTCTTCTGCTGTTATACGTCTTTGGCCAAGTCTATACAGCCTAATGCCAGATTGCAATGAAAGCCCCAATTCTACCTTCCGGTTCTTTCAAACATGTTTTCATTCTTCCCATATTTTGCTTAGATCTTCATAGACCTCATCCCTAGCTTCATGTTAAGGAAGCCGCATTAAGCTTATGCTATGAGAATACATTGATTGCATCACGCATGATGGGTAAGGGGGACATCAAGAATAAGCCCATGGCCATCAGAGGACCATTTAGCTAAGCGGAGTCCTGCATCTTCAGAACCAGTGGCAGACGGAGCTCTCAGAGCACCATCAGAGCAGGTGGGAGGCATCATGAGGTGGCCCAGTGTAGGGCATTGCCTCCAGCAAATTGGTGCTGACACTAGTGATGAGCCATACAGCAAGACAAGTTGCACTCTGAATCAGTGGTGTACAGTCATGCCTTCGGATCAGTGGAGTTTTCCTGCAGATTACAAAAACCACAGATAATTTTTAAATGAATTTTTAAAACTTTTAAACCTAACTAACTTCATGCTGTTTTTATATTTGGGATGTTCTGCTCTTTTATGGTTGCTATCATTTTAATTGTGTTTTAATTGATTTTAATTTTTAATATGTTATTTTAAATGGTTTCAACTTTTGTAAACCACTTTGGATTTTAGAAAAGCGGTATATAAATCTAATAAATAGATAAATAATTGAAATTGCTGTTCAAGGCATCCTGACCTGCCTGGCTCTTCAAAGACCTTTTAAGGTCTTAAAAGGTTACTTCCCCCTCCTTTTTTTTTTGGAAAAACCAGAAGTGGCCTTCTAAGGCTTCCCAGAGGCATTAGATGGTATTCTGAGGCATATGGAGGGTGTGTGGTGCCTCTGCAGGCCTCAAAAGACCCTCCAGAGACAAGGGGAGGAGTTGCCTCCCCTAACTTTTCCAGAGGAGTTAGGTTGAGCCATGTCTGGGTCAATGCGGGTTGGGGAACCCATGTTGAACAGATCCGCATTTCTGCAGACCAACCTGTAGTCAGTGCAAAATCATAACTCTTTTATGGCTCCACCGTGTCAGGCTGCAGAAAGAAGCAGAAAGGAATTTTGTCGCTTTAAGGGAGCCAGTTCTCCCGGTGCAGCCGGCAGGTGTTTTTTCCACCACCTGTGAGCAATCAAGACGTGAGTGGCTTATAGATGAGAGTGAAGCTCTGCCCTACCGGCTTGTAGCTTCTTGCTTCGAGCTTTGAGCTCCTAGTAGCTTCTAGCTTGCCACTTGCTGTGTGCTCTTGTTGCTGTTACTTACTTCGTGTTAGTCGCTCGTGTGTTCTTCCCTATGACTATCTGTTTGGGGAACCGTTGCTGTTGAGGCTGGACCCGGGCAGAGAGAAGAGCACGAGGACTGTGTGCCAGAGAGGACCTATTCAAGCAGAAGACTTCTGTGCAGGAACAGAGGACTTTGTGCTTGGTTTCTGTCTGGACTGTGCCACAGGTGAAGCTTTCATCCAGTGTTGTACCACTGTGTTCATCTGTTGAACTCTACTCGTATATACTGCAAGCTAATCTACTTTTGTGTGTTGATTCCCTCGTGGAATCCTTATGCTATAAAGAAGCCTGAACCTTAAGCTTTGTGGACCTTGCCTCTGTCTGCATCTCTAAACAATAGGGGACTGTCGCAGGTAGAGCAAGTGGGTCTGTACAACTCTGCAGTTAGGTACTTGGAGGGCTTACGCCAGTCTGCATCTTGCGCTTGATACCATCCGTGCGCCCCATCACACCGGAGCCAGTTGGGCAACGAAAACAACATGGAGGAGAAGTGTTTTCACTGCCCCTATTGACTCTGGCAGCAAGTGGGAGAGGCTTCTTACAAGGCTCAGTTGGAAGCCATAAAGGACTTGTGGTTTTCCATCGCTCTGGCTACGACACTGCCCTTAAATTTGGTTATGTTCAGTGAAGAAGAGCAGAATGAGAAAATCATGAACTTCTAAATAGGAAAAGGGGCTCTAGTTCAAATAATGTTGATTTGCACTATGTAGAAAATGGATGAACTGTGATTATTATCAGTAGAACTGCAACAAGGTCATTGGAGAACAATATATTCCAAGCACATTTCCAAAGTTCATATGCTTAGGCTATATGAACTCATCTTGAACCCTATTGGGATATATACATTACTGTTCAGAAAAGAAAGCCAAAACATAAATGAGCACAGCCCCAGTCTTTGCCATTATCATTTCATCTACATTCACATGACAGAGAAATAAGAATTTGCTTAATGTCACACAAGGAATTGAACAAATGCAGATTATTTTTGAATTAAAACTATCTCTTTATGGCCATAGAAGGAAAAATACTGGATGAAAGTAAATCGAGAAGTTTTTAAACAATAGGAATACATAGGATGGTACTCTTCAGTATTTGTTTAAAGTCTGAACATGAAATGCTTTGATCTGCAAGTACATGACATAAGCAGTCCTCCAAGGGAAATTTAACCGAATGTTCTTACTAAAATTAATCAAATAATCCATTTCAATTTTTTTTTTAGAATAGCTGGTGGACAAACTGTTTCTCGTAAATTGTTTCCTTGCACATAGAAAATCATTATGAACTACAGTCATAAGTCCGATTTAGACAATTCTGATGTGCACTCTGAATCTGTGAAGGTGTGAACAGAAACACTCCCACTGTCACTGTCCTTAACCACCAATGCCCCGGAAATAGCCTATGAACAGCTTGTCCCGTCTTGCTCTCTGATGACATCTTAATTGTGAACGTTGATAGAAGGGTCAGTGGTGTACTCCTGCTCCACACTCCTTCACATGGTGTCGTATCTGGGAAGATATTGGCCTGCTATAGTAGCTCTTTGGCTTTCACTTACCATGAAGGGGTGTATAAGAGCTCAGGGACACAACTATAGGACAACAGCTGCAGAAGTGCAAAGGACACTTCCCAGTCTGGTGTGAGTCTAAGAGCGTAATCCTATACTGCGCTGAATTGGCAAGGCCGACAGGTCTATGCCAAATCCTAGCACAGTATAGGACAGGTTGGAGCCTCCTAAAGGCAAGTTCACACCCTTACCATTGTGAACGTTGATAGAAGGGTCAGTGATATACTCCTGCACTACACACAAAGTAGAAGGATCACAGAAATGGGAGATTTGTTGGGGAGGCTGGAGCTACCTGGATCTGTGCCAGCTAAACAGCAGGTGTACATCCAAGGAGACCACGTGGCCCAAATCAGGGCCACGGGGCCTCCTGATTAGGCTTAGGATTCGGTCTTATGGCCAAATCCCAAGTTTGCCCACATCCCGCCCCCCACCCCCCCCCCCCTGCCCAACCCCTGTCTGGACGGACATGGAGCCTCCCTCGTGCCGGCGGCTTTGGCCAATGCAAGGGAGGCTTGGCGCGGGCAGCACCGGTCCCTTGTTTGAGCACCAACGCGGGGGTGGCAATTGGCACCCCCACGTTGGCACTACATGTGTTGCGGTGATGCTATGATGTAGGGTTGATCAAACAGGCACGCTAGGATTGCGCTGCCCATAGGATGGTGCTAATTTTCTGCAATGATTTTAGAGAGACTTTGGACTGTGTTTGGTCTTCATTACTGTATCTAGCTGCTAACGTTGCATGGGCAGGTAGACCGGGCTCTCCATTGGGAAGCCAGGTAGAACTAAGCTCCAAAGACTATTCCAGCTGTTGCCACCCTCCCTTTGTCCTTTTTCACACACACACACACACACACACACACACACCATTCTGCCCACCTCCATTCCCCACTCTGTTTCGTCCCTTCCCCCTTTGGGAAGCGGCCCAAAAGAAACTGTGTACCCCCTGATAAAATCCCTCTGAGGCCCTGATGGGAGGAAAGGGGATTTAAATCCTCATTCCCTTCTGAAGCCTCCTGCTCTGCTCTCCTCTCCTACTGGATACAGCATAAGCCAATGGAGAGAGAGGAAAGGTAGTATTTGCCATATATCCAGATTCCCCCTTTCCCCCCTCCAAGCAATTGCTGGGGCAACACATGCACAGCCCCAGTAGCCAGGTCAGGGGAAGTCTCCTGTGTGACATTTGTTTGAATCTCTCTTCATCAGCTATACTAGGCACACAGCACAACAGCCTGCTTCCTGCGTCCAGGAACCCATGTTGATTTGATATGCTGTTCTTCTTTTGACCCAATTAGTAGAATTCTTCTGCCTCCTCCCTCCCTCTGCAAAGCCTCAGCTCTTTTCCCCATATGCATTTGGTTACCTTGTCATAATGAATTTATAGAAAATAAAGTTCTGTGCCATTTTAATGCTTACAAAAATACATGGCAGTAGGGTACACAGAGTTCTCACTCACAATGTACTCTGACACTCCAGAATGTGACATCTAAATTGTGTTAAAATTTACAATCTGAAAGCATGAAAAGGAATTCCAGACAATCTTCGTGCCCTTATAAAGACTTCAAACACCCAAACACAATTCATTAAACTCAAGATGGCAATCTTCACATAGCCAGTTCTTTAAAATGACAATAAGAGTGCAAAGATGACTTACAAGCAGCGGTGTTATGCTGCCGGAACGCTGGGCAGGACATCCAGGTGGTCGACAGCCCGCCCATCACGTTCTGGAGCGTTACGCCATTTGCGTAACCAATTACGCCGCTTGCGTACGTTACCCGGATGTCCCGCCCAGCATTCCGGCAGCATAACACCGCTGCTTACAAGGTCTTTAACTAAACTAACAGCCCAGTTCTAACCAACTTTCCAGCAGCGATGCAGCTGTGCCAATGGGGCGTGCATTGCACCCAGTGGTAGGGGGGCAGTCATGGAGGCCTCCTCAAGGTACTGTAAGGTTTCCTTACCTTGAGGTTGCATTGCAATTGCATCTGCACTAGAGAGGCCTGGGCTGAAATTCCAATTTGCTAACCCAGGGGTAAGCAACATGGGGCTCATGAGCTACTAGTAGCTCGCAGGGTGGTTACCAGTAGGCCATGGCCCTCTTGGGCTCCAAGCAGCAGTCGCTACCACCCAGCGGCCAAAAGGTCAGGGCGAGAGCACAGAACCGGCCAGCCCAGCCCAGCCCTATCCAGCTGCCACCCTGGCCAGCATGTGATCTCGGGAGGTGGCTGCTCGAAGCGGGACTGCTGACTGTGGCCAGACCGGGCAGCGGGAGAAGCAGCTTCTCCACAATGGTGAGAGGCTGAGCAGGCAAAGCGCAGCGGGAAAGGGAGTGAAAGGCAGCTGCCTCTCCTCACGGATGGGGGACTTTATTAGAGGTTCTCCCGCCCTCCAAAGCATGCCTTGGTGATTGGCCATGCTCTTGTGCTGGTGATTTTTTTTCTACAATTAAATATTGGGGTAGGGGAGAAACCAGGACCATGAGGGTTGTATTTTATTAATGACCTGCTGCTGGGTGTGTGTTGCTTCTTGGAAGGACCCCCCACCCTGCTGCTTTGCTACACCATTTTTTCCCCCTCTACAGTTAAATAGGGGGGGGGGGGAATCACAGAAGCTCTTTGGCAATTAGTCATTTTGTTAAGGAACTCATACATATCCAATAGTTGCCTACCCCTGTGCTCACCATTTTAAATATGGTCACAAGCTGCCATTGATTTTCTCTAAGGAGACTCCTTTGTTCATTGGATGTACAAACCTCCCTTGATGTAATATTCATCCCTGGAACGTTTATTTGGTGAAGGTTTATGTTAATAAAAGAAAGCCTACTGCTCAGTTCGTCGCAGTCCAGGCCCTATGAAACTAGAGATATTGCCAAAACATTCAATTGATGGGACAGTTTCGGAATATATTAATATTTGTGCATGATTCGTGGTATATGTTTATTGAACTTTCTGCACGCAAGTGATGAAAGTGGGACATATCAGATACAGAGGAGGTGCAGACCAAACATTTCACTGACGTTTCAGTAATGGATGTGCCAGGGTAATAACATTTTGTGTTCTCAATTATGTTGTGACAGATATGCACTATAAACAACTACAGACCTTCACTGGTTCAGCAGTCTGAATCTGTTATCCTGGAATATCTGCTGTTGGCTGTGGTCTGTATGTGATTCCCATTATGCCTGCATCAGCCAATTTTGTTATGGGACCTCCCTAGAGTAAGTCAAATGGCACACACATCTATTCGCTGCCCTTTTCTAGAATTGCATTTCTGCCCAAGTGCCCGAACAACAATGTCAAGCTGGGTGATCCCACACTCAAGGCTACAAGTGATGTGTGCATTCTTGTGGATTACCATAATCGGAAAAAGCCCAGGCTGCAGCATTCCTTGAATGACAGAGATAGCACAAATTACAGCACTTTAGCAATATGTAGGATGGTGCACTTCCAACAATTCATAGATGTTTCTCATGCCTTAGAAATGTGTGCTTAATACTCTGGGATGCCCACACATATTTGGCTCTGTATACAAATCCTCTTTCAGCAGGCTGCTATAGGAATAGTACTTGATCTTTTGCATGTTGGGCTCCTGCCTTCTTTTATTTGATTCAGCAGCTACCTTAGTTGCTTTAAGCAGAATGCTTGGTTTTTATACTGTTCTTTGCTAATTATAAATTAACAACATGGAATCAAGGGATCTGTTCATTTTAAGCAGGGGTTCGCTACCTACAGTCTGCGGGCTGGATCTGGTCCTTTAAAGAAAAAGATTGTCAACCCCTGATTGAAAGGATTAGTGATAGCATTTGAGAGTAAAGCCCTAACAAAATTCCACACTAAGTCTGATTGCTTGCACAAGCATTTTTATTTAAGCTTTTGACTCGGCATGCTCATAAACACGTATCACTTTGGGTGCAATCCTAACCTGGAGTTAGGCTGGCGCAGTTAGGCCAGCAAAGCACAAGGGCCACTGTAAAGAGCATTTGGACCACTCTTGAAGTCAGGGAGGATGGTGCACGTCTGTGTGCCAGCCTCTCTGACTCAAAGAGTGGTCCAAACATACTTTACGGTGTCCCTTGTGCTGGCCAAACTTCGCTGGCCAAACTTCGCTGGCCTAACTATGACGGCCGAACTCCAGGTTAGGATTGTGCCTGAAGTAATATAGTTGACTAACAGCACAATCCGATGCACACTGAGTAAACTCCACTGAGCATGTTCTCACAATCAGCAAGCAAGGTGGTAGACCTATGCCTGGATAGAACCTGTTCAGACTATGGATAGCAGCTCACACGATTGAATGTTCTTCTCCCTGTACAAACATAATATAACATTTCAGTGGCATGAATACTTAACCTGAAACTTTCTGTCTGTTGTCAAGGTTTCTGTGAGTAGTCCCCAGATGAAGCCTACTGTATATACACATGTATAAGTTGATCTCATGGATAAATCAAGGGCACATTTTAAGCCCCAAATCATGGAATTTGCTATGACCCAAGGATAAGTTGAGGGTAAAACTTAGCAGTTTATGCAGTTTTTTGAATTAAATAATTTTGTCTGATTTCATCCAACGCCAGATCCTGACAAATGACCTACCAGTAATTGTTACCTAAGAATTGTTGTTGTTGTTGTTCAGTCGCTAAGTCGTGTCCGACTCTTCGCG
>JAJKFI010000012.1:8194579-8210344 GCA_029204185.1 Lerista edwardsae
ACTCAAGCCCCTTCGCCACGACAAGGCAGTGATCCATGAAAGGGACCTAAGAATTGTACAGTCTACCTATTTATTGAAAAGAAGTTAAAAGAAGTAAAACTATAAGGTGCATTTCCATTTAACACCGAGTACTAAAACAAGCCTGTGAGCCAGAACATGCCTTTCTTATTGCTATAACCTCAGGGATGTTTAAAGTGGCTCTAAATGACTTCTGGAAATCCTTCAGAGTCCAATTATTTATCAGTGACGCAAAATAAATGGTGGGAAGAAGATGAGTTGATATACCCTAGACACTGGTGGAGCAAGACAGAACAGGTCTGTAACTCCCCCACAAGTTGCTTGTAGGCTACTGCTTTGCGCTATACGGCCAGGAAAGACTACTCCAAACAGGTCTTTGGAGGAGGCTACGAATAGGGGCTGCAGAACACAACCAAAAGGCCCTGCATTGCCAGAGCTGGTAAGGCCTCCTCCGCTTCAAACCAGAGCTGCTTGGATGGGGGGGGGAGATTGGGCTGAGAAACAGGTGGAGGGAAAACAGCACCTGCTATCATAAAAGTAGTGATGTCATGCAGTTTTGGGGGCAAGGGGAAGGTGGGGGGGGCAGAACTGGGAGTAAGGAGGGAGGCACAAGGGGAGGGCCAGGCCAGGGAGTAGACGGCAGCAGACTCTACCATCATATCCTGTGCTCCAAGCCAGGGGGCATAGCATGGTTCTGTGCCCACTCAAACTGTCCAAACACCTAGTAAGGGGGATCTGTGGATGCTTCCATGGCCCCATAGGATATATCAGTAGCCATTTTGGCGCCACTGTAGCCCTGGGCCCTAAGGAAGCAACCAATGGGCTGCCTGTGAGAAGAGAGGGTGGGCATGATCATGATTCATAGTTTAGCATGATTTGAGTTTCACTAATTTCAGTGCTCACTTGTTTGTGTACACACACACACACACGCACCCCAATGAACACTCGAGACGCATAGATGGGAGAACTGTTGCAATCCTCCGAAGAGAACGACGGGACTCCCCCCCCACCGAAAGAGGGGGAGTGAAAGGGACCCCAACAAGATGGGGTGAAGAAGCAAAGAAACCAACGGGACGACAAGAGCTCTGTGTCCAGGGAAGTTCCCTGACCGGGGACTCCTTTGTTCCAGCCCCTTTTATTATCGTGCTCATTAACATTTCCAATACATATTCAGTGCATAGTGCAACATCCCATTGGCCAGTGACCTTTTCTCACCCCATCTGAAACCCAAACTCTCTCAGCTGCTTACTGCAATCAGCCTCTCTGTTATCTCCCATGTTCCCATGATCTCCTCACCAGCTGCCGACAGGTCTGCCAATCAGCCAGAGCTACCCCCTCATCCTTCGCCACTGGGTGTGCCCTGTGGCTGAGGGGAGAGCCGGTGTGCCAGCTCTATCTCTTGCTGAAGGTCAGTCTGCCTAGCAACGGTGCTTAGCAACGTGGGCCTGCTATGCACAGGTGCTCGAATTATCCCAGAAGCATAGCTACAAGAACGAGCCACTTTATTCGCTCATGATTGCATGCGAGCTAGCATGCAAAGAGGAAAGGAGCGAGATGTGGGCTGCTTAAACCCACTTAGGCCCTGCCCCCCCCCCACTCCCAATTGCTATCAATCCTCCCACAGGGAGGATTTCATGTTCCTGAGGATGCCCAAAGAAACTCCGATCCCGAACTTTGTAGCACAGGGTTTATATTCCACCTTTAATATCAATGGGGTTTAAACATGGCTAGATGGCTTGGAGTATAGAGATCTTACAGCTTAATTCCGTTGCGGATTGGGCTGTCCCATGCAATGGGACTTACTTTCTCATTGGAAGTATACCCAGTTATGGGGATTTGTAAGTCCCATTGGGGATTTACTATCTGAGGGGAAGTACATAAGATTGGACTGTTATATTCCAGTCAATATACCAAAAAACAAACAAACAAAAAACAACCATTCACCCCACTGACAGCCATGATGTCTCTACTTCATGTGTTTTGAGCAAAACAAGAATTTAGGTGAACTCACATGTTGGGAATGTCTGAGTTTAAGACTTTTCATTGGCCAGACCTCTTCAAAAGTCAAGGGCAACATCTCTGTTTCAAAACAAAACTTGACTCTGTATACATTTATCTCATCAGAGGCCTTACAAGGTTTAGAATATTTCAATTGGGTTCACTTTCATGTACCCTTAGTTTCTAAACATTATTTGACATCATACTATAATTTACCCTACCCCTAAATCCTTCAGATAGATCCTACTCACTGGAAAGCATTGACATATGTAAGAAAAGATAACACATGGCCGTTTTTATTTGAATTCCTGTCCGATTAGGAAACAGTTTTATAACTTGTGTATAAGATGGTTGTTTTCATTCTCTGGTGATTTTGCTAACCTTCTGCCTTTGATTATCTCATTGTATGAAGTAACTGCTTTGTCTTTTCTCAGAAGAAAAAAAAATGTAGTTTTTCTTCCAAGTCAGAATGCCATAGTTGTTGTTTGACCTTATCTCCTTTTTCTGACTCAAAACTCAGGAAAACCCTGAATCATTTTTGTTGAACGCGGAGGCTGTTTGGATGGAAGCTTCTGAATGATGCAGTGCAGCAAAAAGGGAAATCCCTGCCCATTCCTCTGTTCCACCTCCTCCTCCTCCAGAGAGAATCCCAACAGTGCCTGAATTATCATATGCAACACAAGCATCATAGAGGATTGTTTCTTCCCCCAGAGGAATACATGGAGTCCCTTTAATACCACAATAAGGCTGCAATCCATACACATTCACCGGGGAGTAAACACCATGAACACAGTGGGCCTTATTTCTGCGTAGACATGCATAGGATTTTACGTTATTCTTAGCTAAGCCCTTCCACCACTTGCCATTTTCCTTTTCAATAGTCCCAGAGGCATCACACCCATGTGGCATGGTGACGTGCCTGCATGGGTGCCACTGAGGGAGCTGGGTGTGCTGGTGGGGAAAACCGGCATGGAGCTGAGCCCTCCTGCCAGCCCTTGCCTTCGAATTCCTCTGAAATTGAGCAATTCCAGAAGCGGGACGTGGCGAGGCTGCGCAGAGGGCACCATGACGTCTTTTATTACTGCCCTGCCCTGGGTGCCATTGGAGCCTGCTCCGGCTCTGCCCGCTTCATGCAGCAGTTGTGCTGGCAGCCCCCTCTGTGCTCACCGGCAGAAGTGCCAGCCTGATGGCAGAACCTCACTTCCACCAGAAGGGGGACAACATTTAAGTCGGCAGAACATCTGCTGGCAGGCAACCCAGGCAGCTGTGTAACATAGAGGGCACAATCCTAACCAACTTTCCAGCACTGAGGTAAGGGCAATGCAACTCTGAGGTAAGAAAACAAACATTAACTTAGCTTGAGGAGGCCTCTATGACTACTGTTCCACTGCAGGATGCAGCAGATGCCCCATCTGACAGCTATGTCAGGGCTGGAAAGTTGGTTAGGACTGCGTCCATAAAGAGTTAACAATATACGTTGGCCCTCCCTAGGCAGAATGGAAACCTCTTAGCATCTTAGGGCATCTTAGCCTCTTTCTTTCTTCTTTTTGTTGGGAAGTCGATCTATTTTGAGCCAGATCTCTACCGTTTTTATAATGTAGCATTATGTTGTGACATATCATTTCGATTGGATTGCGTAAACTGTTGGAAATGCGATGGCTGCCAGATGAAACATTATTTTCCTGCTTTGCAGTCAAAGTCTTGCCTTTGTGTTTATTTTGCCTTCTCCATCACTTAATTGATTTCAAAAACAAAAAACCACTCATGGAATTACTTCCTGCAGGAAGGGAGACAAGGAAAAGACAAGGCAATCCTGATCACTTTCTGGGGCTAATTGAAACCATGTGCCTGAACTCCATTGCTTCCCAGAAAAAGAGGGCTTATCATGTCAAGAGCAGAGTTATCATTCTTGGAGCAGATGTCTAACCTTTGAGCTCAGTCATGGGTTGCTTACAGTGTCCTTCAGTGTTGAGGGCAATTTTTTTCTAGCCTTCCAGTTGCTTAGCACAGGCGTCCTTGAAAGGCCTGGAGAAACAAGAGCATTTTTCCTGCATGTTGCATATTCTTCTGCTGCTCACAAGCAGCACCCCTTATGGGACTGTCTACTGAGCCTTCCTGAGAGTTTAGCCTTCTGCAACCAGAAAGCTTTAGAGCGCAATCCTAAACTGGAGTTAGGCCGGCATAAACTAAGCCAGCAAAGTTTGGCCAGCACCAGGGCCACCATAAAGCGTGTTTGGACCATTCTCGGAGTCAGGGAGGATGGCTCACAGCTGTGTGCTGGCCTCTCTATCTCCGGGAGTGGTCCAAACATACTTTATGGTGGCCCTTGTGCTGGCCAAATTTTGCTGGCTTAGTTTATGCCGGCCTAACTCAGTTTAGGATTGTGCCCTTAGTTGATGGTTGTGCATAGCAGGTCACTCTCTGCTGGGGTGCTACATCTGCACACTCAGAGCTAGCTTCCCAGACAGGCCTTTTTGGCTGGATCTCCTTTTAAGAAAGCCTTTCAGAACTTCTTCCTCCACCACTATGTATGAATGAATCAAGTTGGTGTATTTTGATGGTTTGAGCACCATAATATTGGATGATTGTTGTTGAACTGAGTTGTCCTTTGGGCATTGTTATACTGTTCTTGTTTCTTATTTTATTGGTGCTTTTAATTATTTTTTGATTGAAAGAATATGCAAACATTGGGTGAAATAAACACGTCCCTTGGAGATGTTAGATTCTAAGAAGGAGCAAACAGTACTTTTAAATGTCCTTGAATGGTTTGCATTTGCTTTGTCTTTTTTTTCCTGCAACAGATTATGGTCCAGTAATATGTAGATTTGCGTAGTCAGCTTAGAGCTCATGTCCTCTAAAGGTTAAGGTTTTCCCACGACCAAATGGTCTAGTCATGACTGACTACAGGGAGCGGTGCTCATCTCCATTTCTAAGCTGAAGAGCTAGTATTTGTCCGAGGACAAGCTTCTGTGGTCATGTGACAGGCATGACTATATGCCAAGGCGCATGGAATGCTTTTACCTTCCCACCAAAGTGGTACCTATTTATCTACTCACATTTTTGTGTGCTTTCAAACTGCTAGGTTGGCTGGAGCTGGGACAAGCAACAGGAGCTCACTCCATTGCACTATCTCAACCTGCCAACCTTCTGGTCAGCAAGCTCGCAGCTCAGCAGTTTAATCCGCTACGCCACCACATCCCAATCATGTCCTCTAAAACCTTCCAAAAAAAGCCTGCCTCATCAGCTGGAGCAACAACATAAATGCCTGTGATCCTAGACCTGTTCTGATTTGTTGGAAAACTCTTAAAAGTACACACTCTGGTTCAGCCATCTCAGCAAGCTTGGTAAGGCTTTCCAAACTTCTGTTGGCACCTTCTGTAATGTTCAAACTAGAGAACTTAGAACGCTGCAGTTGATTGTTTGGTCATTTATATCAGGAGTTCCAAGTTTGAAATCAGGAGACTGCCGTTTCAAAGTATTGTTCTGAGGGGGGAAGCATACATAGGGAGCAATAAATGTCAGCAATTTGCTGGCCTCCAGGAGCCCCAGGATCTGAGTAAGCACTGATAGTTGCAGGGCATTACTCCCCATGCTTGTCTCTCTCTTCAGGAGAGTTGAACACAGGAAGGGATTGTGGATTGTTTGAAACCCAGAAATTCAAAGGTCAAGGTCAAAGGCTCAAAGAAAACTTGGTTGTATCCAAGAAGGTTAAATGGCTGGAGGCAGCATAAGATCGTTTTCTTGAAGCCATGAGCGGAACAATATGGCTGACTCAGATCATTGCCGCCAAGGAGGAGGATTGCCACGAATTCACGAATAAAAATCTCCCTGCACGCGTGTAAAAGTTAATCTCAACGTCTTTAACGGTGCAATCTGAGTTTAAATAGACAGCAAGTAGCATTTCGTCCGGTATGTTCAGTAATATAATTACGCGGAATTAAACCTTGGAATTGCATATTAACTCATAATATGGTTACCACTGATGTTTCTACACGATCACACATTGTTATTTTGGTAAGTTTTTATTTCAGGAGTAAACTATTCACTCCCAAACAGTACGAGCAAACCAATCTGAAATGCTTGGAATAAGGATTGTTTTGAGCGTAACAACATGGCTGCTGAGCCCGCCCCTGGCTGCAGTCGGCGGCTATTAATTGTACAAGGATGTCGTCTCCAGTGTATCTAACCTCTTTGGTTGTATCCAATGGTGCACACTTAACAATCCTTTTGAAATCATTGGGGGCCCAATCCTATCCAATGTTCCAGCACTGATGCAGCCATGCCAACATGGCATGCATTGCATTCTGGGATGGGAGGTCAGGCAAGGAGGCCTCCTCTAGATAAGGGAACTGTTGTTCCCTTGCTGTGAGGCTGCATTGCAGCTGCATCGATGCTGGAAAGCTGGATAGGATTTGGCCCAAACATTCCCTTGAGGAGGCCTTTGTGATTTACCCTTTTCTAAACAGCTTTGTTGAATAAAGTGTGTGCGTGTGCGTGTGCATGTGTGTGTGTGCGCATGAGAGAGAGGAAAACAGAACATTCTCTGGACATGGACCACACACATCGTTTTAGAAGAGGAGCCATTATTAGGTTTATAATGAAAAGCTTATGAAAATCATGCTTAGCTATGGGATACTATTGTGACATGAGCACCATTTTTAGGTTTTTGCAACGTGTTAAATGGGCAGGAGGAATAGGAGGACATTTTATAGGAATCCAAACATATTTTCCAGCATGAATGCCATGAAGATGCAGTCCAGTGACATTTAAAGATACAAACAGCATGCTTCCAAAGGCTTTAAGAATCATGCATATAAATGATCTCTTCATGTGTCTAGCAGTCAGGCATCATCTTAATTTGAAAAGGGCGCAGGGCCTCCATGCATCAGTGAGTTGAAATAGTAATGGCCTATTAATTTTAATTCATGTGGCAGGCCAGTACAACTTTGACTCACCAAGCCAATTATAAGCTACCAGCCATATATGGTTGACTGCTAGCTATTTGCCTTCTCCCTGTCGTCAAATTCTTCAGCAAAACCAAGCATGTAAAATGTGCTTTACAGTGGCCCTTGTGCTAGCCAAACTTTTCTGGCCTAACTGTGCTGGCCTAACTCCAGGTTGGATTTGCACTCTGGATCTCCTCCTCCATTCTACACAGTTTTAGAACATCTGAAGAGGGCTTAGGTGGCACTGCGTTTAGCTGCCTCAAAGGTAGCTATAGTAATTGATATAGTAGGCATAACGGAAACCTGGTGGAATGCAGAGAACCAGTGGGATACTGCAATCCCAGGCTATAAACTCTATAGGAGGGACAGGGAAGGGCGTGTTGGCGGAGGGGTGGCCATCTATATCAAAGAAGGGATAGAATCCAGCAGAGTAGAAACTGAAGGTGGGCCGGACTCCACCATGGAGTCACTGTGGGTTAAACTGCCAGGCCATAAAAGCAATGTAATAGTGGGTGGGTGCTATCGTCCTCCCGATCAAAAACTTGAAGGTGATCTTGAAATGAGGAAACAAATCAGGGCTGTGACCAAGAGAGGCAGGATTGTAATCATGGGGGACTTCAATTATCCTCATATTGACTGGGTCAACTGCTGCTCTGGTCAAGAAAGAGAGACCGGATTCCTTGACTTGCTGAATGACTGTGCCTTAGAGCAACTAGTCATGGAGCCGACCAGAGGACAGGCGACTCTGGATTTAATATTGTGTGGTACTCGGGACCTAGTTAGGGATGTAAGTGTTACTGAGCCATTGGGGAACAGTGACCATGCTGCGATTGGTTTTGCCATGCATGTCCAGGAAAGAGTGCAGAGCAAATCTGACACAAGAACCCTTGACATTCGAAGGGCGGATTTCCCTCAGATGAGGAGACTAGTTAGACAGAAATTGAAAGGGAAGGTAAAAAGAGTCCAATCCCTCCAGGCTGCATGGAGGCTGTTTAAAATAACAGTAGTAGAGGCCCAGCGGAAATGTATACCGCAAAGAAAGAAGGGTTCGACAAGGTCCAGGAGGGTGCCTGCATGGCTGACAAACAAAGTTAGAGAAGTTGTAAAGAACAAAGAAGCTTCTTTCCGTAAATGGAAGTCTTGCCCCAATGAGGAGAACAAAAAAGAACATAAACTCTGGCAAAGGACAAGTAAGAAGGTGATACGGGAGGCCAAGAAAGTGTTTGAGGAACGCATGGCTAGCAACATAAAAGGGAATAATAAAAGCTTCTTCAAATACGTTAGAAGCAGGAAACCTGCCAGAGAGGCGGTTGGCCCGCTGGATGGTGAGGGAGGGAAAGAGGAGATAAAAGGGGATTTGGAGATTGCAGAGAAATTAAATGAATTCTTTGCGTCCGTCTTCACAGCAGAAGAACTTGGGCAGATACCACAGCCCGAACAGCCCTTCCTAACGAAGGAATTAAATCAGATACTGGTTAATAAAGAAGATGTTTTAGATCAAATTGATAAACTACATATAAATAAGTCACCAGGCCCAGATGGTATACACCCAAGAGTAATTAAGGAACTAAAGAACGAAGTTGCTGACCTCTTA
This sequence comes from Lerista edwardsae, assembly GCA_029204185.1. NCBI lineage: Eukaryota > Metazoa > Chordata > Lepidosauria > Squamata > Scincidae > Lerista > Lerista edwardsae. The sequence goes on from JAJKFI010000012.1 coordinate 8,203,136, forward strand.
ACTAGAGTATGCAACTTGTCCCTTCAAACGGCCACGGTGCCAGAGGATTGGAGGATAGCCAATATCACGCCAATCTTTAAAAAAGGGAGAAGGGGGGACCCTGGAAACTACAGGCCTGTCAACCTAACGTCTGTTCCGGGTAAGATGGTGGAAAGCCTCATCAAAGATAAAATCCTAAAACATGTAGAGGAACAAGTACTGCTAAAGGAAAGTCAGCATGGCTTCTGTAAGGGTAAGTCTTGCCTCACAAACCTTTTGGAATTCTTTGAAAAGGTCAACAGGCACGTGGATGTGGGTGAACCTGTGGATATCATATACCTGGATTTTCAGAAGGCATTTGACACGGTCCCCCACCAAAGACTGCTGAAGAAACTTCACAGTCAGGGAGTAAGAGGGCAGGTCCTCTTTTGGATCCAGAATTGGTTGAGGGCCAGGAAACAGAGAGTGGGGGTCAATGGGCAATTTTCAGAATGGAGAGAGGTGAAAAGTGGAGTGCCCCAGGGATCTGTCTTGGGGCCCGTGCTTTTCAACTTATTCATAAATGACCTGGAGACAGGGATAAGCAGCGAGGTGGCCAAGTTTGCGGATGACACAAAACTTTTCCGGGTGGTGAAAACCAGAAAGGATTGTGAAGAGCTCCAGAAGGATCTCTCCAAGTTGGGGGAATGGGCAGCCAAATGGCAGATGTGTTACAACATAGACAAATGTAAAGTGATGCACATTGGGGCAAAAAACCAAAACTTTACCTATAGGCTAATGGGTTCTGAGCTGTCTGTGACAACTCAGGAGAGAGATCTCGGGGTGCTGGTGGACAATTCAATGAAGGTATCGACCCAGTGTGCGTCAGCAATTAAGAAGGCCAATTCCATGCTTGGGGTAATTAAAAAAGGGGTTGAGAATAAAACAGCCAATATTATCATGCCATTGTACAAATCGATGGTAAGGCCACACCTGGAATACTGTGTCCAGTTCTGGTCGCCGCATCTCAAAAAGGACATAGTGGAGTTGGAAAAGGTGCAGAAGAGAGCGACGAAAATGATTACGGGGCTGGGGCACCTCCCTTATGAAGAAAGACTGCAGCGTTTGGGGCTCTTCAGTCTAGAAAAAAGGCGCCTGAGGGGGGACATGATTGAGACATACAAAATTATGCATGGAAGGGATAAAGTCGATAGAGGGATGTTCTTTTCCCTCTCTCAAAACACCAGAACCAGGGGGCATCCACTAAAACTGAGGGTTGGGAGAGTTAAAACAGATAAAAGGAAGTACTTTTTTACCCACCGGGTAGTTAATCTGTGGAACTCCTTGCCACAGGAGGTGGTGATGGCATCTGGTCTTGATGCCTTTAAGAGGGGATTGGACGGATTTCTGGAGGAAAGGTCCATCGTGGGCTATAGGCAATGATGGATTGTGCAACCTCCTTACAAAGGTGGTGGGCTACTGGTACCGGGTGCAAGGGATTGGCAACAGGATGCAACAGGATCTTGTTGTTTCATGCCTCCCTGGGGCACCTGGTGGGCCGCTGTGAGATACAGGAAGCTGGACTAGATGGGCCTTTGGCCTGATCCAGCAGGGCTCTTCTTATGTTCTTATGTTCTTAAGGTGAAGTCAGGAGATTTCTGTTTGCTATTCTGTTTCTGTTACAAAATCATAAAGTGGTATTCAGCATACTTCTCAAGAAGAATGGCCAGAGGCATAGGGAGGGTGCCGCGGGGAGAGGTGAGGGCACCAGGCGCTGGCTGTGGTTGGGTGCAGCGGTTTGAAAAAACCCGTGTGCTTTTTGACCCCCCCCTTGCCCTCCCTTGTGCTCGGATCACTCCTAAATGGAAGTGATTCTGGACGCAGGGAGGTGTGCATGGGAGTGAGGTGGCCAAGTATGACTCTGAGTACAGCCTTCTCCAGTCTTGATGCCAGCAGTAGGTCTACAGATTCCTAACAGGGTGAATGAAATGGCCCAGTTTCTTGAATACCGAATGGTGGTGTCCTCTGGCCTTCTCTTGAAGACAGAGTCTGTGGTAGGCCTCCATACATGGTTAACGGTTTGCAATTGACTGCCTGGGTTCACCTTGCATCAGCCTGATGTAAGGACTGTTTTCATTAGGCCCAAATCCTAACCAATGTTCCAGTCCTGACATATGTCAATGGGGCAAGTGCTGCATCCTGCAGTTGGGGGACAGTCACGGAGGCCTCCTCAAGGTAAGGGAATGTTCGTTCCCTTACCTCAGAGCTGCATTGCCCTTACCCAGGTACTGGAACGCTGCATAGGATTGTGCCCTAAGAGATTATTTCATTAGAATAGTTAAGAATTACTTGTATTCTTTCACTTGCATCAGCAATCAATTTTGAAATAAATGTAAGTTAGTGGTTAGCAAACTATATTCGCCAGAGTTGTATTCCATCCTTCCTGCAAACTGAGCTCGACACACATGGGGTTATACACCCATTTCATCCTCACGTAACCCTTTGTGGAGACCAGTACCACACCTAGTGAGCGTGGTTCATCTTAAGTGGGGAAATGGCTTGATTGCCAAGTTTGCTTTGTCCAAGTCAAGAACTCTGTTCATTATACCACACTAGCCAGAGGTGATGTCCCAGGCTGGCCAAGCTGGGTACTGCCTGTGTGCCTTCGTCCATTGGAAATCCACCTGATGCATCCTGGTGGCAGTGATAGTGCTCAGTGTACCATCAGGGTGTCAGTGAACAGTAGCTTGGGAGACCCAGTTAAGGAGTTACCTCAAGGCCCTAATATTCTGGCACTGGGATGCCAGAAAACCAGTACAGTACAAATACTGCTCAAAGTACATTTGCAAGATTTCCCAGTAGGTCACAACAGTCCGGACAGTTGAAATGCATTACTGGATAAAGTTCTCCAAACAACTCAAAAAGCAAAATCTTTCTATGTTCTCTAAAAACAAAAACAAAACCCAGCCACATGAACGAATGCTAACCGCTGGGATGTTGCAGCACATACTCAATGAAGTAATAAAAATGTGTGTGTGATTAACAGCATTAGAAATATACTATGTAGAGGCCAAAACAGTACCGTTAGTAAAGCAGAAAAGCTTTATACATGCAGTTCTCTATTTACTGTGGGGTTGTATTCCTGGAAAACTGCACTTATATAAAAAAACAACATGTCAATTAAAACTCTTTCCCATGCAGAATAATGGGTTTTGTATGAGTTAGGGCAGTGATGGCAAACCTGTTTGGCTTGCTGTGTCAAAAGGGGCTAACGTGACTGCTGGCGTGTCATTCCCACGGAATGAGCAAATATGGCATCCAGCAGGTGGAACAGAGCCCCATAATGGGTAAAGGGAGCCACAATGTAGAATTACTGCTAGCAGTAATTCTTAATGTAATTATAGGGGTGCTATAAGCATGTCCTTATTTCCATCTGTGAAATATTAGAGAAAATGAATATGGTACTGGAAAGCCAAATGTTCCAGGCTAAATTGGGAAATACTACAGATATTTGAGCCTGCTGGCAAACGATTTAAATTTTGTTGAAGCTGTTGATCAACTGGCAATTAATAATCAGTCATAGGAATTGTTTCTTTATTAGTCGTTAAGTGATTCATATTTCTGACTGTTACAATTTATACCTCAGTTTTGCTGGAGTGGGGCTGACCTTGTAACAAAAATGTTGGCTACAGAAAAAATATTAATGCAATGCTTTGCCTCAAATCTCAGTAGCAGAAAAATTCAGTCCTCAGACTCAATGGATTCACACATTTTCAAAACCCCAAAGCTAACGAACATAGTTCCTGGTTCAAATTCTATCTTATTTGCAAAGGTATTCAGACAGAAGAATCATTGGTCTAGTTCAGTGGTATTCAAACATTTTAATCCAGGACCCACCTTTTAGAATGTCACTCATATCAGGCTTTACCAGAAGTGATGTCATGAACCCGGAAGTGATGTTGTGGCAGGAAGTGACATCATCAAGCAGGAAGTGCTATCACTGTAACATAATCAGATGATACTCCTGAAATGTAAATTGGCATTCTTGGACTGCAGCAATTGTACAGCCATGAAAGATCCCTGACAGAAAGCAAGATTAGGACAAAATATGATGTAAAAGCACTGAACTAAAAACAATTAAAAAACAACAACCCTCACTTGAAAATTCAAACTGTTAACACTCACAAAAGGAATATAACAAGAGTAAGGTCTGCCGTTTCCAAGATAGCAGCTCCCAGCTTTCCACAACCCACCTGACATCAGGTCACAACCCACCAAGTGGATCCTGCCCCACAGTTTGAATAACACTGGTCTAGTTTATTCCATGCATGCAACTCTTACAGCCCCAACCTATCCCCCCCCTCCCCACATGCGTTGGTGCAGCCATTCCAAAAACAGGTTCACTATATCCAGATTGGGAGTCTTCAGCAGGGAAAGGTTTAAATCCCCTTGCCCCTGCTTAAGCCTCCTGCTCTGCAATGGGTCTCCTCGGACCTGCACTAGCGCTATAGCTGGCACAAGTCTGAGAAGAGAAAGGGGGTAGGGAGGCTGTAGAAAAGAAGTAGAGAATCTAGCTCACACCATAGTTGAATCCACGCCTCTCTCAGCCTCCCTGTCCCCTATTGCAATCCTCCCCATCCTGCCTTACCTTTTCCAGGAGGTGTAGGCAGCTCCAGTGATGAATTGGAATGCTCTGCACTCGGTCAGCGTAAAGACCTGGGCTGTGTGTGCTGGCCCAGTCTTAGATAGGATTGGGCTGTTAAATTATTTAACTCAGGAAGAACAAATTCTGTCAAAAAGAAATGCTTTTCAACACCTCAATCCTAAACTTCTGTGCCACTATATTATATCTCCTCCAACACAACTCTCCCGCAGAGTGTGAGCTCAGTGCTGGTGTGCTAGCCATCCAAAACTATGGTATAATTTAATGGTGCAACAAGCCTAAGAATGTCATCTATGCCAATGGTATTTAAACTTTTTAGACTGGGACCCACTTTTTAGAATAGCACTCATGTCAGGACCCACCAGAAATGATGTCATAGACCTGGAAGTAATGTTGTGATGTAACCTGGAAGTGATGTAATCTGGAAGTGACATCATCAAGTAGGAAGTGCATGTAACATAATAAAATGCCACTCCTGAAATGCAAACTGGCATTCTTGTAGCAATTGTACAACCCTGACAGAAAGCAAGATTAGACAAAATATTATATAAAAGCACTGGACTAAAAACAATTTTAAAAAAAAACCCTCACTTGAACATTTAAATTGCTAACACTCACAAAAGGAATATAACACGAGTAAGTTCTGCAGTTTCCAAGATGGCAGACCCAGCTTTCCGCACATTGGTGCAAACTACGTCAGTTGGTTTTGGTGTGTGATATAAAACCACTGAAAGAAGGTGGTGGATGAAGGCAGGTCCTAAGTGTGATGATTCACCCGGGTTGGATGCCTTCCCTAATGAGCAGGATTTCAACATTTGCTTAAATAATGGCACACATAATTTATTTTGTCTGTTTAGGACAGATTAAGCCAAAGCCTTAAAGCAGACGTCTCTGCTGAAAATAGCCACGGCAGTTCACACCCTGAATTCAGCAAAAGGAAGGTATATTTCCTGGGGAAAGTGGTTTAGTGTTACAAATGATTGGCTGGGACAAGACCATTATTGTGGGCAGTGCAATTGTTCAGATGTTGATTCAGAACTAAATCCCACTGTGTCCCAACGGGCAAACTCCTAAATGAAACAGGATGGAAAAGCAGCTATATGATGACAGCTGTGCAAGGATAAGAACACAAGAAAAGCCCCCCTGGATCAGGACAAGGGCCCATCCAGTCCAGCTTCATGCCCACCAGATGCCTCAGGGAGCACGCTAGACAACTAAACCAGGTACTGTGGATATGGCAGAAAGGGTGATAATCATATGACACAGCTGTTACGTGTAGAGGCTGACACTGTCTGAGATACTACCTTCTACTTAGAATAGGTGACCTCTATTTTCTTGGTTAAGAAATATATAGAATATATCTGTATCCACTTCTCCTTCCATTTGAAGCATATCACATTAAAAGTGACAGCCATAAACATCCATATCCAGCAATAATTGAACTTTTTTTTTTAATACAAATACTAGAGCAAATCCTAGAAGAGAAAGAGGGCAAGGAGACTGCAGGAAAGGGGGAGAACATAAGAAAAGCCTTGCTGGATCAGGCCAAGGGCCCATCTAGTCCAGCCTCCTGTATCTCTCAGTAGCCCACCAGATGCCTCAGGGAGCACACAAGACAACCAGATTCTTGTATCTCGCTACCACTCCCCTGCATCTGGCATTCTAAAGTAGCATATTACCCTTGAATATTTTTTCCCAATTTTGAATACTTGAATATTCAAATTTTGAATAAGAGAAGATTTTTGCATGCCATCACCCCCAGATCCACTCCCCTCCTACAGTCTCCCCACCCCATTATGCCCCTCCCTGTTATGCCCTCCCCCACTGTAATTCACAGGCTCATATGCCCTAACACCAACCCAGGGCCATATGAATTGTGAATGTTTAGCAGAGTGTGTCCTTAAGCACTTGCAAGCCAAGGCAACAAGGCACACATCCTCTGCTACCAGCCTGGGACCATAGTTAAGAGTTACCGCCCCTAACAGCAATAAACAGCCTCTTAACTTTTAAATCCACAGGCTAAACTAGCCCCAACTACAGGGACCTATCCCAAAGCTATAACGCTGAACAGGTAGGGTGGCTGGGGCATCTTGGACTGACTTGGAGAAGGTGAGCTGAAGGTTTGAAAATCTGAAGGTCTTTGATGAACTTCTCTGAAGGTCTTGATTGTGTCTTGAACCCCCAAAATTGGGTATCTTTATATCCCCTCTAGTATAATTAATTATCCAATCAGGATAAAGGTCAGACCTCTTCCTGATGGGATGTTCGGAGGTTCCATCCTGTTCAGAAAAGGTTATGTAAACAAAATACTAATTCTAAGTGATGGGTCTCAGCGGTGCGGAATGTTCTTAATTGCAGCACTAGCTGGATGGAACCTTCCTGATTAGGTACTTCCTTCCTAACCCTGGCTATGACCTCACACCTTTCTGCAGAAAACAAAGCAAATAGGAAATTATACTTCCTGGTGAAATTACCTAAGGAAATGAGCTGATTATCACCAGCTGGTACCTTAACAGCTTTAGCTCTTTCTTTCTTTCTTTCTTTCTTTCTTTCTTTCTTTCTTTCTTTCTTTCTTTCTTTCTTTCTTT
>JAJKFI010000012.1:8218954-8280928 GCA_029204185.1 Lerista edwardsae
ACATACATACATACATACATACATACATACATACATACATACATACATACAAACACACCCACGCTCTTCTTTATATATGTAGATTGAAGCTCTCTGCCCTTTTCCATCCTGAGAGTTGGGGCAAATCTGCATGGGAGCTTCCCACACAGCTGTTTCACAGCCAAGGGTTTAACTGAAAATGCTATCAAAACTACCCAGAGGAAAAAGACGTTCTGCTGCTCTATAATGTTCTACTTTTCTGCTGTGTGAATTCTGGCATCTTCACTGACCCTGCAGCTCCCTCAGGCTGTCAGGTGAAATTGCAGTGATTCTGCACAAGGTCATGACAGCTGCTGAGAAGCTTGCAAGTGAGGCCACTTCGAACCCCTCCATTGAGAGACCTGGTGGCCTGTTTACAAGCCTTTATTATGATGGGGTAGTAGGAAGTCATCAGTGCAGAAAAAGGATAAGACTGAATCATTCCTATCCTTTTTATGCATACTGTTAATACAGGCTAGATAGTGAGAGATTTAGGCATGATCTATTCACACGATCAGAATTATTGATCTTCACCATGCAAGCCTAGCCTGCACTGCCACAGCCACACCGCATGGCTGCGCTGTATCCAGTGCAGGTTAGGAGAAGACTGGAGGTCACCTCGGGGTAAGGGCATATTTTTCCCCTTACCAAAAGAAACCCCAGCTGTTCTTGAATCAGTTATTTAGCTGGCGCAAATCCAGGAAGCCCAGTGTAATGCTGGGCTGGCCAGTTAGGATATGGCAGAGGCCTCCTCCCTTGATCCTGCCCCCTTCTGGGCCCAATTCTCCCTGTTCCACCTTCCCCCACCCAAAGACACCCGCTCCCCACCTCTGAACCCTCCCGCCACCATCCTACGCTGTCTGGCGCACACATACCTGTGCTGTTTGGTGCAGAATCAGGATCCGGCCCAGCTGAGCTAGCGCAGGCCTCCACACCAGCCCAACCAACTCCAAGTTAGCACAAATGAAGCACAAACCTTACTGTACATTTGCAACATTCACGAGCCATCACATTTAAAGACTGCAGCGTTTGGGCTCTTCAGCCTAGAAAAAAGGCGCCTGGGGGGGGGGACATGATTGAGACACACAAAATTATGCATGGAAGGGATAGAGTTGATAGAAGGGTGTTCTTTTCCCTCTCTCAAAACACCAGAACCAGGGGGCATCCACTAAAACTGAGGGTTGGGAGAGTGAGAACAGATAAAAGGAAGTACTTTTTTACCCAGCAGGTAGTTAATCTGTGGAACTCTTTGCCACAGGAGGTGGTGATGGCATCTGGCCTAGATGCCTTTAAGAGGGGATTGGACGGATTTCTGGAAGAAAAGTCCATCGTGGGCTATAGGCCATGATGGATTGTGCAACCTCCTTACATTAGTAGTAGGCTACTTCAGAGTACCGGGTACAAGGGAGTAGCAACAGGACGCAAGCATCTTGTTGTCTCATGCCTCCCTGGGGCACCTGGTGGGCCGCTGTGAGATACAGGAAGCTGGGCTAGATGGGCCTTTGGCCTGATCCAGCAGGGCTCTTCTTATGTTCTTATGTTCTTAAAGGGAGGCCTGCCCTGGTTCAAGGGGTGAGGTTTGGATTGAGCTGTCCATTAGTTTCAAAAATGCAAATGAAGTTACACAAGACTTTATGCTGTGTGACAACCTAGGCTATTTGATTTTGGTCAGTGAGTAGGGTAAAATCTACTTTGTATGTGGCCAGAGTTTCACTGAGAGCCAGTGGTGAATATATGGAACAAGAACTGTGGTGAACCAGCACATTATTTTGGGCCTGTCTTTATTTCTGACCCGTCTAACCAACCTCACAGGCTTGTTGTTATGAAGAAAGAAGGGAGAGGTGGAAAGAACATGAACTCCTTGGAGGAAGGGTGGGATACAAATAAACTCATTCAGTACACAGAAACAAAAACCAGTATGCCAGCCGCAGATGAAAATATAGGCTTCAGTAAAATTGTTCAAATTGCTTTTAATACTAGCAGATCCAGCTCATGGTCTTATCCAATTGATGGCTCAATCCTATTCTTCCTCCCCACCACCCACCAGTGCAGCCATGCCAAAAAGTTGTGTGCTGTATCTGGTGTGTGTGTGTGTGTGTGTGTGTGTGCGCGCGTGCATGCGTGCACGTGCACCAAGTGAGAAGCTTTGGAAAGGAAATGGGTTTTAAACCCACTTTTCCCTGTGTAAACCACCTGCCCCGCAATAGGTCTCTTCAGACCTGCACCAATGATTTCACTGGTGCAAGTCCAAGGACAGAAAGGGAGCAGGAAGGCTGCAGTTAATAAGGAGGAAAAGAATCCACCCTTCCTGCAGGCTCCGTCCCGGTTCCTCCCTCCTTTCCCTGGGTGACCAGCTGTCATAACCACAAAAGTGGACACAGCACTCCAAAACGTAGGACATTCAAGAAAAATGTAGGACGTTACAGAATAAAAGCTATTTTTAATTTGGGTGTGTTTTTGAGTTCCTTTAATGCAACCCAACGAACAAAGGCCATACACACAAAACAAGTGATGACGCTGGTACCCCCTGTCTGTCTTTTCTATCAATGACGCACTGGAAATTGCGTTTCCATGTTGCTCTATGTTGCATCATGGTAGAAAATGGTTTTTTAAAGGTAGGATATTTTGAAATTTACCTAGGACAGAAGGTTGAAATGTAGGGCATGTCCAGGAAAAAGGACATCTGGTCACTCTGTCTTTCCTCCAATTTCACCCTTCCCTGACCCATTCTGCCTTCCTACCCCCCCCCCCCCGCTCCCCTCCTGTACTGACTTACCTGCTCTGGCAGATGGCGATGATGCACGCAGGAAGGCTTTGGCCTTTAGGCTCTAGCTATTAGGACTGGGATGCCCAATTCCCTCTGATCTATGTCCTAAGTAGATCATCCTGTCATCCAAATTGACCATGGACGGCAGTTATTTTGCCTACTCCAGATTGGGGAGGGAGGGGCGGGTGTTCTGAAGGTTTCATGATTTACACTTGTGTTCATAAAGTTAAACCCTAACTTCAGTCTGGTGTCTTCCTTGGGAGTGTGCAAAGGTAATAGGCTACCTGAGAATGCCAGATGCAGGGGAGTGGCAGCGAGATACAAGTCTCTGGTTGCCTTGCGTGCTCCCTGGGGCATCTGGTGGGCCACTGTGAGATACAGGAGGCTGGACTAGATGGGCCCTGGGCCTGATCCAGCAAGGCTTTTCTTATGTTCTTATGTTATGTTCTTAAGGGCACAATCTTATGCATGTCCCCATTGTGTTCAATGAGGTTTACTCCCAGGAAAGTGGGTATAGGATTGCATCCTGGATGTTAAGCCAGAAATTAATGTGACTGAGGGTGCAATCCTAACCTGGAGTTAGGCCAGCAAAGTTTGGCTGGCACAAGGGACACCATAAAGTATGTTTGGGCCACTCTCGGAAGCCAACACACAGATGTACACCATCCTCCCTGACTCCGAGAGTGGCCCAAACAGTGGCCCTTGTGCCAGCCTAAGTCCAGGTTAGAACTGAGCTCTCAACTATGTCATATTATTTGCACATACAGTCTACAGTTCTTATAAATTGGAGCAGAAAAATAACCCAAGGCCCAATTCTATCCAACTTTCCAGCACCGATGTAGCTGCATGCAGCCCTAAGGCAAGAGAACAACACTTACCTTGAGGAGGCCTCCGTGACTGCCCCCCCTCCACTCAGAATGCACTACACGCTCTATTGACACAGCTCCATTGGAGCTGGAATGCTGGCTGGATTGAGCCTCTTCTCAGGGCACAATCCTAACCTGGAGTTAGGCCGGCACAGTTAGGCCAGCCAAGTTTGACTGGCTCAAGGGCCACTGTAACGTGCATTTAGATCACTCTCACAGTCAGGGAGGATGGTGCACATCTGTGTGCTGGTCAATCTGACTCCGAGAGTGGTCCAAACATACTTGACGGTGTCCCTTGGTCCAGCCAAACTTTGCTGGCCTAACTGTGCTGGCCTAACTCCAGGTTAGGATGGCGCCCTCACTCTATCTAGATAATAATAATTGTCATGCATGTTCTTTTGATTATTTGTTATTTAAAAAAAACACAGTTAAATCCAATAGCTAAAACCAGAATGCCACAGGTCAAGAACATAATTCCAGATATTTGACAGTTGCAATCACTTCATTATAGCTAAAGCAACAATGTGCAATCATGTCTGGGGAGAAATCAAAGCAACTCTGCAGTTTATTCAGAGGTAATAAAAGCTGGGGCGGGTATTACGTTTTAAAATCCAAATAACTGTCAGGGTGATAAAAGTTACAATAGAAGACAAATACTATTCTAAAGGCTGACATTAAAAACGTATATTTCTGCAATAAAAACATACCAGTCAAATATCTTTGTGATATAAGCTAGTTATGAATGTATAAGGGCTTGTTTTTTCAACTTGCAAAAGCATATAAGCCTTCAATTCCCCACCTAAAGTCTGAAATAGTACTGTTTGGCACTAGATTGTGAGCGCAATCCTAAACTGGATTTAGGCCAGCAAAGTTTGGCCAGCACAAGGGCCACCATAAAGTATGTTTGGACCACTCTCGGACTCAGGGAGGATGGTGCATGTCTGTGTACTGGCCTATCTGACTCCTAAAGTGATCCAAACATACTTTACAGTGTCCCTTGTGCTGGCCAAACTTTGCTGGTTTAGCTTATGCTGGCCTAACTCAGTTTAGGATTGTGCCCTGTATCATGTTAGGTTGTTCATTGTGTGCTTTGCCTCTGAGACTCATGACTGTACTGTTGACCGCTTAAAAGCAGGAGAAAATCAGAAAGTAATTCCAGGTGGAATTACTTCTCATTCTCTCCTTCCACCTCCCACCCTTTCATCCCAGATGTTTTCTGTTTTAAAAAAAAAGTGGAAAAAAGTCATAAAAGTGAAAGAATTTCCCATTGCTTTAGCACCATTGGGGCATCCCAATGGATCCCTGGGGCACCTGGTGGGCCGCTATGAGATACAGGAAGCTGGACTAGATGGGCCTTTGGCCTGATCCAGCAGGGCTCTTCTTATGTTCTTGTGTTCTTATGATTCCTGTGCATTTATTGTTCCTTCCTAGATATTTGGAAAATACTTCAAAATTAACTTTGGGAGACTTTTTGGGGTTTCCCACCCATAAAACCATCCAAATCTACTTTTCAGCGGTTTATAAAATAAGAACAGGGTTTGGGTGCTTAGTTCCAGAAGCAGTGTAGAACAGTGGTTCTCAAACCTTTTAGACTGGGACCCACTCGTGCCAGGATGCACTGGAAGTGATGTCATTGACCTGAAATTAAGTCATAGGCAGAAGTGACACAATGAGGAAAATCCTCATTGTGACATAATTAAATGACACTCCTAGAATGCAAACTGACATTCATGGACTGCAATCCTGACTGAAAGCAAGATTAGGACACAATATTATTTTGCTCTCAAAGCAGAAGATGATATGCACAGCCCAGAAGATCTTTCAGAACTCCAAAGACTCGTTCACTTTAATAAGGAAAAGCCTTCATTGCTGGGAGCCTAATCACACACATCAGAGCAAATGCTGAACCATTGGTGTGGCAGGTAGGGCAAGTGATCTAGTCTAGACTTCTCTGGAATTGGCTTGCACATCATTCCTTAAGACTGACTAAGATGCAACCATGACCCATTTAGCGCGCAATCCTAACCTGGAGTTAGGCCAGCACAGTTAGGCCAGCAAGCTTTGACTGGCACAAGAGTCACCGTAAAGTATATTTGGACCACATCTGTGTGCTGGCCTCTCTGACTCCAAGAGTGGTCCAAACATACTTTACGGTGCCCTTGTGCTGGCCAAATTTTGCTGGCCTAATTGTGCCGGCCTAACTCCAGGTTAGGACTGCACCCTCAGTGTAGCAGGACCTGAAAGGGGATGAACTGGGTGTTGCTTTCTAACAAATAATGTACATATCACATTGGACGGTGTAGGCTTGCTAGCCTGATGGCCTCTCCAAATGGAGTGTGGACTTTTTCCATGGCAGTTAGTCTACCACGCTGAGCAATTATCCCACACACACAAAGGACGATTACAGTGTTCTATAGATATACATGAAAAAGAACAGTCCTTGTTAGACCGTAAGTTGCAAAAAAACAAACAAAAAAACAAAAAAACTTGCAGCCACGGTTTTGCTCTTGGTTTTTGACTTTCCATAAACTCAGACAATAAAGGGAAACATTTCCTCAGAACTGGACCCTTCAGCTTCTTCCCAGATGCCTCTCAGCAACGTTAGCTGCCAAACATGAGTGCCCACTAATTCAAGCATGCAAAATAGCATCTTTGTCATTTTCCTTGTTGCAAGAACAAAGTTGTGGGCAGCCATGTGTCGGCTATTTATTATATTAACTAGGCTATGGAAGAAGCAAGCAAGCAAAGGAAACTCTTTTATCCGAGAAGAATTACAGCATGTGGGGGAGAAAGATGATCTTATCTCTTCAGGAACAAACAGGCACTGTTTATTTTAAAAGAAACTGATTTTACAAGAGCAATTAATGCACATCATACCAAAAACGGAAAAACAAAATAGAGTTGGGATCTTCTGTTTTATTTGGATTTTTTTCTCTATATTGTTGATTACTGAACAGCAAAAGCCATAATCCAGTCCAGAGTGGGAAATGAATGGGCTTGAGGGCACCTACCTAATTCTGGATTGCAGTCTGGTCTTAGATTTCCAATACCTGAAATCATTGTTCTGTTTGCAACATCCCACTTGGTTTCCATGGACTTTTTTTGCAGCATCACAAAGAAAGGATTAACATTTGCAATAGCCCTCTGGCTAGTCAACAAAAGGCTGAAATGTTATGGCTATGGCTTAAACACATTTCCAGAAACATCCCAGCTTTAATCCATCTCACTGGAAGTGTAGGTGGCATAAGGGAATAGATTACATAAAAATGTAAGAAGAGCCCTGCTGGATCAGGCCAAAGGAACACTTACAGTGCAATCCTACAGACCGCGCCGTGTTGGCGCAACGAGTTATGCCGACGCTGCGTGCTTAGCGCTGACGCGGGGCACCAATCGGTACCCCCACGTTGACGCTAAGGCAACGGGACCAGCGCTGCAGGCAGCGCCGGTCCTGTTGCACGCGCACAGCATCTCCCTAGCATTGGCCAAAGCCAGGCGGCGCAAGGGAGGCGCCATAACAGGGCAGCACAGGGATTGGGCAAGGGAGGGAGAATGTGGGTGGGGAAGGCAGGATGTGGGCGGGCTTGGGAAATGGTCATACGGCCGCATCCTAAGCCCGTTCGAATCGGGGCCACGCGGGTCTCCTCGGATCTGCACCTGGTATTTAGCGGGTGCAGATCCGAGGAGCGCATAGGGGAGGCTGGAGCCTCCCCTACAGTAAGGGAGCGCATGCTCCTTTGCTTCAGGACGCTCCAGCCTCCCCCCACCCAGGGCTGGATATGGTGCTGGCCGGCTGGCCATGCCATTCCGGCACTGGGTAGGATTGCGCCCTTAGTGCAACATCCTGGATCCCACAGTTGCCCACCAGTTGCCTCTGGGAAGCCCACAAGTTGGAGTGAAAGATATACTCCACTCTCACCATTGCTCCCCTGAAAATGATATTCAGGGACATACTGCTGATGAACCAGGAGACAGTGCATGGTCACCATGACTAGTAGCTCTTGATAGACCTGCCCCCCCCCTGAATTTGTCTGATCCCCCTTTAAAGGTATCCAAGCACAGTACAGGTTATCTCGGTCATGATCAGGGTTTCTATCAAATAGCACTGCACAAAATTCTATATTCATTTTTTTAAAACAACTATATGGACAATAGTATAAATTAATTTGCTTTGTTGTCACAATTGCTATTTGTGGATTATATATCATCTTTCACATTTTAAGAAATTTTCCTATCACATTGAACAGCAGGCGGCCAATCCTAACCTGCGCTGACACAGCCAGGCCACATGGCCTGCGCTGTATCCAACACAGGTTAGGAGGCGGCTAGATAAGGGCAAAGGGATATCTCCTCATGGTAAGGGGATATTTTCCCCCTTATGCTAATGATCCAGCCTTCCCTATGGGTGCCACTCTAACCTGCACTAGCTACTTAGCTGGCAGAAATTCAAGTGGACCCATGTAAAGCTGCTTGGCCTGGGAAGGGGGTTAGAATATGGCAGAGATCTCTGCCATTCCTTCCTAGGCCTGTTCCATCTCATTTCACCTGGGTAGGCAGAAATACCCCCATCCCCACCTCAAAAACACTCCTGCCACCATCCCAGGCCTTTGTAACTGGCCACCTCTGCCCATATCCTGAGGGCCTGGTTGCAGGGTCTGGTGGGCTGGCCTAGGCCATCCTACTGGCACTGCTTATCTGTAAGTCGCTTTTTAGCACTTAAGGTGCTTTTACGATGGCTCACACCTGCACTCTTGTGGAATAGGATTGTGCACTCAATTAACTACCACTGCTTATCACTGTTTTGTTTTCTCGGAGATACCTCTATGCAGAATATTTTTCCATTAGCCATAGCTAGATCTTTACTGGAAGCAGCCTGTGGTGTTTTGAGTCTCTGTTGCCTGAATTTTCCACCCATAACAATTTTTTACTGTTATAAAACACCCAATATACTTCAACATCATTAATAAAATCCTAAGAAGCCCCTTAAATGTCTTTAAAAAGAATGCACAGATGCTACTGGAGAATGTTTAGCTTCTTAGAAAAGACAGCAGCAGAACAGATGGACCCAGTCCACAGCACTCAAAAACACTCCAACAAAAGCACAACACAAACACCATAAACCAGATTGTCCAACAACAAGGAAGTGTGCCAGTGGTTTTTCTCTGAGACAGCTGGGATTTTTTAAACTAGATCAAAGTTTTAACCCTGCTTCTGGTACCAAACTGGGACCAATACAAATGATAAACAACAAGGACTGTCAATAAGATACTTCTAGCAACCAATTGATTATGTGTAAATACAATGGGATACTAAATAATAATAATAATAATGATGATGATGATGATGATGATGATGATGCAAGTATTTATATACTGCCTTTCTTTGGCCATTAGATTGCTCCTCTGGCTTTAATTCAAGGTGGTTTACATAGGCAGGCTTTATTTCCCTAAACCCCCAAGGGGTTTTTACAAATTACAAAGGAATTCTGTCTTTCAAGAACTACAACAACATACAGATGGAACTTTTGTGGTTTAGTCCTTCTTTCTCGCCACACGCTTGCCTTCCTGCTGGCTGATAAATGGCTTCTCTGCTCCCACCAAAGAAACAGCTGGCCCAGCACAACTCCTCTCTCACAGGCAGCTGGCGACAGCTCAGCTCTTATCAGTCGCACTTCTCAAGGTCTGCTGCTCACGGAGACTTCCAGTGTTGTCGAACTGGCGACCTTCGGATCTTATCTACAGGCAGATGGAGGCTTTAACCCTCTTGACTAAACCTCCTGCCCCAATAAATTTGTGAAGTTTTGTGAAGAGGAGGATCTTAAAGGAGAATTGTAGCACCTTTCTCTTCCTAGAAAAAAAAAAAACACCTGCATGGTCAACTAGATGCATGGTCCACAGTTCTTTTTTTTTTTTAAACCAAAGCTAAGCAAGTGTTCTGAGGATTCTGAATATTCTCATGCAGACTACATCAAAGCTCTCAACCTTCTTGGCTAGCTGATTACAGATTTTGCATACACTTAGAAGTCCCTCTCTCCAATCCTGATTTAAAATGTTGCATACACAGTTCACATACTCTTGATAGTGTTACCAACTGGGACAGAGTGCTTATACCTTTAACCATTGTATAGAAGAGGGAATTTGGGCAGGTGCAGCTCCTCATGGAAGGGTTTCAAAAGCTGCACCTGCCCAAACTCCCTCTTCTATTACAGTAGTTAAAGGTATAGGCACTCTATCCCAGTTGGTATCTGGTAACCCCTATGTGATAAACCTTCTGAAGATGCCTCCCTCCTGCATGGTGCCCAGAAAGATGAAAATAGGGGCAAATTAAAAAATAGCCGGTTTTTTCCCTTATAAAACAAGCGCCTCATCTAGCAGCTAACCGCCAAAAAAAAACCAAACAAACAAAAACACCAGTGGCCAGCAAAAGAACTGGATGGTGACCCTACTTGTGTCACCTGTGTGCTAACCACACCAAGGTTTTGGGGTCCCATACTGCCAGCAGGTACCAAGTCTACAATGACTGCTTAGTGCAATCAGATTCGCTCCTAGCCTGGTCAGGAGGCCGAAGTAGATGACAATGTAGCAAAGGAACCTGGGGGCAGGGCCCACAACATATAGCCTGGGAGCCAGTGTTGTGGGGGCAAGCCGTGGGCTGTGAGGTTGTGAAAATAGAATTGGGTCTATGGATCACATTCTAGATATTAAGAAATTAAGAGCTATTTATATATATTTTTTCTCGCTTTTGGCTAGCAATAATCCTGTCATTCCTGCTGTGCCATGCTTTTCTTTATCCTGTTAAACGTATTTATTATTTCGCCTTTCAGACTTCCTTCCTTATATTACTTAATGATTTTGCTACTTCTTTTTTTTTCTTTTTTTCTTTTTTTTGCTGGCACTGGTTCCCCCCCCCCCAAAGCATTTTGGCCCTGATCCAGCTAAGATTTATGGCAACTATTTCCCATTGAGGCGAATGGAACATATGAGGTGTGACTTCCTTAAGCCCTTTTGTTTGCAAATTTATTTAAATAATTGTGCTCTTTCCCCCCCCCCCCATTACTTGGGTACCCAAGGCAGCTTACATAATTCATAACATTCATAAAAGCCAATACTACAAGCATCAATATACACCTTTTTAAAAGGGAGTAAAAACAAACATCATTAATAGGCTTACCAGATGTCCCGGTTTGACTGGGGTTGTCCCCGTTTGGTGATGGCGTCCCAGTGTCCCGCCCAGTTTTAAATTCTGCCCCAGTTTTGTGGAGCTGCACAGGGCTACACATGCTGGCTGCAAGAATCTGGCCCATCACTATTGCCACGTGCGACTTACTGGCTGCCCCCGCGGTCTCCTGACTCTTGGCTACAGCCAGCAACAGCCTGAGCTCTGAGGGATGTTCTGGGGTGGGGGAGCTGCTGTGGCTTCCCCCAGGAAAAGGGGAAAATGTCCCATTGCCCCAAGAAGGCCCCCTGTACTGCGCTGGATGCCTGCCTGTTCTGGCGCAGTGTAGGATCGGGTTGTCCATTTCTTAACTCTTCTCAAAGTTCCAACCTGCCCCCCCACGCCTGTGGTAACTCCAACTGGTCCCGGTTTCAATTCTAAAAATTACGGTAAGCCTCATCATTAACAATTAAAAAAAAATTCAACATTCCCACAAAAACAGCCAAAAATATGATACTAGCTAAAACAAAACAAAAACCCACAAAATGAAGGATAGGCCAAATGAAAAAGGGAAAAAGAAAATCACAACTAACTTTATCTGAAATGGAGTCAACGTTTTTATTTCTTGAGACATTGATAATGCAAGCTTATGTGTTTCTAAGCAAAGGTGAGTGCCATGCAGGTCCATGGGAATTTCTCCCAGGTAAATATGTACAGATAGCAGCTTTACAGCCCAATCCTATGGTGCTGGGTAAAAAAGTGGCACCTTGGAGGATGGGTGCAGGCCTGCCACAAAGGCACACACTACTACGTCCTATGGTGGGGGAAGGGGAAGGGCAGGGGTGGAGTGGGTGGATTTTGGTGGCACCAGCATGTGCCAGGATCCCATCTCCTCTTTTTGGCTTTTGCTTATGCCCTATTTCGGCATACTCTCTCCCAGGTAAGCATGTATAGATTGCAGCTTTACAACCCAATCCTATGGTGCCGGGCGCCCATAGGAGCGGTGGTAGCAAAATGGCGTCTTGGGGGATGGGCCTGCCACAAAGGCAGGCACTACATCCTATGGTAGGGGGAGCGGGAGTGATCAGTCTACAGGAGGTAAGTGAAAACATTTTGCTGCTCACTGGGAGCTCCAATCCTGACTTCCTGAGAAGAGGGAGGCAGGCAGGCAGGCAGGCAGGCAGGCAGGCAGGCAGGAAGGAAGGAAGGAAGGAAGGAAGGAAGGAAGGACAGAAACTGCCATGGCTCCAGATCACTTCTCTCCACCTACATAGTGGTTACCAACTCAAAGCGCAATCCTAACCTGGAGCTAGGCCTGCACAGTTAGGCCAGCAACGTTTTGCCGGCTCACGGGACACTGTAAAGTATGTTTAGACCACTCTTGGAGTCAGAGAGGCCAGCACACAGATGTGCGCCACCCTCTCTGGTTCTGAGAGTGGTCCAAATGCTCTTTATGGTGGCCTTTGTGCTGGCCTCACTTTGCTGGCCTAACTGTGCAGGCCTAGCTCCAGGTTAGGATTGCGCTCCCAGTAGGGAAAGATGGTGTAGACACCTTTGCCCACTTCCCTTTCCTTACGAAGAGCATGACGAATAGTCTCTCTGTTTGGTGCTGCTTCTGTTTGCAATGAACAGGAGCAGGGGCCCCGCTCATCTTCCCCCTTCATCCATAGGGGTTGCGCAGACAGGAGTGCAGAGGCAGCTTTAGGGTGGGATTTAGGCCGTGCTGGGGGGCATACACCACCCCAGCTTCCCTGAATGAATGAAGGCAGAGTTTTGATATTCGAAGAGTTTTGAATATCTTTGAATTGCTATGATGTGTTTGGCAAGGTGGCAGCCTCTGGCTGCTTTAGCAGGAACTGCATCCTTGTGATACTGTCACAGAAAGAAGTTACAATGGGGATGTGTTTTATTATGTTTGTTAAGATTCATTGCGACTCCATTCTAACCAGTTGCTGTGCAGTTATTACATTTGACAGTTCAGTAGGTCTAGTTCAGGCTCAAGTGGTAGGCATTATTTGCAGTGCTGGTATTTGGCAGCCCTTCTGATCCCAGAGTACAATTACATAACTATTTTATTATGAATAATAATCATTGAGAAAATCTTTTGCAATAAAAAAAAATTGCATCATGATAGACAGTGATGAACCCAGGCCAAAAGAGATAATAACTTCCTGCCCTGAAGGGCTTCAAATATAAGGGCTCAAAGATAAATGGTGCATTTGTTCTTCTTGTCTGCATGGTCTGGATGCAAAAAGTGGAATTTGGGGGGAAATAATAAAAAAATCTCAGCTTCTCCTTCCTCCGCTTTCTTGGCTTGGGGTCATTTCAACCAACGTCAGTTACTTCCTGGGTTATATAATGCTTTCCTTTACAGTTAATAGGTATAACATACAGTGCTCTTTGTTGGCCAAGGAAAATACTTGAAATATTTTCATGTTTTTTTTTCCTGGTTTATAACTAATCTTAATAAGTGCCATCTGCTGCCCATGTGCCCTTCATATGCTCTTTGTTTTATTCTTTGCTACCGTAATTTAATGCTGCCTTTTTCATACTATTTTTCCTTTTCCATCCTGGAGCTCTTTTGCTTCACACATTGTAGTAACATGTGCAACAGTAGCTCTTATGGTTCGAGCAGTGGTCACGACCCACCACACCGGGAGGCACTGCACTCTGGCCCCTTAAGGCCCTGGGCCTGGCCGTGGGGCAGAGAATCAACCAGGTCCACAACTTTTTTAAACTATACACTCTTTGAATCCTACCCTTTCTCAAAGGCAACCTTTCACTTAGTCCTTCCCTTTCCTTGATGTTTCCTCCACTATCTCTTGTGTTCTTCCCTTTTTCCCAAATTTCCCCATTGGAGTACTAACCCCAAAGTTGAAGAACACTGTGCTAGACCATGGCACTGTGCTTTTGAAGATGGCCAGGCATATGTTTGAAGAGACAAGTCATGTAGATTTTTTTTATCCCACAAGTATTTCATTTGAGATCATCTCAGAGCCCATCTTCTTCTCCTCCTCCAGTCTATAGCATACAGTGCTGCCAGGGAAGTGCATGCTGCATGCCATGGTGGTGGTTATGAGGGACCAGACAGCCTGGGAGAGGTAAGTAATCATATTTTACACTTACCTCTCCATGGGGCACCTGGCTGTCAATGGGTGTCCTTGGACTAATGCAAGCTCTTTTGCTGGTGCAAGACTCTGAGCACAATCCTAACCTGAGTTAGGCCAGCACAGTTTGGCTGGCACAAGGGACACCTTCAATGCTTGGACCACTCTCGGAATCAGAGAGGCCAACACACAGATGTGGGCTATCCTCCCTGACTCTGAGAGTGGTCCAAACGCACTTTACAGTGGCCCTTGGAACCGACCAAACTTTGCTGGCCTAACTGTGCTAGCCTAACTCCAGGTTAGGATTGTGCCCTAAGGCAAGTCAGGGCAGTTCCAGATTAGTAAAGGGGGATAGGATCCAGTGCATGCTGCTGCTGTCAAGTTCCACCCCCTCTCACTCCCAGACTACAGCAGGTCTTCCCCTGAACCCAGTGACGTCATTCACTGGCACCAGCAACCGGAACGCTGCTGGCGCCAGGATCTGGAACGCTGCGGGGACGGACGGGTGAGCTGTAGCTCCCCGCCCCCTTGCGGCGCCCGGCAACGCCTCCCTGCGCCCAGAAGAGCTCTCTTACAGAGCAATCCAGGCTCAGGGGAGGGCGGGCAGGCAAAAACAGCGCACGGAGTCTGCCGCGCACTGCTGCTCCGTTCCCGCTCTCCCTGGAACTAATGGAACGGGGTAGGATGACGCCTCTGCCTGAACCTTCTAATCCTTCTCTGAACTGCCCACAACCCACCCCGCCACCACCTTACCTGCTAGGTAAGGGTAGGTGGCTATGGTAAGCTTAGGTGCAACCTAGGTGGGCCTAAGTGGGTAAGTTTGGTAACCCTAGGTTCAGCATAGGTGGGACCTTTGTGCCAGCAGCTGTTTGAATGGCTTTCAAACACCTTTCACACCATTGTAACTGGACTTAGGGCAATGGATTGTAAGATCTACTGCTGAAGGATCAGGATAAAATTGGGCCATTAGTCTTTGCTAAGTAAAAAAATTATGACTGTGAATATAATATCATCCACAAAGTGTAGAGAATTCACTCTGAATGTCTGCTCTTTTTGGATCAAGGATGCCACTTTATCAACCTGTACAATTAGCAACCCATGCAGCTGAATGTTGGGCATCGGTCATGTGTGCACTCAAAAAGCCCAGCTATTTCTGTTGCCTGCTTGGGATTGTGAAAACCAAGGGTGTGTCAAGCAACTGATCAGCTGCAAGACATGGTGTGCCGGCTGCTAATGGCTTGATAGGTGTGCAGGACTGAGCAATACATAGGACCAGGTCTCACCAGCAGTAATGTCCAGGATCCCTGATGGAAAAAAAATATGTGTGTGGTTGACTTTGCGACCACTACTGCTGCCACCGTTTCCATGGTGAACAGCAGTAGTAAGCAGCAGGTGAGACCTGCTCATGATGGGATTCTCCTGCCTCGATTCTGCTTGCTTGACTCCAGCCAAGGGTGTGCGCATAGTCGAATGCCTCTGCACAGAATTCTTTCCCCCATCGCTGTCTTCTCTTTTGGCAGGCCCATTGGGCTTCTGCTTCCCCTCTACTCACATTTTGGCAGGCTGCAAAGATCTGGCTCATTCAACAAGCCATCAGACTTAATTCTAGTTGATCTTGTGAAAAATGATTTTTGGCTGATGAAGTTTTGATAATTGTATCTCTCTTGCTGGGGATGTATAAGTTTAGCTCATTTTACTTTTATACGTCTTTTATTGCTTTTATGCTGTTTGCCACCTTGAGAACCTAGTTCACCAAAAGGTAGGGTAGAAATGTATATATATATATATATATATATATATATATATATATATATATATATACACACACACACACACACACACACACACACACATATGTGCATACCTATGTTTGTTCCTATAAATGAATGAACAAATATTTGCCCATTTGAGCCTGGTAGGTACATTTCGAGAATAGAGAAGGGGTGTCAAGGGAGAGTCTTCTTCTACAGGTATTGTGTACTGGTTAAAAGTATGGAAAACCTCACAAAGCTGGCCTGTAGAATCATTTCTCATCCTCTTAGGTCAGAGAACAATGGGAGAGAAAGCCAATGATGCAATCGGCTCAACTTGCCAAATACACCATTACTGCTAACTAGCTTTTCAAATTCTTATGACAGTTAATAAGTGAATGTTTAGTTTAGTTTATTACGGTCATAGACCAGTACAAATAAGTGAATGAAAAATGCCCCTTCTAAAATGGACCTTGAGGATTTCACCTATGCAAATACTGACTCATGGAATATGTTTTTGATAGATAGAAGCAGTTGGATGTGAACTGCTCTGAAACAGTTTTTCCCTAAACGGCAATAAATTGCAGCCTTTGAAATGTGAGGCCGCCTGGGACCTTGGGCTGTACATGGCTGCACTACAATGATAGCCCTGGACTTGAACTTGCCCAAATAAAAAGATTTCAGCATCGCTGGGATGCCAAATGGGAACTTCACCTAGAACCTCAATCCAGGATCAGTCAAGCCCAAGGGGGTGTTTGCCAGCCAATCACATTTGATAATAGTAACGCAACTGACATATGGAAGCCTGCATCCAAAAGCAATTTATGAAAATATTTCAGACAGCATCAGAGACGGACAAAGCCCCGAACGCGCCCGAGCAGGGCGACATAACTGCGTCCCCAGTGCGTCACCCCACCCCCATGCATTGCCCTGCCATGCCTCCCTGTGCCCGGAATAGCTCCATAATGGAGCGAAACAGAAACAAGGGAGGGTGGGCAGGCAGGCCAAAAAGCGCACAGGTTCTTCCGTGCAATGGCACCTCACCGCTGCCGGTGCCCATGGCACCTCCACCCCTTGCTACACCCTTCCTCCACCCCTGGACAGGATTGAAGTGGTCCCTGATGCCGGAGAACTGGGAAGGGACTCAAGGGATCAAATTGTTTGGTCCTAGGTTTCCCATGCTAACTGGGCAAGAGGCACTTTTTCAAATGGTGTTCCTCTTATATTTAGCAGCGGGAGAGTAATTATCCCTCTTCATCCCTGCGCAGTGTCTTTTTTTCTAGTGGCTGTTGCTGGTGGTTTCCTGCATGTTTTCAGATTGTGAGCCCATTAAATGGACAGGGAACTATTTAACTTTATCACTACTATTTGCCTGTAAACTGCTTTGTGTACTTTGTGTTGAAAAGCAGTATATAAATACTATTGATTGACTGATTGATATGTGAGCATACTAGTACCCATCTTTGGGGTACTAAAACTACTCCAGCAGTAGAGCACCTGTCTTGCACACAGAGGAGATTCCAGGTTTGATCACTGGCATCTCGAAGTAGGACTGCAAAAGGCCACTATCTGAAACCCTGGAGAGCTGCTATCAGTCAGCATAGGCAATACTGAGCAAGACTGGCCCGGGGAGGGAGGTGGGACTGGTCTCCAGCATATAGGCCAGATCCTAAGCCCCAGTCCAGTTGGCCCTACACAGGCCTCTCGGAGTTGCATCAATGATTTCGCTGGTGTAGTTCCAAGTAGCCCCATAGGGGTGGCTGGGGCTTTCTTTGGGGAAACAAGTCCACAAGTCCCCTTACTCCAAGTTGTGCCACAGCTGCCTCCTAAACAGGGCTGGATAAGGCACAGACCAGACGGCCTGCCTATTCCAGTTAGGATTGTGCCCTAAGTGACATTCAACTGTAATGCATTAATCAAATGTTGGACGTTGGATTAATCAAAATGTTGCTTTTGGATGCAGTTGTGTCATCTGAATCAAAATTATACGTTATTATCTCATATTTGCTATTATAGTAAAGTGACTGAGGGCACCATCCTAACCAACATTCCAGCAGTGACATAGCTGTGTCAATGGGGCATATGCAATCTGCAGTGGAGTAGTAGTCACGGAGGCCTCCTCAAGGTAAGGGAATGCCCTTACCTTGAGGAGCTGCATTGCTCTTACCTTGGAGCTGCATTGCTCTTACCCTGGTACTGGAAAGTTGGTTAGGATTGCGCCCTGACTAGGCTATGTTATTGATAGCTAGGTTTCCAGATTCATTTGTATCCTTTTATAAATATATTAACAGCATGCAAGTACATCATTACGCACCGTTAGAACCTGGAGTTGATTATGCAGGTACAAGTTATGAAGATGAAAAGGAGGGTAACTTGACTTTCTAAAAACATAGCACTGAAAAGAAAACATCCAAATGACTTATCAGTATGAGAAAACCTTTCACCATATTGCATCTCCTTTGGCATTCACAAAAATAAGCAGCTAACACCAGATCAAATGTTCCTAAGGACTTTGTGACATAAGGCATAATTCCCAGTTGAGCCAATGATGGCTTCAAAAACATGGCAAGAGTTCAGGAGAATGTAGAGGGTATTGGAGAAAAGACTATTTAAAAGACCAATTATGTCAAACTCCCTCAGTAAATCATCCCAAAACTGTTCTCCAGCAAACTTTTCCCCATTGTAAATCTCTCATGTGAACATTCCTATAAAACAATAATTTAATAATGTCACCCAAAATTCCCAAAACTGGGCTAGCAGTGGGTCTCATAGATGACACATACGATATATCTTGTCAAGTGTGTGGGCAGCTGTTTCCCTCAAAATGAAGACTGAGCACAAATACTATTTATGTATCACCCCAGAACTGCAGTATGGTGTGTGAGTCCACAACACAGACTGGAAAGTGGCATTTCAGGAAACAGTGGTGCTGTTTCCAGTGATTTAGTTCTAGTGGAATTCTTCAGGTATTTTTTTTTTTTTTGCTCTTTCCACATCCTAGCCGGAAAAAAGAGGGTCCTGAGAAATGATCTCATTGTGTTTCCATTACAAGATCCCTCTTGAAAAATGAATCTGATGGTCTACAGTAGTGGGGGCAGCTCATGGCTATTGAAATAGTATTGTTCCCTCAGCAACTCTAAAATGATTAATCGCACTGTAGGAAGTGGCAAATCTACTTTGTTCACCCTCTCGGCTGATGGGACGGAAAAGTGCTATGAGATCACCCCAAGTTCATTTTTTTCCCTTTTTCTTTTTCCTGGTAAGAGTAGCACTGCTCTCTACACAATTTATTAAGGTTTTCAGTGGGACCTGAGTGCAGCTGCATTGGCAGAAGCCATGCATGAGATACAAGTAGTTAGCTGAAAATGATAGAAATCAGCCAACCTAGTTGTAAAGATACACACAGGCAAAATCAATTTCTAGGTAGAATTAGATACATGAGAATAATTGTGGGAATTGTGGCATTTCTTCTGGAACAGAGTTGATTCATGTTTGCTGCAATTGTCCCCAAATCTTACCATATGGGAAATTGATCTCTGACTATATAAAATATATGATGGACAATGAACAACTTCTCAATCCCTCGGGATTTTTTTTTTTTGGTTATCTGAAGACTAGGGCATTATGGGACGATCTTAAGACAGTAATGTCCCTGCTAACAGTGGAGTCCCTAACATTCACCCACTGGGATCACATGCCCCCAGGTGGCAGGCCTGTGAGGCCAGTGGGTGCGGTGCCTGCTGCCGAGCTGTCACTTTGAGCCACCACCACCCACCCTCCGGAACCCTCTCAGGAGTCAGACAGGCCACATGTGGTGTCCTCCAAAGTCGTTCTACAACCTCCAGAGGGCCATTAAACAGTACTTCCGGTTTTCCAATGAAAACTGGAAGTAATGTTTAAAGACCTTCGGAAGTCTGCAGAACATTTTTGTAGGGTTTGAAGATGTCGTGCGAGGCTCCAGAGGCAGAGGCAGTGGCAGTCTCCATGGGGCGGTGGCAGTCTGCGGTCCTGGCACATGGGTCAGAGACGTAACTGCCTGCTTATGGCAGCCCAAACCACAATGTGTTGCTGATGAAAAAAGGTAGACTTGCCATCTGTTTCAGAATGGTTATATAGGGCTGTAATTGTATGTGCACATTAACTGAGAGTAAGCCCTACTGAACCTAGTGGGATTTATTTCTGAGTAAAACACATCAGATTGTAATGTAGGAGTCTAGCATGTGGCTTGCGTGATAACATGGACTAATTTCGTCAGAATCAGAAAGTACAGTAGTTTAACTGGATAATATTTTTGTTCAGAAATGAAGCTTCTTTATTATGTTTTGTAATGAAAGAGCACAAAGAAATGTTCAATTATATGCTTTGTTTGAAAGGCTTGAAGGGTAATAGTTGATAATTAAGTTTTGTCTTGTATGATTGCTGGGTATTTCAAAAGAGAATTGTAACCTGGAGGAACGAATTTGAGTTTTGGTATTGTATGTTTAAACTAGAGCCCAATCCTATTCAGCAAGGAGCAGCTGCTCCAAACTGCATCCTATGCTGGATTCAAGCAGGTTAGCGATCTTGGAGGGACATTCGTCTCTTTACCCTGAATAAAGCCCCAGCCTTCTCAATGGAGTTTCTTAAGTCTACGCCTGCTAAATTGCAGGTCCAGATCTTAAAAACACCATGTCATGCTTTGAAGCCTGACATAGGGGATAGGATCCTGTGAAGGAAGCATCCACTAGTCTCACCCCCTGGGCCTGTCTGTCCCTCCATTCTGCCCTCCCCTGCCCAGAAACACCTCCTCCCCACCCTCCAACCACCCTCCCCCACGCCACCACGCTGCTTAGCTTTTACGTTTCCTCCATCCATGGCTGGAGCTCCTACAGTGGTGACAAAGGAGCAGCACAATCCTCCCTGCCAGCGCTGTGGTTGGAGCGCAGGTGGCAGGATAGCACAAGATCGAGCTGCCCAAGAATGAAAAGGAACCTTTAAACATAATGGCCCAATCCCAAAGCAAAATGGGCACATGCAGTTCCCAATGAAATCAGTGGGACATGTTCCTTATGACTGATGTGTTGCCCTCATTTCAATGGGACTTAAGAGTAACTTACTCTGAAAGAAAGAGAAGCTTTCTATGAAAGAGTGAAGATTTTCTTGAGAAGTTGTATTCATTTGGACAATGGACCAGTTCAAAGGGTTTTTGGACCAGCCTGTTCAAATTTGTTAGGAGGAGCATGTACAGCACCCTCCTTGAAGTGCTCTCTTGCCCCCACCTAATTGAATGGGGGCAGTTTGGATGAACTGGCCCTCAGCATAGTATTTGAACACTATTTTTAGGGTGCAATCCTAAACTGAGTTAGGCTTGCATAAGCTAAGCCAGCAAAGTTTGGCCAGCACAAGTGACACCGTAAAGTATGTTTGGACCACTCTCGGTATCAGAGAGGCCAGCACACAGACATGAGCCGTCCTCCCTGACTCAGAGAGTGGTCCAAACATGCTTTATGGTGGCCCTTGTGCTGGCCAAACTTTGCTGGCTTAGTTTATGCTGGCCTAACTCCAGTTTAGGGTTGCGCTCTTAATCTGTACAATAAGGCAATAGCAGGACGGTGCATTGGTGGGGGGGAGGCATTCACATCCATGTTCCTCCCCCAGGCTTTTGAAAGGGCTGGTTTAAAGGTATTGCAGGAATAAGCCCAGTGAAAACATACGGAGAGCTCTTCTTGGTATTTGCATTCCCTCAGAGGTTGATAAAGCCAGAGCCTGAACATCTTCCAGGAGAAATGCAAGGCTTTTTGATTTGGGAAAGTATACTGTGGCCAGAACAGAGCTGGTTGGAGAGTAGACAGGCTTTTTGTCTGGATCTTTTAAAAAAAATGTAGATTTATTTCATTCCAAAAGTGAACTGGTCTTCTGTTACCTTTGTGGATTCATAATCATCATTTGAAGGCCCCATGGCAGAATTAAATAAGGAGAAGAAGAAAAAAGACAACAGGTGCGGATGTGGAAATCCATATCCACAGGCTATAATTCTGTGTAGAGTTAGACAATCAGGTCCATTGATTGTAATGAAATTGTGTGTACTTAGGTCTACTGGATTGTGGCCACAGAGTATCTACATGTGGAAAACACATCATTCATTTTGGTAACAGGACCTCTTTCAAGACAGATTCCCTCTCACTGCATACTCAAATACACCCTTGTGATCCAGCCATTTCCTGCCTTAGCATTGTGAGGAGAAATAAGGATGTCATTATCAATTAATTAACCTATGAAGTAAAATCAGTCTAATTCATATCCTCCACAACAACCAAAATTGAATTATTGCCTGTAAAGATAAAGGTTGGTGGTTATGTAATTTTGACCCAACCTTCATGCATACATTTGGCTTGTGTTGCTGGATGTTCCTGTCATCCTGTTTACAGAACATTCATTTCTGTGCCTTGGAAGATCCTTTTACCAGAAGGCTTCTTGCTAAGAGCTAGCAAAGTGTTTGTAGTTTTGAGCCTGAAACCACTTGTGATTTATGTTTGCTTTTGTTGGCCTAACCCAGGGTGCATGGTGGAAAGTCAGTGGTGGAAAATCCATTCTGGGGGAAAACTCAGCAGTAATCTGGAATGTTCTCCTCAGTTAGACCCAGTGCAGCCCTATCACCTGGCAGACTAGCATGACAGATAAAGAATGCTCACTGCTATACCAGCACAGCATCACAACGCCTTGTGTTGCAATGTACAGTAATGCTGGGCACCATGATGGTTTATGAATTGGAATCTGCACGACCACACCGTTCAGGGCTGTGGTGGTGCATTTGTATAAGTCCTATATTGAATAGAAAAAGATGAGGATGAGACATGGTTGCCTAGAAAATGGAAACATTCAGAGAACCACTATATGGCAGTCATTTCAGCCAGTCGCGTGCTGTGTGAGGGGTCCAGAGGTCACAGGGGCTAGAGTGGTAGCATATGGTGTCATGGGGAGGCATGGAGGGGGCAGCACATGGGGGCAGGAAGCTAGCACTGGGGGTGGCAAGCATCAACTTGGACAGGGTGGAGCCTTTGCTGAGTTCACCAATGATTTCAGCCACTATTTTTGGTGGTGTGTGTTCAATCAAACTATAATAATAGGATGAGTCCTGATACAGAGCATGGCGAGATCTAGGCCTACTCACTCATCCATGCTTCACAGAGGGTCCCATACTAAAATGCCAGGATATATTATTCTGTGACTCATTGCTGATTGTTGTTCAGTTGCTAAGTCGTGTCCGACTCTTCGCGACCCCATGGACCACAGCACGCCAGGCCTCCCTGTCCTCCACTAGCTTCCAGAGTTCACCCAATATCAGAATATTGCTGATATTCATTGCTTTTTCTCAGAACCTGTGTCATCACTAGGGAGGCAACTGGGGTGGAGCACCCCAGGTGCCAAGTTCCGGGGAGGGACGGGGGTGGAGGGGCATGTCGCCTGAGCGTCCACCAAGTGAAGCTCTAAACTACATTGGATGGCAGAAGGCCCGATTGGCCACAAATCATGGCCCCAGAAGCAATTGGTGTCCTCACCTCATCAATGCCAGTCACTGGTTGGACCGGGCCTGTCAATGTCAGCAGCAACTGCTACTTGAAACTGTGAGTGGGGGGGGGGGTGTGTGTGTGTCATGCAGCAGGTGGGGCATACTATTAGAGAACTCCTGATGTCTTTTTTCCCTTTCAAAAAGCAACCAAGAAAGACCTGATTTGGATCAGGAATATGATACTGATGAAGGGGTTTTGAACCCTTTGCCCACATATGGTTCCTTGAGTTAAATGCCTCCACAAGCAGCTACTAGCCACGCAGGGGGAAACATGCAG
This sequence comes from Lerista edwardsae, assembly GCA_029204185.1. Taxonomy (NCBI): domain Eukaryota; kingdom Metazoa; phylum Chordata; class Lepidosauria; order Squamata; family Scincidae; genus Lerista; species Lerista edwardsae. Next base: position 8,242,442 of record JAJKFI010000012.1, read on the forward strand.
GCATGTAGTTAAGCATGCCTATGTAGTACCCCCTCAGCAATTCAGAGCAGGTTCAAGACAGCAATGTGGAAGAAAGGGGTGCTTCATAGCCTTCATCCAACCCCAACCCCCCCCTCTCTCTCACACACACACACACACACACACACACACCGCTGCTGAAGGGAAAATCTGCTGGGAGTCCCTTCAACCTAGAGTTCCACCCGGTTGAGCTTGACATTCTCCCCAAAAGCAATGGTTGTAGTTATATTGCTGCATATACAGATTTTACCACACTCACCAAAGATTTGGCTGGCACTGCCCTCTCTGCCACTGAAGGTGGAATGGGAGAAATGGGTTTACCTGGAATCACTTCCACCCCTAAACTGATTATCAGTGCAGCCAGGCAGCACTCATTACAAGTTTAATGGGAGGGGGTAAAGGTAAAGGTTTCCCCATGACTGAATGGTCTAGTTGTGACCGACTGTGGGGGGCGGTGCTCATCTCCGTTTCAAAGCCTGTAGAGCCGGCATTTTGTCCGAGGACAAGCTTCCGTGGTCATGTGGCCGACATGACTCTACACTGTAGCGCACGGAACGCCGTTACCTTCCCACCGAAGTGGTCCCTATTTATCTACTTGCATTTAGGTGCTTTCGAACTGCTAGGTTGGCAGGAGCTGGGAGAAGCAATGGGAGCTAACTCCGTTGCGCAGTCTTGAACTCCCAACCTTCCGGTTGGAAAGCCCAGTAGGAGCAGTTTAACCCACTGCACCACCACGTCCCTTAATGGGAGGGGGAGGGAACCACAAATAAAAATGCTCCAGTACAGAAGGATCAGAGCCTAAGTCACCCATCAACCCCTCCAGGTCCTGGAAGTACTTCTCCATTTTGCATGTGTGGAATTCAATCCAGAAGAGAAATGTGTACACAGTAGCCTATTATATTATGTGTCTTCCCCTTATAGGCTCAGCGCAATTAAAGAAACCACAACCTTAGTATCTATTCACACAAGCACTTCCAATCACTGTCACGTGTTTTGATTTGGTCACTTTCATAAGGGAATCCACGTGCAGAGCAAACGGGGTCATCTGAATCATTAGCTATGAGCCGAAACTGCAGGTCTGTTCATTATTATTCACCCAGGCAGTGTTAACTGATTTGAGAATTGATACCTGAAAGATCCTGTTTCTTTCCACTGAGTGCTGAAAAGTCTACTTCTGTTTGTTCCTTGTTGAGGAAATGTAGTGCATTCCTGTCTGATTATGTACACTGTGCAATTTATGTTGCAGTTCTGGTTCAAAAATTACATGGTGGGTGCACAATGTTTCCCCATTTCGCTTGCTGCAGAGTACAATTCTTCTGGCTTCAGACATCACTGCGTCACACCAATTAACTCAAGTGGAGACTCTCACACATCTGATTGCTGTCAGACTGTTTTTCCACTCTCAAACTTTTTTTTTTTGCTCTCACTTTTCCAGCTGATCTGCCACATGTGGAGAAAATCTTTGCTTGTGGGATGCTGTAAGATGACTTAGATTACTCTTGATCACTTTGTGCATCTCGCCATTCACATATTTTTGTTCTGGAAAGAAAAAGTCATGGAAGCAAATGCTGGAGCAGGTGTGTGATATCAGTCAGAGAAATGGAAAATCCTCCTCAAAAGTACAAAATGGTCATTGCAGACACAGCTTTCTTACATCATGGGATTCTCTCATTCTTTCATGATGTAAGAATTATTGTAAGGCTGGTTTTCACTTCTAGACAGACTTTAATGTTCTTCCCATTTGGTAAAGAATACTAAGACCCAGTGGTGTCATCCAAATGATTTAGGAACAGGTACTCACTTTTGATTGGCACTTGTCAGGGTCCGCCCACCGGAAGTGACGTCATAAGCTGGAAGTGATGCCTTGGCAGGAAGTGAGGTCATAGCCGGAAGTTAGGTCATGATGGTTGCCATGGATGTGATCATGTTTGTAATAACTTCAGCTTGTGGTTAGTGTTGATTTAACTTCTATTGCTTTGCTTTCTAGAGATGTGTATAGACATATTTTGCTTCAACTGTTCCCCGGTTAAATAGCAGGCTAGACTGTACTAGATTGTGAGCCCTTTTGGGACAGGGAGCCATTTAACTTTAATGTTAAATGCAAGGAGCCGGCAAGGAGCAGGAGGGGGAACGGGCGACCAAAAAAAGACCGCGTGGGGGCTGGGGCTGGGGGGAGGCTGAAGGAGGAACCGGGACACTGGATCTGCGCGGCTGGAGGGAGCAGGAGCCCCAGGCAGCCTACCTTCTCACGCTTGCTGCCTTATTCCCGGGTCTCCCTCGCTGCTGCTGCTGCTGCTGCCTCTGCTGCCACCACCACCACACTGCCTGCCTGCCTGCCTCCTCACAGAAAGTGCAAGCAACGGCTGCGGGCGTGCAGTACGCATGCGCAGCTGCTGAGCCAACCAGCCGACGGGGCCAGCTTCGAGTGGGCGGGGCCAGCTCAACTTCTAGGAACCGGTACTCGCGTAGTGGTGTGTAGTGGGTGCATGACATCACAGCTAAGACCCAGTCTATGCTTTCCTCCACCATAGAATGCAGCAGTGTCAAGTTGTGACTTTTGGGAGGCTTGGGTGGGGGAAAGGGAAAATGATTTATAATAATAATAACCCAATGGGTATCCTATGACCTGCACCAGATCTTTAGCTGGAGCAAATCTGAGAAGGCAAATGTGGCATGTTGGGTGTCACCCCTTCCCACCACTAATGCGCCCCTGCCCACCCCTGTTCCTCCTCAAACCTCCCACCCTGTTACGGCCACCTGCCTACTGACTGGTGTCATCAGGATCCTCTTCACCACCTAGGCACATGGAGTCCTCTCCACTACCTGTGGTGGCAGCCTGGAAGTGGACAGCTGTTCACACTTTCAGAAGGCATTTTATGAAGCCATAAAGTGCCTACCACTGCTGGAACACTAGTTCTGGTGGCTGTAGGGTCCTGTAAAATTGTACTATAACTCAATTACTTGGGGAATATATGAATATATTCCTGAATCCCTGAAAGCACAAATCCTGGGCTTGGTCGAACTATGAAGCCCTTGTGTTGGTCATAAAAATGGACGACTGTAATTGCAATCTCTGTTGAATCAGTGCTGTCCTGAGGAAGTGCGACTGAAAGGGCCCAGAGGAAGGGTCTGCCTAATGCCAGTGATAAAGACACCTTATTCAGTGGCCTTATAATACAATCTAAGGAAGCCTGCATTCCAAGCCACATTTAACATGCCACTGCTCTACTCAGTGGAGTTAGGCTGGCACAGTTAGACCAGCAAAGTTTGGTCAGTACAAGAGCCACAGTAAAGCGTGTTTGGACCACTCTCGGAGTCAGGAGGGATTTGTGCTGGCCGCTCTGACTTTGAGAGGGGTCCAAACATACTTTACGGTGTCCCTTGTGCTGGCCAAACTTTGCTGGCCTAACTGTGTCGTCCTAACACTAGGTTAGGTTAGTTTCATATTCATATTTACAGACCAGTCCTATGCATGTTTACTCAGAATTGGCCCATTGATTACAGTAGGTCTTATGAATTAGGGGCTATTGCAGCTGAATATACAGGGGCTTAAAAGAACCTATTCTAGTCCTCTTTAATGCTGCACATCTGTGTGCTGGCCTGTCTGACTCTGAGAGTGGTCCAAACATACTTTACGGTGCCACTTGTGCCGGCCAAACTTTGCTGGCCTAACTGTGCCAGCCTAACTTCAGGTTAAGTTTGTACTCTAAAGTTATCCAAGTTATCCTTACAGTAGCTGTGCAACATAATATTTTTATCGCCAAATTGCAGTGGGGTGGAGAGTGAAAATAGATCTCACTAGTGATTGGCTTACAGCCACCAAGTGTGTTCACATCTGGAGTGAGATTCGAACTAATGAATTTCTAGCTTATACCCCTAACCAAATCTGTACAATATTGTACAGCAAATCGTTGCTGGCATCCTATCAAGTACAATGTAATTAACAATCACTTTCATGACTTAGTTCCTACACTTTACAACATGTTGAAGGCAAAGATATATTTCAGAATGGAAAGCCTGTCATCCACCCCTAAGCAACAATCTCGTCCAAGTGTTCTTACATACAAAAAAATGTATCTGAGTTAGTTGTCATGTGTTTTATAGTTATTGTAGACAAGACACATAAATTAGACAGAAGCCATGCAAATGATTTGGGTAATGATATCTTTATAATTTTGGAAGCTGCTAATAAAGAATGGCAAAAGGATGGGGTTTTTTGGTCTAAATTAAAAAAAAAACTCATAAGAAGAAGAGCCCTGCTGGATCAGGCCAAGGGCCCATCTAGTCCAGCTTCCAGTATCTCACAGTGGCCCACCAGATGGCTCACACAGGACTCACATTCTTCTAGGGCTTTGCCAAAATTTAATGGTTTGATTACATCCCCAGACAAATTGTATGTATGTTATTGTTTCAAGTTTATCAAGGGGCAATTGCATTCCAAAAGCAAAGCTCCTCTATTATACTAGTTTAAAGACATTTAAATTATGCATGAAAGTATTCCAAAAGACAATGCAGAAACAAAAATAGAAACAATATTAAGTAGATTGTCAGCCCCATGCTTGTTTTGATTTGCGTCCACTTTAAACATTTCAGATCTAGAAAACTGAGTCCAATTCTACCCAAATCCACCCCCTCTGCTGTGCCAACAGAGCTTGCGCTATATCTGCAGGAAGGGGGACAGTCAGAAAGGTCTCCTTGGAGTTAGTGAACTTGCATCTTTAGGCATTTTTAACGTTGGCACTGCGGTGGTTCTAGAAGAACTGCATGACATAAATGTGAGACACACGTTCAAATGTTTGTCTCACACAGAGTGCTTGGAGGATTCTGGGCTCATACTATTCATTTAATTCCATTTGTATCCATGTGTATCATGAAACGCATGACATTTCTCAGGAATTCTAAGCAGGAAATAATGGAAGATTATGACAGAAGGCTGGCTCTGTTCAATATTTTGCTGAAGCACTCTGTGGAAGCCTAATCAATGCACAGTGTCATGGGGGTGTGTGTGTGTGTGTCTGTGTGTCTGTGTCTGTGTCTGTGTCTGTGTCTGTGTGTGTGCACGTGCGCAGTGGTGTCATTCAAATGATTTAGGAACAGGAACTCACTTTTGAGTTCAAATTCAAATGTTGAAAAACAAAACAAAACCCAGTAGCAGCCACGGAGCCTGTTAGGATCCGTTCCCCCTGAATGACATCACTGCCTTCTCCCCAGTGGGCTGCAGACTCACCAGAGCGATTGCTGACTCCACGTGTGTGGCTGGAGGAGCAAGGAAGGGGGCTGTGCAGGACGGGACTTCCCCACTGCAGCCCTTCCCCCTTCGCCCCCCTAGGAATCCGGAGTCGCTCCCTTTAACCCTCTGAGTGCCGGCCAACCAAGAAGAAAAGCTCTTTGCAGAGGAATTGGGAGGGGGGGAGGGAGAGTGAAGTGGGCGGAATCAGCCCTAATTTTAACTAGTGGAACTGAGTTCCCCCGCTTTCCCCCTGCATGACATCAGTGTGTGTGTGTGTGTGTGTGTGTGTGTGTGATTTTTGCCTTTTCTTCATATAGTCCTTGATTGGAGGGGAAGACCATAATTCCCCATGTAAGACCACAAAATCTGGTTTGTTTTAGTGTGCACAAAAAGTCCAAGCACTAAATCTTATTTTGGGGAAAACCTTATTGAAAAAGAAAAAGAAATCATGAGAAACCACAATATTATTGTTCAACATCAAGGCAGTGTTTCTTTGTGGCCTAATGAGATCATACAGGAATTGTCCCTCAGATATCGTCAGTGGAAAAAGACGTATCTACCCTTTTCTGAGCGTGATCGATTGCCACAACTAGAAATGGAAATTTGTATGATGGGCCTGTGCTTTCAAAAAATGAATTATTATCTTCATTATTACTGATAGAACACTATCCACGCACATGGTGCTTTCAAGGTATATGAGCAAACAAGACAGTTTTCTTCCCCAAGTAACATACAATATACTTTCCTCAATGTGAGAGATAATTGGGAATGCCAATCTCGTGCAAACAAGCACAAGGTTGGAATTGTTTTGCCCAGCCCAGGAGCACAAGGTGTCTTTCCCTTGAGGAAGGATTGGAGCAAGGGGTGGGGCTGAAGGAACTTAAGCACCCATGACCTGTTCTCTCCCTCTCCCTCTCCCTCTGCATACTGATTGCACCCCATGCAGTTCTGCAGCCTTGACCGCCTTGCAGGAGTTGATGATGATAAGCTCCCACCGCCTGAAGTAGGGTATGGCTTGGAGTCAGGTGTTATCACCCAGCCCAGGGTTCAGGCTCTATTCTGGCACCCCTTGGTATACTTGGTATACTCCACCCCATGGTCCACCCCATCCCACCCTCCCTTCCCCCTTCCCCCGCCCTGAAATGGCCATATGTTGGCTGAACTTGGCCGGTGCAGGACCAGAGGCAGATCTAAGGGAGGGCAAAGCTCTGAGTGTTCCAAGAAGCCTTACCCTGTCATGTAAATCCCTCCTCTCCCTTGCTGCTGTAGCCAGTAAGCAACGCCAAGATGTTGCTTTTCCCTGTGAGGATTGGCTAAAACGGTGCAGGAGAGGAGTGATTTCACTGCAAGGTAAAGCTTCTTGCAAAACTTAGAGATTTGCCCTTCCTTAGATCTGCCTCTGTGCAGGACCGACTTACCTGAGTAGTCCCTGCTGCATTGCTGAGCCGATGATACTCTCTGCGTTGGCCCAGTGCGTCTCGCACTGGTGCAAACATGCCATATGGCACATTCGCTACACAGCTGACACAAACAACATGTGCTCAACAGGGCTCTTGGATGGGGCTGCCTGTTTAAGTTTGGGCATACGTTAGAAGGCCTTAAGAATCACATTTTAGTTTTTGTTAAATTCCCTACAGCCTTTCCTAATGTGCTGCATTCTACAGACACACTAACACAACATAAATAATGGAAGACAGTCTGCACATCTAAGGGCGCAATACTAAACTGAGTTAGGCCGGCATAAGCTAAGCCAGCAAAGTTTGGCCAGCACAAGGGCCACCATAAAGTATATTTGGGCCACTCTCGGAGTCAGAAAGGCCAGCACACAGACGTGAGTCATCCTCCCTGACTCCGAGAGTAGTCCAAAAATGCTTTGTGGTGGCCCTTGTGCTGGCCAAACTTTGCTGACTTAGCTTATGCCGGCCAAACTCCAGGTTAGGATTGCTCTCTAAATGTATCTGGGAGGCTTTGTTCTCATTTCTTTTTGGAAAGATTTGTAAATACACTATATTTTTATTCATTGAAGTTTTAATAATGGTATTATTAAAAGATAGAGCACAGCTTACTATCTTGCCCAGTACTGTTCTATCTGTGCCAAATGGGAGCCTTTCAAGTTCCATAAGAGTAACAAAACAAGCTATGAAATTGATTTATGTGTAATAAGCGAATATACTGATTTGGGCTTTGAATCCTGGCTAACCTCAAGTAAACAGAAACCCATTGCTGGGGGAGGGGAATGCAATATCACCTACTTCTTAAGGGGTTATCATGTAAAATATTGTTTAAAGTGCAATGCATTGTTTATCCAGACCTGCAATAAATTTACAATTGTACGAATTTGAGGAAGTTCATTGCAGCTGAGGTAGGGCTACTTAAGGTAGGACTTATGGTTGTGGAGAGCTAAAAGCTAACAAGGAGCGTATTGTATAGGTGGACAACAGCAGCATTTTTTTCCCCAAGTAGCTTTTGCAGAATTCACAAAAAACTTCAGTAAACAGGCATTCCTAAAGATTCAGGCTCCCACAACTAATACTCCCCATGATGGAACACCCTTCCCTTTTTCTGAAACCAAACAATGGTGTTAGGGCCAATCCTATGGGCCTTAAAGCGGGCAGTATGAGCATACCGCCTGTGCTTTTGGCATAAAGTGTGCCGTAAGGCACCCCCAGCGCTGGAGGTAAGCCGTTCCCACAGGACCTGGGCTTATGTCAGCCCCGCACCAGCTGGAGGCGGCAATGCAAGCTGGGGAGCAGTGAATGCACCAGTCACCAGTGTTGCAGGCATTCCTTGGCGGGGGAGGAGCGGAGCAAGGGTGGGAGCAACGGCAACCCTCACCACCAGATCCTGTCCTCTATGTTGGGCCGCACACTTTATGGCATGTTCATGACACCAGCATGAGAGTACATCCATACCGCTCACATTGTAGGGGTTCAGGATTGGGCCTTAGTAGTGATAAAAGCAAGATTATGTGATAAAAGCTTTTAAATTATGATAAAAGCAAGATTGCTGAGCAAGCAAGACAAGACAGATACCTTCCTTACACCATTTCTGCTATTGATTGACAGTGCCAAGATAACTCCAGGAGGTGGTGTGTAGGGCCTCCACAAGACACATACACTCATGGTCACAGATATTGGGCTCAGGGCTTTCTTACATTGGCCTACTATGCCTACATTAGCTATTACTATACAGTGGTGGCATTCACCCGGTACGCTGGGCGGGACTTACCTTAGAGCGGCAGTCCGCCCGTTGCATCATGCCGCATTCCGCAGCGGAATGCGGCATGACACAACGGACGGATTGCCGCTCAAAGGTAAGTCCCGCCCAGCGTACCGGGTGAATGCCGCCACTGTTAATATATTTATACCTCTGTGAATTAATAAAACATGTTAGGGAGGAAACCATCAATCAAACTGGGCCCCTCAATTGCAGGCTTTGGACTGTGAAGCCGTCCATGCCCAGGCTTTCCAGGATGAGATATGCAAGGGCAGGAAGAAGGCACAGCAACATAGGTGGTCACTTCCAGGTGCCCAGTCCTTGCCTGGGACCAAGGAGTATTTGCCCAATAAACAGGATAAACAGTGCTTTTCAGAGGCTCCCACCAAGGAATGGAAATATACCAGAGCAGGCTTTTAACCCTTAAAGGGCCCTAGCTGGTTGAAAGGAGCATGTCGATACCACTAATGCCCCAACATGTTATAGTCTTCCCCAATATACCACTACACATATCAAATCAGCAAACATACAAATCCACAGCAAACACTAACCTGGTGCCATTCTCTCCAGAGTGACAGGTAGCCTACACTACATTTTCAGGCAACCCATGCCAGCCCAATAAAAACAATAGCAGAGAATGCAGAAGTCTTTTTTTCAGAGTAAAAGTGAGGAGTGCTTAATTAAAAAAAAAAAAAAAAGCCCAGCTGTGTCTGTATTCCAGTATGGCTGTACTGAACATGTAAGGTAAATTGAAAGCGTGGCTTGATAGAAAGTCAATAATTCAATAATAGTACCGTCTTGCCTATCAAATGTCTCAATGAAATCAAACCATGTGAAAAGTGAGCAAATGAGTAGGAGTAGGAGCACCTATTCCTAGGAATGCTTCACTTTCATTTTCTTGCTTGTTTGCTTTGTGTTCTGTGCATTCAGGACAGCTGCCACACAGAACAGAAGGAACCAAATTTTATCAGGAAATCGTTCAAGCCTTGTAATGTGGTAGTTGTAGTATAGGAGAACGTGGTAATCCGCAAAGAACCATCAGACTGAAAAAGAGGTCCCATGACACAATTATGGGCCCAATCCAGTGGTGTCATCCAAATGATTTAGGAACTGGTACTCACTTTTGATTGGCACTTGTCGGGGTCTGCCCACTGGAAGTGACGTCATAAGCCGGAAGTGATGTTGTGGCAGGAAGTGAGGTCATAGCCGGAAGTTGTCATGATGCCGCCGTCACCACGCTGTCTGCCTGCCTGCCTCCTCACAGAAAGTGCAGGCAATGGCTGCGGGCGTGCAGTACTCATGCGCAGCTGCTGAGCCAACCAGCCGACGGGGCCAGCTTCGAGTGGGCGGGGCCAGCTAAACTTCTAGGAACCGGTACGCACGTAGTGGTATGTAATGGGTGCATGACATCACTGGCCCAATCCTATCACATGTTCCAGCACTGAGTCAGCTGTGCCAATGAACTGCACACTGCATCCCACAGTGGGTGGGGGGGGAGTCACAGACACCTCCTCAAAGTATGGGAATATTTATTCCTTTATCTCGGGGCTGCATCATCCATGCTGGAAAGTTGGATATAAATGTGGATGTACTCATGGAATGAAACGTCTTTCGTGTACATACTGTGACTATTTTTATCTTTGGAAAGGATCTCACACTATAAAACAGTTATATGTTGTTCATTTATAAATGTCCCTCCAGCAGAATTGAGCCACACATCCAAAGCCTTGGAAAAAGTTGTTATATTGGGCACTGTAGCTGTTTGCACACTTGGAAGCATGGCTTGTATATGTAGTAATGCAGAACCTTGTATAATGTCATATATAAGAAGAGTTACTAGTTGTGTTAGTAAATCTAGTTTTCTATTTTTATCTAATGCCTTGGCAGAATCTGTAAAAGAAAGAAGCCAGCAATGAAAGAAGCCAGCAAGTCCTAGAACTGCCAAACCATGCCGCTGGGATACTGACATTGTCCAACGGCAGAGGTCATGATTCTTGGCAAAGTGATTCCAACAATTCATGTCACAGCTGCACACTCATCTCTGCAATACAACAACAGATACTGAGTTTTACCGGTGTTTTCTCATCCTTTTGTCTACAGCTGGGACAGACACCCATCAAACCATTATAAATGGATTTTCCAGTCATAGAGGAGAAATTAGGATCTTCCATGAGTCCCATCTTTTCAGCTTTACACTGCTTCCTCTAATATGGTATACACCCGATCCATTGTCCCATAAGTAATTGGACTGCAGTACAGGCATGCCCTGGTATCCACTGATTTGGTATCCACAGTTTCAGTTATCCACAGATACCATGGATATTGTGACGCCAATTAAAAAGTAAGGTAAAGGTTTCCCCACGACCGAATGGTCTAGTCGTGACCGACTGTAGGGGGTGGTGCTCATCTCCGTTTCTAAGCCCGTAGAGCTGGCGTTTGTCCAAGGACAAGCTTCTGTGGTCATGTAGCTGGCATGACTATACGCCGTAGTGTACGGAACGCCGTTACCTTCCCACCGAAGTGGTACCTATTTATCTACTTGCATTTTTAGGTGCTTTCAAACTGCTAGATTGACAGGAGCTGGGACAAGCAACAGGAGCTCACTCTGTCACACAGTCTTGAACTCCCAACTTTCCAGTTAGAAAGCCCAGCAGCAGCATTTAACCCACTACGCCACAACATTAAGCAAATATCTTTTTTTTAATCTTGATGCAGCAAAACCACTGAAGTTCCCCGATCTTTATAAAGGCGTCCCCAGTATCCACAGTTTCAGGTATCCACAGTGAGGTCTGGAACAGAACCCCAGTGAATAACGGGGCATGCCTGTAATCATCTCTGTAAAAGCCAAAATCCTGGTGTATTAAAAAACAGAAAAATCTAAAGAATTAAAATATTATATGTGTTTATTGAAAACTTACGTGGTGATTTTCTTCCATCAAGTGTATTCATAGTATCTTAACATCCATTTGTTATAATATCAGAATAGTAATAAAAAACTCCAAACAGCAGATAAGATTTCTTCTTTCTTTTTTCTAATAGGGGCCCTCTCCTCTCCTCCTAACAGGAGGAGCCCTGCAACAAAATATTTCAACTCCCCCACTCCAGCTATCAAAAGTTTTTCACTCCAGCTGTCAAAAGTTTCCCCCTGCAACCCTGTGTTCCACTGTTGCTTCTCTTCCATCTGCTACTTCAATATTCTGTTTCCTGGAGTGTCAGCCAGATACCTTTCAAAACTCACAGGGAAGGCATGAAAGTGATGACCTTCCTCTGTTGTTTGCCCAGAGACACAGTGCTTCCAAATTGAACACAGTGAACATAAGAAGAACATAAGAAGCCCCCCACTGGATCAGGCCAAAGGCCCATCTAGTCCAGCTTCCTGTATCTCACAGTGGCCCACCAGGTACCTAAAGAAGTTCAGTAGACAACAAGTTGCTTGCATCCTGTTGCCACTCCCTTGCACCTGGCATTCTGAAGTAGCCTACTATTAATGTAAGGAGGTTGCCCAACCCATCATGGCCTATAGCCCATGATGGACTTTTCCTCCAGAAATCCATCCAGTCCCCTTTTAAAGGCATCTAGGCCAGATGCCATCATCACCTCCTGTGGCAAGGAGTTCCATAGCTTAATTACCGACTGGGTGAAAAAGTATTTCCTTTTATCTGTTTTAACTCTCCCAACACTCAATTTCAGTGGATGCCCCCTGGTTCTGGTATTGTGAGAGAGGGAAAAGAACATCCCTATATTGACTCTATCCCTTTCGTGCATAATTTTGTATGTATCGTATTCGTAAACCTTTATTGGCATAAAAACAGAGTATAAAACAGAGAACAAAGAAAATAAAATACAGCATATACAACAGGATACTTGCTCATCACATAAAATTCAAATTATTGGGGCTCGTATGGATATTTTCCCTAGTACCGCTAACAAATAGTCAGTGAATTTTGTATGTCTCAATCACGTCCCCCCTCAGGCACCTTTTTTCCAGAATGAAGAGCCCCAGTCTTTCTTCATAAGGGAGGTGCCCCAGCCCCTTAATCATTTTTGTCGCTCCCTTCTGCACCTTTTCCAGCTCCACTATGTCCTTTTTGAGATGTGGTGACCAGAACTGTATGCAGTACTCTAGATGTGGCCTTACCATCAATTTGTACAATGGTATAATAATTTTGGCTGTTTTATTCTCAACCCCTTTTTTAATTACCCCAAGCATGGAATTAGCCTTCTTAATTGCTGCCACACACTGGGTCGACACCTTCATTCCACCAGCACCCCGAGATCTCTCTCCTGAGCTGTCACAGACAGCTCAGCACCCATAAGCCTATAGGTGAAGTTTTGATTTTTTGCCCCAATGTGCATCACTTTACACTTCTCTACGTTGAAACACATCTGCCATTTGGCTGCCCATTCCCCCAATTTGGAGAGGTCCTTCTGGAGCTCTTCACAATCCCTTCTGGTTTTTACCACCCAGAAAGGTTTTGTGTCATCCGCAAACTTGGCCACCTCGCTACTTATGCCCTTCTCCAGGTCATTCATGAACAAACAATGGTTCAATTTTTCCATGCCAACAGTGCTCAACCAACATGCTCTGCTGTAATTTCAGAAATCCCAAACCTTGGCACTTTGTATTGTGCCATGTTTATTTTTAATGAAGTACCCAATTGAAACACCCATCTCTACAAAGAGGCAATTGCATACTCAATGAGAATAACCATGAGGACACAATCCTAACCTAAAATTAGGCCAGCACAATTAGGCCAGCAAAATCTGGCCAGCACAAGAGCCACCATAAAGTATGTTTGGATCACTTTTGCAGTCAGGGAGGATGATGCACTTCTGTGTGCTGGCCTCTTTGACTCAGAGAGTGGTCCAAACATACTTTATGGTGTCCCTTGGCTGGCCTAACAGTGCTGGCCTAACTCCAGGTTAGGATTGTGCTCTGAATCTCTTTGGAAGATCTAAGTAGGGAAGAGAATCAAGTCGCATTGCAAATGTGAGAATACGGGCCCAATCCTAACAGCGGCTAGCACAGCTGGAACGCGTTATCTCTGTTGTGTCATGTTGCTCATGTTGTATCATGTTACTGGCTACTGCCAGTAGCAGCAGGTGGTCAGCTCCATGTTGCAAAGGATACATAGACTTCCAGGTAAGATTGTGCAGTGGATGGGAGGGAGCAGGGGGTGGATGGAATGGGGTGACAATGGGGGTGGGAAGAGAGTGGATAGCTGCCAAGAAGACAGTGGGCTTGGCAGCAATGGTGTCTGCTAAATCCAAAGCTCCTTCCTGGGCTCAATCTGCCTTTATGAGTCTATACAGAGTTGCACCAGTGATATCGCTTGTGCAGATCCAAGTAGACCCACTGGGCCAGCAGGGCTTCCACCAAGATGTTCCCCACTCCAAGGAGACCTCCAGAGTGCCAGAATTGCCTCCTGGGATGCAGCAGACGCCACGTTGATGTCGCTGCATTGCTGCATGGGAAGTTACAGTTGACTGGGCTGTGCGGTTGTCTGGCAAAGATGCAAGTTAGGCTGCGACAATAATCTTGAAAGACATTAAAGGAAATGGTGGCAGGGGAGAGAGAGAGAGGAATTGTGAAGCACTTAAGAAAATTCCATTGAATTTGGATAAGGTATGGGGGCCAGTGAACAATATGCTTAACTGTAGTGAAAATAAAAAGTAGTAATACAGAATAAGAAGGTTCATTGCATTGCATAACACTTTATAGCCCTATTGTTCTTAGTCTGGCCTGCGTCTACTCCTCTGCCTGATTACTTTCGTTCCAACAAACTGCAGTTAAATTTCACCAAATCTAAGATAATGGTTTTCGCCAAATCCTGGACACCCCACAACTGGACACTAACGGGAGGTGTGATTGAACAGGTGAAAACTTATAAGTATTTGGGGATACTTTTTAATTACAAACTTAGTTGGTCATCGCATCGTAACGCGGTTTTGAATTCGGTCAAAACTTCCACATTAGCAGTTCTCAGATTTTTCTACAATAAAGGAGGCCTATATGTTCCAGCTGCGCTTAAAGTCTTCAAGGCTAAAATCATTACTCAAATGTTATATGGGGCCCCTCTATGGATGGAGGCCTTTAACTATTCATTGGAACAAATCCAGGCCTCCTTCCTGAGGAAGATTTTGGGACTCCCTAATTGTGTCGCTTACTCTGTCTTATGTTTAGAATCTGGACTGATGAAGATAGAGACGCAGGCCTGGCTCAGAATAGCTAGGTATTGGCTTAAATTGTTTTTCTCTGCTGAAAACAATAATCTGATGCACTTTTTGTTGGTTGATTCTCATAATACAACCAACATATGGATTAAAAAAAACAAAGAGCCTTGGAATCTGGGATGACATTCTTGGAGCAACTTCTCGGAATGATGCCTACAGAATTTTTCAAGACAGGTTATTGGATAGCCAAAGGCAAGACTTGCTGAGTGCAGCTAACAAATTCTGTTCTCCCTTATATTTTCAAATAGAGGTTTCCATTGGAACAGCCCCGGATTACTTAGAACTAATTGAAAACCCTCATTTTAGGAGGGTCTTTTCTTTGGCGCGTTGCAATGTCATGCCTTCGGCGATCCTGTGGGGCAGGTATAAAGGCATCCCTTTTATGAATAGATTGTGTGCATGCCCCATGAATGCTATCGAGACTTTAGAACATTCTTTTCCGCATTGTCCCCTCCATCAAGAAGCTCGGGCCAATTTCTTAGATTCAACCCCCAATTCTGTTTTAGATATGGTCGATCCTCCGAGTCTGGGGAACCTATTGGCCTCTAATGACTCTATTTTAATCAATAAGGTGGCTTGCTTTTTAAATGAAATTGCTAAGACTAACTTGGAAAGGGAAGCTTCCCAAAAAACTTAAAATTGTCTTTTGGAGCCAATTGTTAGCATAACGTGTTATGATTTGTGTTTATGCCAATAAAGGTTTATTGTATTGTATTATTGTACTCCTCTGCCTGATTGGTTTACCAGAAAATGGGCAGGGGCCCAGAATCAAAGACACCAGAATCTACTTTCAAGATGTTGAACAACAACAACAAAAAGCCGTTTAGTTAATGATCACTGGAAGAGAACAGAAAATGGGAAAACTAGAATAAAGTGAAAAAGTTCTGCACTTGGATGAACGATGGGCAATTTTTCCCAAAATTATATATTAGGCTACATGAATCAATAGGGTTCTAATAGCCCACACTGTGTCCTAACTGTATCTAGAGGACACGTTTTGGCTGCTAGAGATCTCTTCGGAATACGACAGAAGCTGCCAATCCAACTCCCCCCTGGTTAGGGTGGAATGGAGTTTCTTTCTAGACCTAGTCACCCAGAATTTCAAAGGCTACAATCCTAAATGCACCAGAGCCCAGTAGGTATTTACAGGAATGGATGCTGGGCCTTAAAGTGATCCACTGGTCTAAACCCTAAACCCAGTGGTTCCCAAACTGTGAGCCTCTGGCTGCCTGGGGAGCCACAGAACCAGCCAGAAGAGCCATGGAATCCTCATGAAAAACCTGCCAACCTATACAATGTATAGGATTGTAGCCCTAATGGGGAGTCATGGCCCAGTAGGTTGAGAGAGCCACCTGTCAAAAATGTTTGGGAACCACTGCCTAAACCCATTGCTGACTGTCGTCTCCATGCCGGGTCCAGGGGTGCGGGGGGCCCGGGGTGACCGAGAGCGTGGGGCACGGCGAGAATTACCTGCGAGGCGGGTAGAGGTTCAACAGGACCGGTTTATTCGGGTCAATGATTTTACATTCATGGGGGCCCGTTACTTCACGGGGACCCCTGGTAGTCCATACAAATTGGGGTGCCCGACGGGGCGCAGTGGTCCTTCCATGGGGTGCGCTCTTTCACAACTACCTCTTCTCCGTAGTAGGATTGGTGGCTGTCTGAGCCTCTCCCTCTGCTGTCTGAGCTCCTTATGAGCTCCACACCAGCTCCTCCCCTTCCTGTCTCATTGCCAGGCCCAGTTCTCATGAGAGTGGGCCGGTCCTTTGCAGGATCCTTCCTGTTTCCTCACCTCTACTCAGAGAGTCTTTCCAGGCTGCCTGCATGTTCCCTGAGCTCGGCCAGACTTCCTCGTGCCAGGTGTGCTGCCTTCGACTCCCCTGGGGCTCGACACCAGGCTTCCTAACCACCCCCCGCGGCCCCTTGAGGCCCAGTAAGCCCCCTGTCCCTGGTCCAAGGCAGCGAGGCGGTCATGGGGGTGACACTGACCTATCTGAGGACTTCACAGCCCCATTGTCTTCTTTGTTGTTCCATCCTGCCTGCAGAAATTATAATCCACACTAATGAATGCCGTTGTTTCTAAAACCAAACTTTATTTGAGGTTTTACTTGGGGCTGGCTTTACGGACTTCTCATTCATTTTGCGTGTGACAGATAAGGCGCCCTCTGGTCATGCTCCACACTTCATCGCAGTTCATACTGTATTAAAAAAAAATGAAGAGTATCACATGCCGTTTCTAGTGCGCCCTTTAAATTCAATGTTAAATAAACGAGTTGAATTCACACATTGTTTTGCTTGTGTGAGTTGGCATTTTTAAGCATGTGTACGAGAAAGAATTTGGTTTTTTGAAAATTAATGTCTCTTAAATCTAATGTCTTTTTTAGATTGTGAGCCCTTTGGGACAGGGTGCCATTTAACTTTATTATTATTACTATTTGCCTGTAAACCGCTTTGAGAATTTCATGTTGAAAAGCGGTATATAAGTACCTGATTGATTGATCGATTGATTGATTGATTGATCGATTGATTGATTGATCGATTGATTGATTGATCGATTGATTGATCGATTGATTGATTGATTGATCGATCGATTGATTGATCGATTGATTGATCGATTGATCGATCGATCGATCGATCGATTGATTAAAGAGCAAAAAAGAAAGCTCTGAAGGTGGCATGTTTTCTTCATTTGTGCAAGGCAACTCTTTTAAAAAGGCCTATGCTATTTATTTATTTATTTATTCATAAATAGCATAGGAACACAGCCCAACAGTCATATGCAGGTAATGACTATGAGGATGCTTATGTGGGTGTGCTTAATTTGTCTGCTGAAATTGCTTACAAGTAAGGAGGAGCATATTTAGGACAGGAGCTGAGGTGGGCTGAGGCGGTTATAACTCAGGGCTGGCCCGTCCATGAGGCCACCTGAAGTGGTCTCCACAGGCAGATTAGTGGGAAGGCACCCACCTCTGTACTGCCTGATGGGGCATTAGGCAATGGATGCTTTGAAGCCGAATCTCCCGGGTGTTTTGTTAAAGGCAAAAGGCAAATTTTGTTCATTTACAACATTTATACCCTGCCCCTCCAGAAGCACAAAGCTGCTTACCGTACTCTATAAAATTAGTATAACATATACAAGATACAAGTTTAAAATATACAAATTCAAAGAAGAGGGATAGGATACAGTGCACACTGGCACCGCCAATTCCACGCTATCCTGGCCTGATACATCCCGCCTGCCCCCTCCCCACCCTCTCCCACTCTTCCCCCATCCTATGCCAGACTCACCTGCTCCAGCAGATGTCCAGAAGGCCGCCAGAGAATGCAGGAATACTCCAGCCTTCCCAGCAGTGCACCTGGGAGAAGTGCTGTCGCAAAGCAAAGTAACAGAAGCAGAGCTGGCTCCGTGATTATACTAATGACATAGCTTGCAACAAGCATCCAACAGATCCAGCATGTCCTTTCTTGCTGGCAGTTTTTTTCTGTTTTCCTTTTAAAATTGGGGATTCAGTAACCTGCCTGAGAGCCTTGAGCCCAGATTGAAATTAGATTCAAGCTGAACATCATCTCTTCCAAGACTATGACCATATGAGACATACAATCTGAGCACGTTCTTAATTCATGGTCATTCTAATAATTATAGACTGTTACTAGTGACCTCATGATCTCTGCTTTATGTAAAGAAGGAGAAAAGTGACACCACTTATTGAAATGAAGCGAAGCAACCTGCCCAACTCAGTTTGCTGTATACCACATTAAAACAACTTTTGACAACTTCTGGTGGTGCAAAAGATCACCACAGTCAGCTGCACACCTGGTTTTTATTTTCCTGTAAGCTTTGGAACTAAATTCTGAATCCCTCCAAGTTGTGAAGTGTCCTATTCCTTATGCAGAGTATTGGTGAAAGGAACAGGCAGGCTTCAAATTCCCTCCCCCAAGGCATACACTGAGAAATGGCTTTTGTTTCTAACATTATTTTTCCATTAGTGACATTAGTGTTTGGTGCCTTTGCTCCAGATCATTGGCTGCTGTTGGCCAGGGCAGGGAAAGGGCACGAGAGAAGCTCCGGGCTGTAGCTGAAGAGGAGCAGAGCAGAGTCCGGGACTTCTCCTTTAGCGAAAATAGCGATGTCATCATCACAGGATCTTAGTCATGAAGAAACATCAGATTCAACACGAGGCAAACCAAGCCATTTACCCAGTGGTGTCATTCAAATGATTTAGGAACAGGAACTCACTTTTGATTGGCACTTGTCAGGAACCCGGAACCAGCCACGGAGCCCGTTAGGATCCGGAACGCCCGTTCTGGTCCGTTCCCCCTGAATGACATCACTGCATTTACCTAGGGACATATTCTAAGACATGGACTTTATTAAGGCCTGCCCTGAAAGATAGCATGTTGCACATGTTACATTAGGGCTATGATCCTATGCCAATTTACATGCAGGGAAGTTTTGTTGAACACAGTGAGACTCCCTTATGAATAGACATGCATAGGCTAGCACTCTAGCCTGTTATGTATATTTATCTGGGATATTTTAAATCCCATTTTCCAATATTTATACATTTGCTTTGCGGTCAATCCTAACCTCGAGTTAAGCTGGCACAAGTCACTTGTGCCCAGGAGTGTTGCAAACACAACATAAAGTGTGCACAGACATGCTCAGGCCTCCCAGACTACAAGAGTGTTGCAAACCGCTTTACAAGGCATTTGCAACACTCCTGGGCTGGCATAAGTGACTTGTGCTGGCCTAACTCCAGGTTACAATTGCACCCTTAAACTATTCCGACTCACACCAAGCAGGGCTCCCAATTGGGGCCCTGGACCCAGAAGTTCCTGCACTAGCTTAATCTAGTTGTGTCAAATATACATAGTAAGATAAATTCTGTGGTTCCTGTAAATATTGGTAAAGGATGGGCAGCCCAATCCTGAACTGCCTGGCTTCCAGAGGAGCAGCGATACCAAATGGCTACTGCTCCCTCATGCGGGAGCTGTGGCAGCCACAGGAATCTCCTCAGAAGAAGGGGGGATGTTCATCCCTTTCCTTCAGGGAAAGCCCCAGCCCCTGCACTGGGGCTACTTGAGTCTCCACCAGTTATTTTGCCAGTGGAGACTGGAGCAGCCCTGTGTTGGGTTGCCCAGCCCAATGCATGGGTACACGATCCAGTGTTGGACCCACCCTCACCTCCAGCTGGGCCTGCTCCTCCTCTCCCCTACTGAGTTCCTCCCCCTCCACCCCCACCCAGATGGGCCTTACCGCTGGCAGGAACACTGGCCGGCCATAGTGCCGACACGAGCGTCCTCAATGAAGGCACTACTTACTCTCCAGGAGCCATAAATGTGCTCTACAGCACAATTACGACACCCAGAGCCAGTGGAGGCCTATGGGAAAAATATATTTTCCTTACCTCTCCCAGGCCTGCAGATCACCCCATACTGTTGCATGCAACACACACCACCTTGGCACAGCACAGCAGCCTGTTATAGCATGGCAGCAGATAGGTTTGGGCTGTGAGTTTCATGAGAATTATGGCTAGGTCAGTATGTTTTGAAATTGCAGCCAAAATGGTTTTACAGAATTGAATAGACATGGACATTAATTTTTATTTTAAGCAATGTGAAGACTTTGGAAGCTGAGCATGGAGGGATTAATGACTTCACATAAAGAAGACTCACACATTCAGAGTGCAATGCTATACCCCCTTTGTGCTGGCGCTGCGTTCTTGTGCCGGCCAAACGCTGTCGAAACGTGCCATAAAGCTCATCCATGGCGGCGCTATGGCTCTGGACCAGCACATGCAGCAGCACCAATGCTCAGCTGCTGCTACAACCATTGGCAGCGCCGGCCGTGCGTCATTGGCGGTGCTCGGTCAGCGCAGGGCCTCCACGAGGGCGTTCCAGAGGCATTCCAGGGGCGTAACTGGGTAGCGCAGTGGACAGAGACAGGGGTTGTGATGCAGGACAGCCGTAGGGCCAAATCCTAAACCCCGTCCCCAGCCAGGGCAGCCCCGATTTAGGCCGCTCCTGTCCATGTTCCTCTGCGCCTGCTATTTTGCCAGTGCAGATCCGAGCAGGCCCATGGGCGTGACAGGGGCTTGTGCGGATGCAAGGGGAAAACCTCCCCTTGCCCTGCACATTGCTGCTGCTGCCTCCTAATGGGCTTTAGGATATAGCCCTGCTATGTTGGCCTTACTAGGCCAGCATACTACAGGATTGGGCTGTAAAGGACAACACCCATATATATCACAAATATTCCTGGTGGCATGATCATATTTATAAATAATATTTGAATGGTTCAAAACATGAACCCCCACCCCATCCCCACCCCCAAATTATACAGAGTGGAAGTTTTATGAAGCTCTAAAGTGAGCAGGATGCAAGGGCACATATGGCAAGAACGTTGTGTGCATTTTAAAGGGTAAAGTTACAGTAACACAGTTTCTTAGAATCTGAATTTACGAGTTGAATGTATATGTTTATACAATGGAATTAAAACCTGAGTGATTTTGCAGAGCGGGAAAATTGAACCAAAACTTGTCTGTCAGTAGAACTAAATGCACAGTAGCAAGACACTTTAAACTTAACGTTGCGGTAAGAAAATTATATCTATATAAAATCACTCAGGCCTCACCAACTGGGGGTCAAATTACACGGTTTCCTATAATGGCACTGTGTTTCCATTTATATTTTTAAAAAACAGCTGGAGAGGGGTCAATCCAGATCTGGACCATCAGCCTAGGAAGAGGGCTTGAACTTTTTTGGGGTGACATTTTGCTAGTGAAAATTGCTCTCCAACCCAGAAGGGAAGCTGATTATGTTTTCTCTGCATGTGTAAGGCTAGAACATTGTAATAGTTCAGTATGGATTTTATACTTACAGCCCAGTGTGCCTCAGCAGCGCCAGTACAGCGTCTGCTGCATCCAGCATGGGAAGAGGGGCTGCTAGAGGCCTCCCCAAGGGAAGGGGACATAAATCCTTTTCCTCTGTTGTAAGCGCAGCAGCCATTAAGTAGGGTTTTGTTCCATCAAATCCCGTCCTTAGGCAGTCCTTCCTCTAGGCCATCCAACAGGCAGGCAGTCCATCCAGCACAGCCAGCAGTCCAGCACCTACCTGGTGCCCTCCTCCAGGACCTTCCCTGGTCCTCATCCAGATCCCTTCACAGGTCATATCCCAGATTTATACCTAGGCCAATATCCTGAGGCCAATCAGTGGGCAGGCTTTAATTCATCAGCCACGCCCATCTGCACCTGTGCAAGGCTTGCAACTACCTTCTGGGATTAACCCTATAATCCCTGGTTTATCTGGGACAAGGGGCCTTTGCTGATACCACTCCCTGTCCTCGGGGTGGCTCCTGCCTTTTCTAATACAGTTTACCAGATCCAAACTGGGACAGAGTGCCTATATCTTTAATCATTGTACAGAAGATGGAATTTGAGCAGGTGCAGCTCAACACGGAAGGGTTTCAAAAGCTACACCTGCCAATATTCCCTCTTCTATACAATGGTTAAAGGTATAGGCACTCTGTCCCAGTTTGGATCTGGTAACCCTAATTATGGGTCTACTTCAGCTCAAACCAGCAAAATTGCTGGTACAAGTCTAAGCAGCCCCTTGTCGGGAAATTAGGTCTAGGAAGGGGGTTGGGATATGGCAGTAGCCACTGCCACCATTCCTGCCCCTTACGTGGGCCTGAACCATCCCTTCCTCGCCCCCCTCTGCACTGTTAGACCCCTTCACCACCTCTGTTCCACCCTCCCCCCACCCGTCTGCCAGCCCATGAAGCACCTACCTGCTTCTGCTGGCACTGGCCTCCGACTGGCGCTAGCAAGCCAGCACAGGCCTGTCCAACTGTGCAAGGATCCTCCACATTGCCACCATGTGCCTTACAGAACATTTGTGACAGCACACATGCCTGTAGGATTGGGCTGCCAATGCACTAGTCATGGTGCCTTCACATGTAGGCTGAACTATCAGTATCTTTAAAGATCTCTTAGGCTAGGATAGATAGGGTTATGCAATAGGTCTTTTTATTCACTAGGAATATCTTCATTCTGCTATTGCATCTGATTGTGTAAGTTGCAGTATAGAATCCAAAATGGAAGGCTACGCTGGTGTTGTGGTCAAGATCAGGCTCAAGCTCCTGGTTTTGCAACTGGAGCTTGTGGTCTCTTCCACATCAGTCCTTTTGCTACAGCGTACCAATGGCATGACCACCATGTAGTAAGAACATAAGAAGAGCCCTATTGGATCAGGTCAAAGGCCCATCTAATCCAGCTTCCTGTATCTCACAGTGGCCCACCAGGTACCTCAGGGAGCACACGAGACAACAAGATGCTTGCATCCTATTGCCACTCTCCTGCATCCAGCATTCTAAGGTAGCCTACTTCTAATGTAAGGAGGTTGCACCATCCATCATGATCTGTAGCCTGTGATGGACTTTTCCTCCAGAAATCTGTCCAGTCCCCTTTTAAAGGCATCTAGGCCAGATGCCTTCACCACCTCCTGTGGCAAGGAGTTCCACAGATTAATTACCTGCTGGGTAAAAAAAATTTCCTTTTATCCATTCCAACTCTTCCAACACTCAATTGTAGTGGATGTCCCCTGGTTCTGGTGTTGTGACAGAGGGAAAAGAACATCCCTCTATCCCACCAAAAGGCCCCTGCCTATCAAAGATGCAGGGACTGGTGCAACCTTCCACCTGCATCTAGGCAACCTAAGCCGTTTAAGGAAATTTTCCTCTAGAGGCGTTCTTCCCGCTTGTGCATTTTCAAAGCAGCAGGCACTTTGTATCAAGTAGGGCACTTAACCTGAGGCCATATTTTAACCTGGACTGCATGGACATGACTGTCGAGGTAATGATCAGTATCCAGTGGCCACGTGCATTTCTATTAGAAAGAACGTTGCAGTAAGATACCGGTTGTCTTTAGTGATGCAGGAAGCTTAAAGTAAAATTAAAATTCAGATTATAGCTCCGTTAACAGGGTTACAAAAACATTTTTGTAAGTTGTAATACATAAAGCACTCACATGTGTTCATTTTGTCAAATGTGCTCGTTTGGTCAAAAACTGAGGCAAAATCAAGGCTCATTATTTTAACCACTAACATGTGTCTTGTGAAAGACTAGATGTTGCCTTCATTCCCAAACAAGAAACATGAGCTGAATCTTATTAGCCAATCATACTATAAAAGGAGGGGATTTTGTCCAACTCTTTGAAAACATTGCAGATGCTACGATAGACTTAATTTGGAAAAAATGTTCGAGTGTCACTAATATTTCCACATTGCCTCATCTAAGACACGTTGCTTCCTCTAAGACAACAAGAGTTAGCATCAAGATGCATTTTTGAAGTGAAAACATTGGTTAAGCATTTCAGTGGCATGATGTGACAATCAATTATGCCCTTGGCCACTGTGTGGTTGGTTGGCTTCAACAACATGGCTGATGTTAATGATCATGGTATTTACCTCATCCATTTAGTTTCACATTAAAAAACAGTCACCACTATGCCTCTATATTTGGTCACCTTCAGTCACAGGTCGGAGTCCGCCAAATGGGAAACCATGGTTCCTTTCTCAGTACATTTAATTCAGCATATCTAGTACTGCTTTTTGTGAACTTTACATAATTGCTCACAGACTGTGGGTGCAATCCTAACCTGCACTTGAACAGGCAGGCCAGCTGGCCTGTGCTGTATCTCATGTAGGTTGGGAGCAGGCTGGAGCCTCCACAGGGGAAGGGCATGTTTGCCACCTTATTCTAGGGTAGGCGTCAGCTGCCCCGATGGTGCTGTTCAGATCTGTGCCTGCTGTTTAGCAGGCCTAAGCCTGGCCTCAATCAGGGCCACATGGCCCAGGGAAGGGTGTTTGGATGCAGCCTAATGGCCAAGCCCAAACTCCTCCCTTCTCCCCAGGCCGCCCTGCCTGCTGGTATGTATTCCCCCTGCCCTGTTCTGCTCCCTCCTGCCTTCCCTCTCACCCAGAAAAGCCCTTTGCTGGCCAAACTGTACATGGTGCGCTGCTACCTCATGCAGCAACACTCCCAAAATGGCCACTGACAAGAGCACATAGCACACTGTCAGCAGCCATTTTGCAATAGTGGAACTCTGTTCTGCTGTCACAAACACTTCCATATGGCAGGATTGGGCCACCCCCATATATTCTTTAGCACAACCAGGATCCTGCCATGCTTCTAGTGAATGGATTTAATACCAACTGTCTCTCATGTGAGAAACCACTGATTTCCTCTATTGTCCCATGTGACCTTCAGTCTGCATGGACTGTGCACAGGGCTTACTTTCATTTCAGAGGATGCGGCAGCTCCATGTGCAGCAACGGTACCCACTAATGCGGCGATGTGAAGAAGTTACATCAGGTGGCAGATTGGGATGGAGTACCCCATCCTTACATCTTCACTTCTGCCTCCTCTTTCCGTTATTAAGCTAATTTAGAGCGCAATCCTAAACTGGAGTTAGGCCGGCATAAACTAAGCCAGCAAAGTTTGGCCAGCACAAGGACCACCATAAAGCGTGTTTGGACTACTCTCGGACTCAGGGAGGATGGCTCCGAGAGTGGTCCACACATACTTTACATTGGCCCTTGTGCTGGCCAAACATGGCTGGCTTAGCTTATGCCAGCCTAACTCACTTTAGGATTGCGCCCTTAATTTAAAAAAAAAAAAAAAAACAGGAACAGTGGAAGCGCTGAGAAGAAAGAGTGATGGCCCAGAACGTGTCCTTGGAGATGCTGCAACCCACCACAATTTTCTCCCCACACTCCCACTTTCCTTCTCTGTTTTTTTTTCTTTTTAGCTTAGTAGTGGGAAAGAGGAGGCAGCAGTGGCAGTTTGCCCACATTCCCAATCACATTCTGCTCACATCCCTCCACTTTATACCCTGACCTTCTTCTACATTGGTGGAGTTGCACCAGCGCCCAAGTTGCGCTGCTATCGCATTTGCACCACCCTTGCTCTGCCATCTGTGGCGCACACCCCTCAGTTGGTGGACTTCTGCTTTGGCAGGGCCACCATTGTTCCACTACACTGGTGGATCTTGAGGACAGGATTGGGCCTGCTGAAACAGAAAAGTCTTTCTTGCATGATTTTAATTCAGTTTTGTCTTGGTTTTCTTCTTATCTAATAGCTATTTTCACGAATCTCATTAAGATCTTCTTCAGCTCCTCAGAGTATAGCAGTTCCTCAGAGTTCTGTATTAGGGCCGTTGCTCTTTGTTCTTTATCTCCATCTTTTAAAGTAGTAATTATCATAGCTATGCTGATATTCTGCCCGCTTTTTTCTTCTGCTTATCTCTTGGCATTGCTTATCTTGCCGTTTCCTCACTCTTTTGTTAAAGCTTTCAAAAACTTTCAGCCCAGTCCCAACAAAGGCCTGTGTTGGCAGAATGGGCATTCCACTTAGGCTATTGCAAAGGAGCCATAAAATACTTTGCGGCACAGCAGAGAGCCAGTGCGCTGGTGGAAAGCCTGGAGCATTCCTGCATGCACCAGTGCAGGACCATCGGAGCAGATAAGCCCTGCACAGGGTGTGGATAAGGGTGGGGGAGGATGTGGAGGGGATTGACCAGGGAAGGGGAGGGTGGAACTGGGAGGATATGGGGACCCACCCCAAAGGAGGCCAAAGGTGGCCCACCCAGGTGGCCAAAGCAGAGTCTGGAGGGAGCAGGGTATCAACGGCAGTGTGCACTAAATCCAGGCACCCTTCCTGGGCCTGATCCAACTGCACAGATCGATGCAGACCTGTGCCAGTGATATCACTGGGGCAGATCCCGGTTGACCCAAGGCAAATGCCCTCTTACCTCAAAGAGACCTCCAGCAGTCACATACACACACACACACTGTGTGGGATATAGCAGAGCATGCACCAGCACTGCTGCATTGCCATGGTGGATACGGCTGCAAATTTCTTACCTTTCCTCCAGATTATTTCCCCCTTATTTTTTCTGTTTCTCAAATATTGATTTTACTATTTTCCCTTCTTCTCCCATTTTAATGATGTTGCTGTTATGCGGGTAGGTCTTGTTGCTTTCGCTTTACTTCTTTTCTTTAATCGGCCTGTCACTTTCAGTTGTTAAATATTGCTTAAGAAATAAATCCAAAGCCGTAGGAAATGCTTTTTTTCTCTGATGTGTCACTGACAGCTTCACAATTAGGTAGCAGAGGTGCCTAAAATATAAGAAAGAAGAAAGTACTTTAGGATGGCTTCTGTTAACAGCTGGTGACAGCCATAGTCAATAGAAAACAGATTAAGGTGGTGTTCTGCCAAATTCCCTGCTGGGCCTCCCCAAGGGCCCCAATGCCCACACTAGGCTAACTAGTTTCCCCTCCAGAGAAGCCTCAGAGATAGGCAAGAGGGAGGGGGTTCACTCACCCACTGGGCCTCCTCTCATCCAGCAGCTTTGTTTGGGATCACCGGCTGGCCAGCCTCCTCCAGACTGCCCTCATCACCGGCTTAGCTCAAGATACCCTAACTTGGCACCAACAAACCCCACCACCAAACAATAGCTTGCCTAAGCCACAACTGCCTCCTCCACTTGGTGGCTCCAGGGGCGTGGCAGCCATACAACAGTTACTCTCCACAATAACCTTACCTTATCCAGCCCTTTAACAGTCAGTCCATCCAACAGTCCTTCAGTCAGTCCGTCAGTCAATCCACAGCCACTTTCCTTCCTTCCTACACCTGCCCGGTGCTGCTCCTACCTGGTGCTAATCATCCTTCCTTTTTTCCAGTCCTTTAAGGATCCATCCATCACCTACCCAGGGCCCTGACTGCAGCTCCTGCCTCCAACTTTATACTGAGGCAGGCCAATCGGTGTCTGTTGCTGGGCAGGCTCTAGCTCATCAGCCACACCCATCTGCACCTGTGCTAATCTTTCCTAGCCAGAGCTACGTCAGGACTGGAAAATTGGATAGGATTGGGCCCTTATTGCTTTAAAATATTTTTACTCTGGCTTTCCTCTGCTGGGGTAGATGCCCAAGGCAGCTCACAATTCTGAGGTAAAATACATAGTCCATAAAAACAATAAATAAAATCAGAGTAAAATAAAACGATTGGAAGAGGGCAAACTATTTACAATCCAGGTAGTGTTGCAGAGGCACAGGAGGCAGACAACCCCTTCCCCACATAAATGTCTGAGGCCCCGCACGCGTGCGTGCATGTGTGTGTGTGTGTGTGACACTGGAAGGATTGCAGGGGATTAGCTGCGCCAACACCTCCAGCCTAGTTTCTCAACCTCCCTTTTGAGTAGGAGGATTTGGGAGGATGGGATGTAGGGCCTCCCCTGGCCCAAAAATCAGGCAGCTAAGGGTGATGGGTAATGATAAATCTGAAAGCTCTTGTGTTCAGCAGAATGCAATAAGGTTAAAAACATTTTCCCATACTGACTCCCCAAACGATTGTTTCACATCTCTGTGCCATTTTTTTATTAAAATAAAGTGTATTTCACGTTTCAGGTTCTGGAAGCAATTATAGCCCATCTGCGCACAGCGGATGTTTTGTGGTGTGGTCATGCAAGTAACAGCAATGCAGAATTGGATTGTTTTTTCAAGAATATGTCTGCCCAGAAGATTTGAGTATCTGGCTGCATAGGCAAAATCAAGCAAAATTCAGTAGCTAGCACTCAAGAAAAGCATGAAGCAGATTATGGCCACATAAGGAAGGATCACAATCATTTTTAAAGCATGGGAGTTATGCCAGTTTGGTGTAGCAAATAAGAATGATCATGGAAAGACTAGTACTTGCTTCTTCTGCATCTCATTTTCCTTGCAAGTTATTTTTGTAGGTGAACCCCATCTACTGGGAATTCACCTGGACTGAAGGTGAACACAGTGAAGCAATCATTGAAAGCATCAAATCCAGAGGCGGAGGAAGGGTGTAGCCCAGGGTGGCGCAAGACATGGGCGCCGGCAGCGGTGGGGCGACATTGCGCGGAGTCCGCAGAGTAACCTGCGCGCTATCTGGACTGCCCACCCTCCCTTGCATCCGTTCCACTCCAAAATGGAGCTATTCCAGGCGCAGGGAGGCATGGCTGGGCAACAAACAGGAGCGAGGCAACATGCTGGGGGCGCAGTTTTGTTGCCCTGCCATGGGCGCACTCGGGGCTCCATTTGTCCCTGATCAAATCTTGATTATGCATGCCACTGCACACACTCCACAAAATTGCTTGTGACAAGAAAGTAAATTGTGATTCTGGCTCATGCAGAAGAGTTCCAAGTAAGAGTTCCATCAAATGGCAGAGTGGTAACTATGGTCTTTAAAAACACAGAGAAAGAAAAAGCAATCAGATGTATTGCCCATAAAGAATTCAGCTGACGTTTGGCTCTCTCGTCCTTGAGAGTGCAATCCTAACCTGGAGTTAGGCTGGCACACCAGCACAAGGGCCACCATTAAGCATATTTGGATCACTCTCAGAGTCAGGGTGGATGGCGCACATCTGTGTGCTGGCCTCTCTGACTCAGAGATTGGTCCAAACATACTTTACAGTGTCTCTTGTGCTGGCCAAACTGCGCTGGCCTAACTGTGCCAGCCTAACTCCAGGTTAGGATAGAGCTCCGAGAGCACAATCCAACACAGCGCATAGATGCTGAGGGCGCACTAGGATTGCGCTGTGAGTCTCTTTAAAGGTCTGCTATCACACAGATCCTTCCTATCATTTCATCAGTCAGCTAGGATGGAGGGCAGTGATCAGATGGTAAGTAGTTGGCCTTTAACATTACAGCTATGCCATGGGAAGAATCCATAGAGAAGCAGCTTCTGTGCTGCTGCTGTCAGGGTAAAAAACACCACAGATGTACTCCAGTCACTGAGCCCAAGTCACAAGTCAAGTCACAAGTCAGGAACCCTGCAACTTTACTTGTAAGTCATAGCATATGCCATCATGTCTCAACTCATGGAAATTTCGAGTCATTTTGTGAAATGAGTCAAGTCTTTGAGCAAAACAACAACACCCCTTAAGCAATCTTCCTCCCCTCAACACCCCCCACCAATTTGAGTCATCACTCTTTTCCAAGTCACTGTCCCCAAGACTCAAGTCAGGTCAGAGTCAGTGACATCCAGTGGCATTCCTAAAGGAGGGGCAAAATGCTGAAATTTTCAGGAGCCTGAATGCCTCCCCCCTCATCTTCAGAGCCACTCATGGCTCTGAGAGCAAAGCCTCTGAGCAGGCTCTCTGAGCTGCAAATGGTTTTGAAGGCGAGGGGAAGGGATCGCTATACACAGGATTTCAGGCTCCTGAAAAACTTTGCATTCCGCCCCCCCCAGGAACCCCACTGTTGACATCTGTGACTCAAGTTTTCATGAATCACAAAAAAACCAGCAATTTGCAGCTTTAGTGCCCATCCCTGAAAAGCACCTTGTTGCTATTCAGTCATGTAATGTAATCTTTGAAATTTGGGTGGTAGTTTTCAGTGGTAGTCATTGCCACTGACTGAGACAACCCACTTTGAAAAGGGAACACTGGCTTGTCTCTTCTGCAGTGGGAATGGCTGCACCACAAACAAACAACAACACCCTACTTGCACGCTTGGCTCTCCACTGCCCACGCTTATCACTCCATTGGATGCAGTCCATGTGAGGAAGGATCTGACATTCAACTCAATGTGTTTCAATTTGCCACTTCATAAATTTTTATGAAGTAATTTCAGCAACCAAAGCTTCAAATACAACATGATCTGGATTTCCACCCAAAACAACACAGACACAGACAGACAACAAAGACAGCGCGCACACTCATACGACACGAGACAAACATGTAACATTTAACACTGAATGGCCCCCTCTCATGGACTTTCTTGACAAACACAAAAAAAACCAGACAAACACACAAGATGGATTCTTCCTCTTGTTGGCGAGGCTTCTACCCATTCTGGACTCCCAGTTGCAGATGAAACGAGAGATTGAAAACAAAACAAATCACAGTCGCTGCTAGGCATAGCAGAGGCCTGGAATGGTTCCAGTGTACTTCTTACTCTGCACATGCTCACAGACATGGGGTTTTAAGAAGACGTTTCTTTCTCCCAAGAAAGGTGGGACAGAATCTGGGTTAGGTTTTGACTTCCAGGTAGACTGTTGCAGCTCCTGGAGGCTCTACAATTCCTGCTCAAAGAACAAAATCATTAGGTTTTACACACAAGATTTAGGCTGCACTCCTATCCACAATTTCCTGAGCGTAAGCCCCACTGAAGGCAATAGGACTTACAACAGAGGAGACATGCATGGGATTTTTCCTTCAGTCTTTGATCTTACAAATTACTGCCTTTCTGAGCGGCTGCAAGAAATTTGCCCCCCCCACACACACACACCACAACAGCACCTACTGCAATTCTTTTCTAATTTCCTTTCTTACAGCAATATTAGGTCAGCCAAATTTCCCTGCAGAAATACTTCAACGTCTTCTTCTTTAGCCTAGGATTTCCTACCCTTTTTAGTTTTCCATCAAATTATCTAATGGGGTTTGATTCCTTGAGGGCATATCCCATGTCTGTCCCCGCAACTGTGAATTGTCTTTTGCCTATACGCCACTGGGTCTATCCGTAGGGGACCTTGACCGTGCTGCGCTTCCTGGGGGTGGCCCTGATCCCACCCTATCCTAGCGAGCCCTTGGTTCTCAGAGTCCCAGGCTGAGCACTTTTGGACCTGATCCCACCCTATCCCAACGAACCCTTGGTTCTTGGAGTCCTAGGCTGGGCACCCCTTCCAGTGGGGTGGCTGCACGTTAGTCCCAGACTCAGCCATGCACCACCAGATAGTTTTAGATGCTTCTGGGGATGAACTTCCAGGGAGCTTGTCCTGGGCTTTTCCCTTCCTCCTGCGTCCCAGTTGCAGGAAGGATTCTTCCTCTCTATCCCCTTTTTGAGAAGGCTTACCCTCAGAGGTAATTGATCCACCCGCCTCTCCTCATTACACCAAAAGTGCCGCCGTCAGGAATCTGGAGGTTGCAAAGGTGTTAATCTTGTGGAGTAACCCTCTGAAGTGAACGGTGTTAGATCTCCCTCCTTCCCAGCGGTTGGACCGAGCAGAAATGTGCCTTTGTGGTCTCCAAAAGCTGTTGTCGGGGGTCCCTATGCATGACCCCAAAAAGTCCCCCAGCTGAGAGTCCCTGCTCAGTGTGCAACTTGGAGGGATAAAACCCATGGAAAATTCCTAGCTGAAAGAAGGCTAAAACCACATCAAAAACACCAACTGAGGACACGATCCTTATCAACTTTCCAGCACCAGGGTAGGCAATGCAGCTCTGAGATAAGGGAACAAACATTCCCTTACCATGAGGCAGCCTCTGTGACTGCCCCCCCCCCATAACTGCAGGATGCAGCACATGCCCCATTGGCACAGCTGTGTGTCAGTCCTAGAAAGTTGGTTAGGACTTTCCTCTGTAACAACTTTTCCCTAAAATTCCCTAAAATTTCCCTCTGTAATAACTTTTAGGATTTTTATCTCATTCATTTACCTGGTAAAGACAAAGAGTTCAGCTTTTTTTCTTTATTTTTTAAAATTACTGTTATTGAATTTTGCCTTGACTGTTGAATTAATCTGTTATCTTATGATGCTTATGTGTTTCTTATGTGTTGCTTGCTAAAACTATAATGCCCTGCAGGAAAAAAAATGATTTATATTAAGGGTCTCTTAAAAAAAAATCAGAGACATGAGGATGATCCCTCCCCTTTTCAGTCTATAGGAGGGTCAATGAAGAGCTCAAAAGAGTGTGCAGAATATGTGGAAACGTAAATGAGGCTAAACTGAACAAAGGTGTTTCCTACTAAGCACAACATGCTGCCATTTATGCGCCTGCTTTGGACTCTTATTTGCTAAAATGTCCTGAATATATGCTGAGGAAGAATAAAAGGACGTGTGCTGTCAAAAGCATATTTGGTCACTTTAGTGAACCAATAAAGATGTTTATTTTTCTTGGGTGTTCCCCTGAACATGTGAAAGATGAGCATACATTTTAGAAACTCCTGATTCATTAATGGACTCCAGCTGTGCCACCTTGAAAGGTCTACTAAGGGCAGAAATAGTTTTCAACCATTTTTTCTTAGCATCCATCAAAGCTGGGCAACTAGGTGGAAGTCAAGTCCAAATGTCAATGAGCTAGAATAGGTCAATGGAATGGATAGAGTGTTTTGGATTTTTCCACAGGGTTTTGTTTTGTTTTGTGGCCGTGTACACATAGGGAGAGACTAAGGGCACAATCCTAACCAACTTTCCAGCACTGGGGTAAGGGCAATGCAGCTCCGACATATGGGAACAAACATTCTCTTCCCTTGAGAAGGCCTCTGTGACTCTGTGCTGCAAGATGCAGCACATGCCCTACTGGCACAGCTATGTCAGTGCTGGGAAGTTGGTTAGAATTGCACCCTAAAACAAAGTGATTCAGGGAGGCAGACAGGAGATGGCCGGGGAGGAGGAGGGAGGGTTGTCCCACAGGCAGGGCAGCCCAAAGAGGGGGAAGGAGCCAGGAGCCAGCAGTTACGCTGGATCCAAGCCTCCATCCCTGGGAAGCATGGCCCCAATCCAGGCCACTGTGGGAGGCTCAGACTTGCACTTGCTATTTTGCAGGAACAAGGCTGAACAGCCCCATTGGGTGGCCTGGGGCTTGCTGTGGAGTAAGGGGACAAATGTCCCCTTGCCCTTGGCCTCCTACCTTGATTAGGATGCAGTATAGGCCGGCCAGCTGACTCAAATTAGGATTGGGCTGTTAGTGTTTGTTAGTCTGATTCTACTCCCACCCACCAACCATGATTAAACCACTTGATCTTCGCAAGAGTTCCCCAGAAAAGAGAAGCACACTCAGAATCCATTCTTGCTATCCTGTTTATATAATTCTACCTCTGGCAAATTCAGCTTATAAAGCTGTAGTTGCACATTGGCTCTATGCCAAACTAGTAGAGTTGCTGGCTCTGACTGGAGCTATTCCTAGAGATATTTTTTTCAACATGATGTAATGTTGAAAATTCCAGGAGGCCCTCTTAAAATCTCCAGAATTGCTTTCAGTAGTTACCTGTAGATTAATGTTCATTCCCAGAAACGTCAGGTCACCTCTGAAGGATTGGTAACATTATAAATGGGGGTACATTTCTCACACAATCTAGGACTGCCTCCTGTGCAGGACAGAATCCTGATTCTTTCGCAACCGTGCATAGCTAGATGACATCAGGATGACAAGCAGGAACCGTGTCACAGGGATGATGCCCACGTTGGGTGCCAGCTCTGGATGGCCCAAAGTGGCTCATTTACCTGGGCCCAATTCTGTGTCTGACTGAATGCCCACCCCTATTTGCCAGGTTGGCCAACATAATGGCACGTAATACACCATACAATCTGAACCCTAAGTATTATTTGAAAGCAGGTGAGTACTCCAAAGTTTGCCAAACGAAGCTCTCAGGATGCTTTCTGTTTCCCAACCCAGCGTAAGACAGATATGCAGGTAGCACCTCTGCTAATTTTTCAATCTCTTCTGCACCCTGATAAGCCTGTCTACTCAGAGAGAGAGAGAGAGAGAGAGAGAGAGAGAGAGAGAGAGAGAGAATGAATCCTATGCATGCCTACTCAGGAGTAAATTGCATTGTGTCCTATGGGGCTTACTCCCAGGAAAGTGTGTACAGGATTGTAGACACACACACAGAGAGACACCTGCCTGCTCACATCGCTGCTGCGTTGTCCCACTGCTACAAATGATCAGGTAACATTTGAAACCTCACAACATTAAAACAGTTTACTGATCAATGTCATAATACTGAAAAAATGCAGTAAGGCCTCAAAAAGAAGGCCTAAGTCATGAGTACTTGTTCTAAAGAGCCTGGAGTGAGCAGGTGATTGAGCCAGCAGACCATAACTTTAACCGGTTAAGGGCCCAATCCTATCCAACGTCCCAGCACTGATGCAGCCATGTGAATGGGGCATGCGCTACATCCTGCAGCGGGAGGGCAGTCATGGAGGCCTCCTCAAGGTAAGGGCACATTTGTTCCTTTACCGCAGGGCTGCATTGTAGCTGCATCAGTGCAGGAAAGTTGGATAGGATTGGGCCCAAAGTATTATAGCACGTATAGAATAGTTTTTGTGAAGATAACCTCTGAGATGTCCAGGATCTATAGATCTTGTTGCGGGTAGAGGTCTCAAAGTTCCGAAAATGTAGATTTTAGTTACGCTTTTGCACTAGACAATTCATTGGAATAAAAGTCCCATCTGCAGGGAATACTATGCTCTCTGAGTTTCCATAATATGGGTGAAAGGCACAATGACATATTTGTGTTTCAGGAGAGAGAGCCTGGAAATAATGATCTGCATTTCTTTAGATGTAAGAGGTTATAATTTGTGGAGCTTTGGGGAAACACATTCCGTAGGAAGTGGGCAAAACATATCATGTCCCTGGGGTTTGCTGATGTGGGGATTCTGCTGCTGCAGTTCATTGCACCCACTCAAAGTCTGCTGCTGCGGTGCCAAGAAAAGGGCCAAGAATTACTGAGTAAGGAGTCTGACTACCACATCATTTCTCTGCTCTGACGTTTGGATCCCATGGGCCTCTGGGTTCAAACTGCAGCTGTAGTTCTCAAGATTTCCCATTTTAAATTGTAATTCTTTCATAGTTTAGGCAAAGACAGCCAGCTTAAATTGATGTGTGGGTCTTAAATCCATGGCTTTGTGGCAGTAGCCTAGCCGGGGGGGGGGGCAGCGTGTTAAGTACTGCAGGCACCACAATTCACCATGCAAGGGGCTATTGGAGCCATTCCAGGCAGTGATTGCAATAAACAGGCTGTCTTTGCCTAAACTATGTAACAGCCAGAGGCGGATCTAAGGGGGGGCAAATCTGTAAGTTTTGCAAGGAGCCTTACCCTGTCATGTAAACCCCTCCTCTCCCTTGCTGCTGTAGCCAGTAAGCAACGCCAAGATGTTGCTGTTCCCTGTGAGGATTGGCTAGAACAGTGCAGGAGAGGAGTGTTTTCCACTGCAAGGTAAGGCTTCTTGCAAAACTTAGAGATTTGCCCACCCCTTAGATCCGCCTCTGGTAACAGCCCAATCCTGAACTGCCATCTGCTGCGGGCTGCATCCAGTGGCAGCAAGGCAGCTGCTGGAGTCTCCCCAGGAGAAAGGAACTTTTGCCTCTTCCCCCAGGGAAAGCCCAGTCTCCCACAGCAGGGCTCCTCAGCTTCCCACTGGCTATTTTGCAGATGGTTATTCGAGCAGCCGCTGACAGGGATAAAATCACTCATGTTCCACCGCCAGGCCTACCACTTCTTGGCTGGTTCGTCCCTCCCCCCTGCCCGGTTCCTCCCTCCCCTGCCTCTCCCTGCCTCAAATGGGCTTACCAGCAGCCGGCACTGCCAGCCACCTGCTCCCATTGGGGCCTGGCACTGAATGAGCGCTGCCCCAATGCGAGCATAAACCAGTAGTGGATGTGCTTTATGGCACACTTGCAACATTTTCGCCAGCGGTACGAGCGTATTGCACATGATAAGGGCCTTCACGATTGGGCCCTAAGTTTCCATTGCTTCCTGTAGGTTCAACAAAGCCGAAATACTGTATATTTAATTGATTGGCATGATTAGGCAACATATTGAAGGTTTCCTCTTTCTCCAGGCTCCAATTGCTCTATTGTTGCACTGATCCTGTGGTAGGGATCTCTGGTTCATCCTACTTCATTCTTTTATTTTCAAGATAAAGATCTCGATCTCTGTGAAAGTGGATTTTTTTTCTCCAGTAAGTTTAGGAGCTTGTGTGCTACAATGCCATCTTGGGTTGGTCGCATACCTGCCCTTAAAGGCTAGAGGTCTTGGTCAATTGTCTCTCAGGGCCAAATTATTGTAACATCATGGTAAATGCCACACACAGCCTCCTCATTGTCTCACCTCTCCTTTATAACATACCTCACATTGTGACACCATGACATTCTACCATTGTTCCTGTCCCTCGCCATTAGTAGTCATTAAAGTGGGGGTGGGTAGGGCAATGCAGGACACTGTGACATCACAACATGAGGTAAATTCAGCTACGTGTTACAGATCAGAAGAGAGGGACTGAGTCCACAGCAGCTGCTTACCGTGTGTTTACTGTAACCTCCACTTTAGCCCTAAGACGCCTTGCATTATTTAGATAAAGTACGCTTCTTCAGAGTTGCAAAACCAATTCTGAGAGCATATGTTCAGATTAAAAGATCCTCTTTATAGAAAAGAAATATATAATCCTGAAAGTATCTAACACTTGTCTGCAAGTTTATGTAAACAGGCTAGAATGTATTTGCTGTTTGCTTAGAATTCTTGTGTTCAAAATGAGCTTATTTCCCCTCGCATAAACTAAATGGATTTTGCATTCCTAAAGGCATAATAAACTGTTCTATGGTTGGGGTTTCCTTTTACAGTTAACCACGTCTGCCTAGGAACAGTTTTTGACATGTAGAAATAAAAGGAAAAGTCATGATTTCTGGATTTCCTTTTATATGTGTTTGTATACATGCATGCATGCTTATGAACAGAGCTGCCAAGTTTTCAGCCTAGCCATGCCTTTAACAGTAGCATGATATCCAGACATTCCCAGGTGGTTTTTATTTCCATGGTATGCAAAGTTTCATGTGCTGATTTTTACGCATCAAACTGTTAAAGGTACAAGAACAGGCCATTCCAGGTTTTGTTTTCTTGAGCAACTCTACACATGAAAGAGGAACAGCCGAACAATTGAGACTCTTCTATTGGCAGATCCAGAATGCCTCCCTGGATTACCAATAGGACCATCAATCTTTTTTTTACACAAATGATGAAAATGTACCAGACAGAACAAACCGTACAGCAACATTTAATCAAATTTAAAGTTTTCTCGAGATTAGGGGAACAGTTTATTAAAATGTCCACTATTTATTGCCTTTCATAACTAGTAAGGAAGTGTTGCACAGAATGTTCTAGTTAAGTAGCAAGTACAAAAGATTAATATCTTTCCATGTACAAAATTGTGACATTTATCATTTTGTGACATATCATTAAAAAGATGCTACAAAAAATGAATTAAGACATGCATGTTGTACAATATACATTCTTCCTTGTCTTAGTGCAACACACTGCACACATTCTGGAATATTTTATAGTGTAATATGTTTAATATGTGAAAAAGCTCTTGTCAAGAGGCATTCACAGATTCCCATCACCCACGTAGTCAGACCCCGCCCAGCTGACCTTCATAAAAAGTCAGGTAGAGCAAGGTCAAGTGGGAAGGTAGGCACCTGCAAAGTCCCAGGCAAGGTTTCCACATCCTCAGACTCAAGGCACAATCCTAACCTGGAGTTAGGCCAGCACAGTTACATCAGCAAAGCTTGGCTGGCACAAGGGCCACTGTAAAGTATGTTTGGACCACTCCTGGAGTCAGAGAGGCCAGCACACAGACGTGTGTCATCCTCCATGCCTCTGAAAGTGGTCCAAACACGTTTTACAGTGGCCCTTGTGCCGGCCAAACTTTGCTGGCCAAACTGTGCCGGCCTAACTCCAGGTTAGGGTTGTGCCCTCAATATGATGAAAACTGTGCAGTACATCAGGACAAGTAGGCACTGTAGGCTGGACTCATCCTCAAAACTAACTCACACACTGGAATCTAAGCCAGATTGGATCTGAGCTATTTTGTCACCAAACTGCCTTGCAAACTGGGCACAGAGGGCAACTGGTGGTTCCTCCCAACCTCCTGATGGGCCAAGTTGACCAACCAACCAACCAACCAACCAACCAAAAAGGTCCTCTGAATGGCTCTCAGCTGATCACATGGTGGCAGAGAATTATAATTTAGGGTGCAATCCTAACCAACTTTCCAG
>JAJKFI010000012.1:8280938-8296325 GCA_029204185.1 Lerista edwardsae
CCCTCCAAGGCTTGCCTGCTGCAGCAGTCCAAAACCTGGAGGGCAGAACTGGGACCAATTAACACTTCCCCCTGCACCCAGCCAGATGCTCATCACTCAGGCCACATCAGTTTGTTAATCCAGGCTTAACTCCCAGATGATACAGGAATTGTTGTTTACTGACCTGGCCTTAAGCAGCAGCATTTTATAGTACTGGGCATGATTACTAGAAAAATGCAGATTGGGAACAGAGCCTGAAGAAGAAGTGAGCCTCCTCCAAACAAAAGTACATGTAAATACTTATCTACATTGCCTTATAGACCCAGGTCCCACTGAGCTGTTTGAATGCAGATATGAGTAGAGCTTCCTTATCCATTGGCAACAGTTTTTATATGGAACTAGCCAGTCATGTCATGCACCCACTACGCACCACTACGCGAGTACCGGTTCCTAGAAGTTGAGCTGGCCCCACCCACTCGAAGCTGGTCCTGTCGGCTGGTTGGCTCAGCAGCTGCACATGCGTACTGCACGCCCACAGCCATTGCCTGCACTTTCTGTGAGGAGGCAGGCAGGCAGGCAGGCAGCATGGTGGTGGCGGCAGCAGCGGCAGCAGTGGAGCGAGAGGACCGGAGGTGGCTGCAGCAGCAGCAACAGCGAGGGAGACCCGGGAAAAAGGCAGCTAGCGTGAGAAGGTAGGCTGCCTGGGGCTCCCGCTCCCTCCAGCCGTGCAGATCCAGTGTTCCGGTTCCTCCTGCAGCCTCCCCCCAGCCCCAGCCCCCACACGGTCTTTTTTTGGTCGCCTGTTCCCCCTCCTGCTCCTTGCCGGCCGGCCCGCCGCTCAGTCGAGCGCCCACGTGGTCGTGCAGCCCGGTGGGCGCCCGTTCCCCCTCCTGCTCCTTGCCGGCTCCTTGCATTTAACATTAAAGTTAAATGGCTCCCTGTCCCAAAAAGGGCTCACAATCTAGTACAGTCTAGCCTGCTATTTAACCAGGGAACAGTTGAAGCAAAATATGTCTATACACATCTCTAGAAAGCAAAGCAATAGAAGTTAAATCACCACTAACCACAAGCTGAAGTTATTACAAACATGATCACATCCATGGCAACAGTCATGATATCACTTCCGGCTATGACCTCACTTCCTGTCATGACCTCACTTCCGGCTATGACCTCACTTCCTGCCACGACATCACTTCCGGCTTATGACGTCACTTCCGGTGGGCGGACCCCAACAAGTGCCAATCAAAAGTGAGTACCTGTTCCTAAATCATTTGGATGACACCACTGGAACTAGCTGTTCCCTACTTATACCTAGATCGTGCCTATCATTAACTCTTGGCTGGCTACGCTTGTAAATATCTTTTTTGTTCCTGTACTCTTTGAGTTCCTGAATAAAAATCAATATTTTAAAACCGGGTTATAATGCATAAAGAAATCATTAAAGAATGAAGGTGCAATCCTAATCTGGAATTAGGCCAGCACAGGCCAGCAAAGTTTGGCCAGCACAATTCACCATTCAGGATGGATGGAATGCAAAGGGTGGTGGTGGCCAAGCCTGGCTTGGGGGGAGCTGTGTACATACAAAATGCATGCGCATGAGTTTTTCCCTATAGCATGCCCTAGGTCCCATCAAGTATGCATATGCAGACGAATAAGGACAACAGCAATAATGATAACAACAAAATTAACCAACCCGAGGGGAGAGTACTAAACAATTCCAAAAATGAAACCTATCATTTAGAGGACAATCCTAACCTGGAGTTAGGCCAGCATAGTTTGGCCAGCACAAGGACCACCGTAAAGTCCGTTTGGACCACTCTCGGAGTCAGGGAGGGTGGTGCACGTCTGTGTGCTGGCCTCTCTGACTCCGAGAGTGGTCCAAACATGCTTTGGTGTCTGTGGTGCTGGCCAAACTTTGCTGATCTAACTCTAGGTTAGGATTGTGCTTTGAAAGTCAGAAAGCCAAAGGAAGTATAACAGTACAATCCTAACGTGGAGTTAGGTCCCATCACAGTATGCAATTGTAGACAAATAAAGATAACAGCAATAATGATAACAAGAAAATAAACCAACCCAGGGGGTTACTAAAGAAGTCCAAAAATAAAAATATATAATTTAGAGCACAATCCTAACCTGGAGTTAGGCCAGCACAGTCAGGCCAGCAAAGTTTGGTTGGAAAAAGGGCCACCAGAAAGTATGTTTGGACCACTCTCGGAGAGACTCAGAGTGCATCATCCTCCCTGACTCCGAGAGTGATCCAAATGCACTTTACGGTGGTCCTTGTGCTGGCCAAACTATGCTGGCCTAACTCCAGGTTAGGATTGGGCCTGCATGTGACAAGTGCTTGATGTGTCAGGGGACATCCAGTACTTTTAAAAATTTAGAATACTTAAAAACTGCTTCTAAATAAAAAGTTGCAAATCAATGTACATGCCAAAGAAATGTGAAGATGGTTTCCTATCTTAAAGGGCTCACAATCTACCTGGAAACTCCTTTGAAAACAAACTAGAAATATATGCCTGTGTTTTATTACTAGAATGTATGTGCTAATTTGTCTTAATGAGCAAGAGTTTTAGCTGTTATAACTACACCATAGGAGAAGGAGGAAGCTGAAAACCACTGACCAATGTCATTGTGAAATAGCAGTAAATACTTTGGGAACATCATAAACATTAACTTCATGTTACCTTTCGTCCAAATATAGGATTAGTTTGATCCAAAACAGATGAATGAGGAAAACAGCTACTGTTTTAAAAAGACTGCTTGTCTATTTTCCAGGCAGAAAGCAAACTAGCTGTAAATCATCGTCGCTCAGTTCAGTGTGGCTTTCATAGTTAAATCAGATTAAAACTAGGCACAGGAATTTGAGGATGTAACATTTTCCATGGAGTTTGGTGGTAACTCAATCAAGTGGACAGATGAACACATGCTGTACTCTCCTCAGCCCACTTCCTTCTTTAGAGGTATTTGAGAGGCACTCTTGGTTAAAAGCAATAGCAGCCAATGACTGTCTCTTATTCAAATGGAAATTAGGGATTCTGCCCTTGTCCTTAAGCCTGCAAGAAAGGGAGTGGTGATTTGAATGGGCAAGATGGATTTTGGTGGGCCAAACAGCAAGACTTCACGATGACCTCACCTACAATCTTGCAACAACGTGGAATTTGGATTTTCTGAGATCTTCTGAGATTTTGAGGGAATGGTGAAAATGGAGTCTCTATCGTGACATTGGCAAAAGTCCTGAGGGTCCATAACTGAGCCTGCTTCAGATCAGGGCCAACTCTAGCAGTGGTGGGGCCCAATGTGGGGAATTCCTGCCACCACCACCCCACCCTCAGTCACCAAGAAGAGTGCCGTTGGTGCCACTCACAAAGTATGGCATGTGGAAATAGTTGGTGGTGACATGATAACGTCACCACCAACTGCTGCCAGGTGGTCCATTTTGGGCTGTTCAAAGGCAGGTGGGAGGATCCATGGTAAAGTGGCTGTGCTCGCCCCACTGACTTACAGTCCACAGAGATGCCAGCTGCAGCTCATCCTGCTGGTACAGGGCCACCTGAAGCACAGGGCCCAAAGTTTACCCCTGCTAACTGGGCAAGAGGCACTTTTCACGTGGTGTTCCTCTTATATTTAGCAGGGGGAGAGTAATTGTCCCTCTTCACCCCCGTGCAGTGCCTTTCTAGTGGCTGTTGCTGGTGGTGTTTTGCATATTCTTAGATTGTGAGCCCTTTGGGACAGGGAGCCATTTAAC
The DNA here is from genome assembly GCA_029204185.1 of Lerista edwardsae. NCBI lineage: Eukaryota > Metazoa > Chordata > Lepidosauria > Squamata > Scincidae > Lerista > Lerista edwardsae. The sequence goes on from JAJKFI010000012.1 coordinate 8,284,666, forward strand.
TTTATTATTACTATTTGCCTGTAAACCGCTTTGTGAACTTTGTGTTGAAAAGTGGTATGTAAATACTATTTGAATGAATGAATGAATGAATGAATGAATGACACTGGTCACATTGGCTTAAGGCTGGCCCTGCTTCAGGCCAGACATACCAAGAGAAAGGAGCACTCCCTCCAGTCTACAGTGGCCACATTCCACTCTGTGCTGAACCAAGCAGACCAGGACAACAAAGGAGGGCAGATCATACCCAGGGAGGAACATGATTGAGTGCCAACTGGCAATGCTGCAGCTCTTCTTCCCCCTGCCCATGACAGGACACAAATGGGCCTCTGCCTAATTGCAAGAGCAATTGGCTAGTGAGTGCGCAATCCTATGCATATCTACTGAGAAGTAAGTCCCATTGTGTTCTATGGGACTTACTCCGAGGGAAGTGTGTATAGGATTGCAGCCCTCAGTGACAAAGTCAGATCTATATTACAAGCAGAATACATGACCGAAGCAATTCTAAGATGAGCACTGACATGGTGGAAGCTTGTTCTTTGAAATTGTAGGCTGCTCGTAACTCCAGAGTACCAGAAAATAAGAACCAATTTTTCTTTGTGATGTCATGCGTTGTTTCAAGTCCCAGGCGTATGTGGAATTTCAGCCTCATTGTTTAATGTTTGATACAGTCAACTGCATACTGAACCATTCTAGGAGCGCAACCCTACCCTGGAGTTAGGCCGGCACTGTTAGGCCAGCAAAGTTTGGCCGACACAAGGGACATTGTAAAGTATGTTTGGACTTGGAGTCAGAGAGGCCAGCACACAGATGTCCGTCATCCTCCCTGACTCCGAGAGTGGAGTCACCATCCATTGCTGAATGGTGGTTGATTGGGTAAACAGGTGGGTGGGAAAAGGCTGATGACCCTCTGCCTCAAGCTTATTGGCCAAAGGATGGAGGCAAGACGCTGTTTTGTGTTCTTCCACCTTCCCACCCAATCATGCTTGGAAATGTCATGATCAACTACCAAGTATGCAACCCAGCTACTACTCAAGTACATGGCTTCACAGCTGGGTACTTGGGTATTTCAGGAGTCTCCCAAGTGGGCCATCAGCCAGTGTCCAACATGGCTGACTTCTGATGCCAGTCTGCATATAATACATGATTTGGTGACTCAGGCATGCAGGCATAAATCAGATGTGCATCCAAATGCATATTCAAATACCCATCCATTCATGCATCCAAATGCCTATTGAAATGCCCATCCATTCATACTGTAGTTCAGTTTTAGAATCATTCCTAAACCAATGCACACCCCTAAGTGGATCTTATATCCGCAGGTTTTTACATCACAGCATCAGGGACACCATAACCTGGAACTCTGCCCAATGCCACCTCGGGCCAACTGCTCTACCAAAAAAAGGGCCCTTACTGTACTTTGTTTCTTCAGCTGTGGAAGTGTGGGACTTCCTGTTTTACATAAGAACATAAGAAGAGCCCCCGTGGATCAGGCCAAAGGCCCATCTAGTCCAGTTTCCTGTATCTCACAGTGGCCCACCAGGTGCCTAAAGGAGTTCAGTAGAAAACAAGATGCTTGCATCCTATTGCCACTCCCTTGCACCTGGCATTCTGAAACAGCCTACTATTAACGTAAGGAGGTTGCCCAACCCATCATGGCCTATAGCTCACGATGGACTTTTCCTCCAGAAATCTGTCCCTTTTATTTAAAGGGACCATGCAAATGAAGGAGCTCCTTTGTTTGCATGGTCCCTGTAAACAAACCAGAAGTCCCACACTTTGGTGTTTGAAGAAACTATGCGAGAAGCACAGTAAAGAGGCAGAGAATCTACTTTCCCCGCATTAGAGAAAGGAGAGTGGATCAATGCATCCATGGCAGATGGCCCTGGCTGCAGACTCAAAGTGAATTCACTCCGTCTTTGCCCCTTTCAGTCCTTCTCTGGTGCAGTCTGCTTCACCTAGCCTCATGGATGGGCCATATATGCATATATGCACTGTTTGAAAGGTTGTAATATCCCCAACACACAATTTATTTGTATAGCAGACATGATCAGCGGCACGTATTAAAGATGAACGTAAAAGGCTGGGGATTTAAAAAGCATTTGTTGTTGTTACTCTTTTATACCTTATTATTATAGCTATATTAATATTAATTCTTATACAGTATTCCCCCCATGTACAATAACCATATTTAATGTTTCTTGATCTCTGTTTTAAGAACAGGTGCAATACTGGTCTTTATAATTCGTTATACTTTTTGGCCTCCATATTGTTGAATGACAACATGAGCTAATTTTGTTTCCTTGGTGCATGTCTCAATAGAGAAATATTTTTTGCTTTCACTGAGCTTCTTTGGTGTTGCTCATGTTCATGAAATGTAGTTCGTAAAAGCTAATGAGAAATGACAGAGTGAGTGATATTGAGCTGGACATCAATGAGCAGTAAATCTAGTCCATAAAAGCTAGACATGGAAATAATGATGTTAGTTAGTTAGTTGCCCTGCCAGAGAAGAGTGTTTTCTTTTGTACATATGATTGCAGTTTGACCCTTGAAAGTTTATATATGCCAAATGACCAGGTTTCTTCTGCTTTCTGTGCGGGATTTATCCTGAATGCTAATAATAAATCATGCACTAAGTTGGGCTTTTTTAATGTTTGATAACAATTCTTCTTAACATTCCGTTTTTGTTACATCATGTCCCTTTAACTTCACCGGATTAGTTTTTCCTTTCCTTGATTCCAAAGAGGAAAATTTATCCTCTTTGGCTCTATTCTCACATTTGACTGCACATGTAGCCAATGTGAAGAAAGGAAGAGGAATGACACTTGAACGTCCTCAGGTCAGAGTATAGGAGGAAACTGGGTTTCTAAACACACAGTGGCGTTTCTACAGGGATGGCAAATCTCTGTTGCAAGAAGCCTTACCCTGTCGTGTAAATCCCTCCTCTCCCTTGCTGCTGTAGCCAGTAAGCAACGCCAAGATGTTGCTGTTCCCTGTGAGGATTGGCTAAAACGGTGCAGGAGAGGAGTGATTTCCACTGCAAGGTAAGGCTTCTTGCAAAACTTAGAGCTTTGCCATCCCTGTAGAAACGCCACTGTAAACACATACAGCTGTAGTGTGTAGACAGTTGATTAATCCTTGAGGCTGCATTGCACCTGATTGGTGCTGGAAAGTGGGTAGCATTGGGCCCTGAGTTTATTATGCTACTGTTTAGTCACAGATCACCTTCACAGCCTTCTCTTGTACCTTTAAGCTGTCAACCTATTCCACGTTTCGATTGGCTCAAAAGTCACAAATATGTCAGTGGCTCTAAATAAATATTGAACCCAGTTACCACCTAGTAAGGAAGGTGGTACACTTTTTGAACTGTGGTCACAAAGGTTTCAATGGAAGTAACAAGGGAAATACGTCAAAGCCAATACAGTACTTTCCTTTGCTAAGCACCACCTTCTCTACACCTTCCACCCCCAGGGATACAATAGTTTCAAACAGTGGTTCCCAAACTGTGGGTCAGGACCAGTGATGGGATCTACAAACAACTAGGGGGAACGGAGGGCGGGACTTAGACGGGACTACCGTTTGATTGGCAGCCCGTCCATGCACTTCCGCTTTCATTCCGCTCGCCCCGTGGCCGTCCCTGGCCTCGGAGGGGGCGCCTGCTCACCTGGGGGAGAATGGTGGGGGCCGTTTATCTGTTCCTTTTATCTGTTTTAACTCTCCCAACACTCAGTTTTAGCAGATGTCCCCTGGTTCTGGTGTTTTATGAGAGGGAAAAGAATATCCCTCCATCAACTCTATCCCTTCCATGCATAATTTTGTATGTCTCAATCATTTCCACCCTCAGGCAACTTTTTTCTAAGCTGAAGAGCCTCAAACACTGCAGTCTTTCTTCATAAGGGAGGTGCCCCAGCCCCGTAATCATTTTCGTCGCTCTCTTCTGCACTTTTTCCAGCTCCACTGTATCCTTTTTGAGGTGCGGCGACCAGAACTGGACACAATATTCCAGGTGTGGCCTTACCATCGATTTGTACAATGGCATGATAATATTGGCTCTATTATTATCAACCCCTTTTCTAATTACACCAAGCACAGAATTGGCCTTCTTAATTGCTGCTGCACACTGGGTCGATACCTTCATTGAATTGTCCACCAGCACCCCAAGATCTCTCTCTTGAGCTGTCACAGACAGCTCAGAACCCATTAGCCTATAGGTGAAGTTTTGATATTTTGCGCCAATGTGCATCTCTTTACACTTGTCTGTGTTGAAACGCATCTGCCATTTTCCTGCCCATTCCCCCAACTTGGAGAGAACCTTCTGGAGCTCTTCACAATCCCTTCTGGTCTTCACCACCCAGAAAAGTTTTGTGTCATCCGCAAACCTGGCCACCTTGCTGCTTGTCCCTGTCTCCAGGTCATTTATGAACAAGTTGAAAAGCACCGGCCCCAAGACAGATCCCTGGGACACTCCGCTTTTCACCTTTCTCCATTGTGAAAATTGCCCATTGACCCCCACTCTCTGTTTCCTGGCCCTCAACCAATTCTGAATCCATAAGAGGACCTGCCCTCTTATTCCCTGACTGTGAAGTTTCTTCAGCAGCCTTTGATGGGGGACTGTGTCAAATGCCTTCTGAAAATCCAGGTATATGATATCCATAGGTTCACCCACATCCACGTGCTTGTTGACTTTTTCAAAGAATTCCAAAAGGTTTGTGAGACAAGACTTACCCTTACAGAAGCCATGCTGACTTTCCTTCAGCAACACTTGTTCCTCTACATGTTTTAGGATTTTAGCTTTGATGAGGCTTTCCACCATCTTACCCGGAACAGACGTTAGGCTGACCGGCCTGTAGTTTCCAGGGACCCCCGCTTCTCCCTTTTTTAAAGATTGGTGTGACATTGGCTATCCTCCAATCCTCTGGCACCGTGGCTGTTTGAAGGGACAAGTTGCATACTCTAGTTAAGACGTCAGCAACTTCGTTCTTTAGTTCCTTAATAACTCTTGGGTGTATACCATCTGGGCCTGGTGACTTATTTATATGTAATTTATCAATTTGATCTAAAACATCTTCTTTATTAACCATTATCTGATTTAATTCCTTAATTAGGAAGGGCTGTTCGGTAACTTGCGGTATCTGTCCAAGTTCTTCTGCTGTGAAGACGGATGCAAAGAATTCATTTAATTTCTCTGCAATCTCCAAGTCCCCTTTTATCTCCCCTTTCCCCCCCCCCTCACCATCTAGCGGCCCAACCGCCTCTCTGGCAGGTTTCCGGCTTTTAACATATTTGAAGAAGCTTTTATTATTCCTCTTTATGTTGCTAGCCATGCGTTCCTCAAACTCTTTCTTGGCCTCCCATATCACCTTCTTACTTGTCTTTTGGCAGAGTTTATGTTGTTTTTTATTCTCCTCACTGGGGCAAGACTTCCATTTATGGAAAGAAGCTTCCTTGCTCTTTACAGCTTCTCTAACTTTGTTTGTCAGCCATGCAGGCACCCTCCTGGTCGAGCCCTTCTTTTTTTGCGGTATACACTTCCGCTGGGCCTCTACTATTGTTATTTTAAACAGTCTCCACGCAGCCTGTAGAGACTGGACTCTTTTTACCTTCCCTTTCAATTTCTGTCTAACTAGTCTCCTCATCTGAGGGAAATCTGCCCTTCGAAAGTCAAGGGTTCTTGTGTCAGATTTGCTCTGCATTCTTTCCTGGACATGCATGGCAAAACCAATCGCAGCATGGTCACTGTTCCCCAATGGCTCAGTAACACTTACATCCCTAACTAGGTCCCGAGTACCACACAATATTAAATCCAGAGTCACCTGCCCTCTGGTGGGCTCCATGACTAGCTGCTCTAAGGCACAGTCATTCAGCACATCAAGGAATCCGGTCTCCCTTTCTTGACCAGAGCACCAGTTGACCCAGTCGATATGAGGATAATTGAAGTCCCCCATGATTACAATCCTGTCTCTGTTGGTCACTGCCCTGATTTGTTTCCTCATTTCAAGGTCACCTTCAGTTTTTTGATCCGGAGGACGATAGCACACCCCCACTATTACATCGCTCTTATGGCCTGGTAGTTTATCTCATAGCGACTCTATGGTGGAGTCAGGCCCACCTTCAGTTTCTACTCTGCTGGATTCTATCTCTTCTTTGATATAGATGGCCACCCCTCCGCCAACACGCCCTTCCCTGTCCCTCCTATAGAGTTTATAGCCTGGGATTGCAGTATCCCACTGGTTCTCTGCATTCCACCAGGTTTCCGTTATGCCTACTATATCAATGTTTTCCCTAGCCACCAAACATTCCAGTTCCCCCATCTTTGCTCGGAGACTTCGGGCATTTGCACAGTAACACCTATATATGGGGTTTCCTAAGGAGGGACTCTTATTTGATCCCTTTTCCCCACCTCTCTTTCTATTGGACAAACTGTCACACTCACATTTGAAGTTCTATTTCCTACATTATTCTGTGGTACTCCTCCACTCTCCTCTTCCTGTAGGGATGAGGAGTTCTGAACCGGATGCCACTCGGCTCCTTTCGGCTTTCCCTCAGGGATCAGTTTAAAAGCTGCTCTGCCACCTTTTTAAAGTTAAGCGCCAGCAGCCTGGTTCCATTCTGGTTCAAGTGAAGCCCGTCCCTCCTGTACAGGCCTGGCTTGTCCCAGACCGTCCCCCAGTGCCTAATGAATCTAAACCCCTCCTCCCGACACCACCGTCTCATCCACGCATTGAGACCCTTGAGTTCTGCCTTCCTAGCTGACCCTGCGTGAGGAACGGGTAGTACTTCTGAGAACGCTACCTTGGGGGTCCTGGCCTTCAGCATCCTGCCTAGCAACCTAAATTTGGCTTCCAGGACCTCCCGGCTACATTTCCCCATGTCGTTGGTGCCAATATGCACCACGACCGCTACCTCCTTCCCAGCACTCCTTACCAGCCTATCTAGATGAGACGTGATGTCCACAACCTTCGCACCAGGCAGGCAAGTCACCATGCGGTCCTCACATCCATCACAGACCCCCCTCTCTATATTCCTAACTATGGAATCGCCCACTACAAGGAGACCACGACCCCCCTCCCACCAAGAAGCATCCTTAGTGCGACTGGATGTGGGCTTGTCACCGGAAGAAGGGGTCCCCCCTGGAGGATTGATTCCCCTGATTCATTTTGGGATTGGAAAATAGCTGAGAAATAACCCAACTTATTTCTGCATTCTCAGGAAAGCAGCTGGCTCTGGCATCACAATGATGGCACTCCCAGTCATGATATCACTTCTGGTGGGTCCCAGACAAATCGTAATTCTAAAAAGTGGGTCCCGGTGCTAAAATGTTTGAGAACCACTGGTCTAAAAAGTCATAATGGGGTATTCTCCAGTCAGCACAAGGTGCAGGAATTCATCAGAAACTCAGTGGAGTGAACCAGATTTGTACTAAGGAAACAGCAAAGTCAAGACTGCTTAGACTGACAGATGGTCTAAGCGCATAGAACAGTCTGAGTCCAGGAAAGAGGCAGGAATTGTGTGAGGCCAAGAAGATTACCAAGGGAACAGCAGGGAGATCACCAACAAGACCAAGGAAGTAAAAGTGCAGAATAGTGAAGACTAGGTTTCAATCCCAATTATTTTTCTGGTAGGTTTGCTGTATCAGTATCTGCAGATTTTTCCCAGCATTAGAACTGCAGTTAGAAAAAACAGATACATGTTGTTCCAAACTACATGTTAAGACTAAGCCCATTATTAGAACCAATATGCTTTTTCCTAGCAGCTACTGGGATAGTTGAGCTAAATCGTGACCATGAAGAAAACAGCTCTATTTCTTTGCCCCCACCATGATCCTGATCAGATTGTACCACTCCATAGCTACTTTTTCACCAGGACAAAAGCTCCCACTGGAAGTCTGGAATGGCTCAGGAGTGAGTCTTTGGAAACTCCAGGATTCCAAGACACTGATAGTAGACTGATGTAGGCAGCCTATTTTAGGAATCTCCTGCCTTCCTGCTGCCTGCCTGCCTGCCTGCCTGCCTGCCCACAAGGGGAACAGGTTACCAAGCATGAAGTATCGCTCCAGCTTGAATGTAGTGATACCAGAGGGACACTGACTGCCAGGTTCCCTGCATAGTTCTTGGAGGGAGGTTAGAACAGCTCTCCCCCATGCTGGTCTTAGCTGACGCCTGTAAACCATGGTCTTCTTTCAAATAGAAGATGAATTCCAGCTGTTGGTGACTGGCTCTTTCCCTCCCCACCTGCTACATCCATCTACTTGACCAATGTGCTCCCTTTGGATAGCTGCTTGTAGCAACTCTTTGAAGGCATTCAAACACTGCAGACGCAAATTAAGCCAACCACAAAGGCTTTGGAAAGAAGATCCACTGAGCATCAGCAGAAAGCTGTTATTTTCCAGAGTAAACATTTATAGCTGAAACATTGTGTGTATCTCATGGTGCAATCCTCACCAACTTTCCAGCCCTACTTAACTGTGCCAATGGGACATGTGCTGCATCTTGCAGTTGCGGGGCAGTCACAAAGGCCTCCTCAAAGAAAAGCCCCGCTGGATCAGGCCAAAGGCCCATCTAGTCCAGCTTCCTAAATCTCACCGGGGCCTGCCAGATGCCTCAGGAAATACACAAGACAACGGGATGCCTGCATCTCATTGCCACTCCCTTGCATCTGGCGTTCTGAGGTAGCTTACTTCAAAAGTATGGAGGTTGCACTACCCATCACGGCCTGTAGCCTGTGATGGACTTTTCCTCCAGAAATCTGTCTAGTTCCCTTTTAAAGGCACCTCGGCCAGATGCCATCACCACTCAAGGTAAGAAAATGTTTGTTCCCCTACTTTGGAGCCGCATGGCCCTTACCCCAGTGCTGGAAAGTTGGTTAGGATTGCACCCTCATGGTAAGGCCACATTTATAAGCTGCTTAGAGTCTCTGTGAGAAAAAGCAAGAAAATATAAATAAATTTTTTTGAAGTAAATTCTAATTGGACAACTTGGGTAGATGAACATCAAGATACTACTGCCACCCTACCATCCTGAGTCTTACTTTAGTATGAATCTTTACTGACAAAACCGACACACTGGCATAGCTGTTGTGCAAGTGATAGGAGCAGAAAATGCAGCAAGGCTGTCATTTTCTGGCACCTTAGAGCTCTGTTATGTCTTTCCTTCCTAACACCACATTGTCTGAACAGCACTCCTGAAGTGCCTACAACTCCACTGCATTCAGTGACAAACTTTCCACACCAGAGGCATTATATATCACTGGCTGTACATTTATCCCAAACATTTTTCCTTGGCGTCAGACCTTCATTTTCCTTTCCTGAAGGATCTCCAGTTCCCCTGGTTGCTTTTCCTGGCTGCAGCAGATCTCTCTACCAGCTCTGCTTATCTTGGGAGGATTTCCTAGGTATTTATTTTTAATCATCAGCTCCCAGCCTTCTACTGTTTTCTCTTTTTTTTTTTTTTACAAATTATTGAAACCTAGTACAAGACAGTATATGACAGTGTTTCTCAAACTGTGGGTCAGGACCCACTAGATGAGTTGTGAGCCAAAGTCAGGTGTATCTAGCATAGCCAACACTGAAAATATGGGAATATGGGACACTGAAAGGGGGAGGGCTGTGTGGTTACTTGGCATTGTATCAGGGTTATAAATAGGATTTTTTTTCTTTCTGATTCACTTTGCTATTGGAAAATGACTGAGAAATAACTCAATGTTGCTGCATTCTCAGGAAAACAGCAGGCTCTGGCATCACATCACTTCCAGTCATGACATCATTTCTGGTGAGTCCCGGTGAGTTCTGTTCTCCCCCACCTTCTCTAACCTCCTGAGTACACAGTTAGGATTGTGATCCTCATGCTTAGTTGCACACCTGTTGGTAATGATAGCTCCCTTGCTGTTATTATATCCTGATTTGTTCTGGACACCAAGCCAAGGTCATGAACATTTTTCCTTCAGGCCAAGATGACTGATTTTTAGCCTTTTCCTTCAGGCCAAGATGACTCTGTGGCTTGTTTCACTAAATGCATATATTTTATATTGGAGGTATGTGTGTTTTTATATTAACATTTATAAGCAGCTTTTCCACCTCAAAATGACTGTCAAAGTGGCATGCAACAAGGAAAAGGTACAGCCACATGAAACCACACAAGCAAGTAATTATTGCTTAATAGGAGAGAAAAGATGTCCAGAATCAGCAAAAAGGGTAGCTTAAGACCAAAGAGCTTAGGAAGGAGGGTGGAAGAACTCTCCAGTACTGAAGACGTGTAGGGAAAGGATGGCTTGATTCCATATCCTGCAAATGTATTGGCAAGATGTACCCTGATCCCTTGGCTCTTAGTGTGAGTCACGCTATCATCCAATGGCTAGATATTAATCTGTTAAGAATATGAGCATATAAAAAGAGAGATGCCAAGTCAAAACAAGGTCTTGATCATACACTTTTTACAGTTAGCTGCTGGACTACGAATGTTGTTGAAAAGCGTTCACTATTAAAAACAAAAGTCCAAATCTGCATCACTTGGAACTTTAAAAAACATATTACATGAAACCGATCTTTATTTTCAGAGCAGAGAAATGTTGAATGTTGGAATAATGTTGAATTATAGGTTCACTTTCCTAAAGTGAGTCACATTTCTAAGGATGGCATTGCATCCACTGCCCATATGCATACGTAGGCGCCCCCCACCAGAGGCGGATCTAAGGGGGGGGGGAATCTGTAAGTTTTGCAAGAAGCCTTACCTTGCAGTGGAAATCACTCCTCTCCTGCACTGTTCTAGCCAATCCTCACAGGGAACAGCAACATCTTGGCGTTGCTTACTGGCTACAGCAGCAAGGGAGAGGAGGGATTTACATGACAGGGTAAGGCTTCCTGCAACACTTACAGATTTGCCCCCCCTTAGATCCGCCTCTGCTCCCCACTTCCCTCCACTTCTTGCTCCACGTTAAAGTGGCTGAGATATGGTAGAGTGGGACCCACCATCCCCCAAGGAGACCCCTCATCAGTGTCTGTTACAGGGTAAGGGGCTTGTTAGACCCTAGCTAGATGCATGAATGTTCCATTCCTTTATTCCTTGCGCTCACCCCCACCCCTGTGGACCTCACTGGTGCCACTGCTGGAGTCCTCTCAAACAGAGCCTCTCCTACCTGGGGGTTTTGAATTGCCTGGGGGGAAAGGAGGCGCCCAGTGGGGAACCTCCTTTAAAGTGGAAGTACAGTGTCCTTCATCCCCTTACCCCGGGGAAACACCCAGCAATTGTAATAGAGCAACTTGCTGCATGAGCAGCACAAATCCACATTGTCCCATGTCAGGCCCAGGAAGGCGGGTAGGATGCAGTGTGCACCACTGCCACAGATCCTACCCTCTCCTGGGCCTGACAATCCATCCCTCACTCTGCCATCACCCTCCCCCACCCTGTTCCATTCTTGCCCTGCCCTCACCTGGCCTCACCGTCTCCTGCACTGCTTGGCACTGAATTTACCACATCTGGCAAGCGCTGGGTCTTCTGCCAGCGTGGAAGTGGTTTACAGCACTTTTACAACAGCTAACACACGCGCAGTGGGTTAAACTATGTTAAACTATGGCTTTAAATGGACATCTAAGCTCATGGCCAAATCCTCTGCCTAGGGGTGTGTTGTTGTTGTTGTTGTTGTTGTTGTTGTTGTTGTTGTTGTTGTTG
>JAJKFI010000012.1:8300378-8332701 GCA_029204185.1 Lerista edwardsae
GTGTGTGTGTGTGTGTGTGTGTGTGTGTGTGTGTGTGTGTGTGTGTGAGAGAGAGAGAGAGAGAGAGAGAGAGAGAGAGAGTTAATGTCTACATTAAAAGTATATGGAGTAGAGACTGAGACCATAAAACTTTGTGATTTGTATCATAGGATGCTTGATGCTTTTCAAAAGCTATTCCCCCTCTTCCTTTGCAAGTCAATTTTGCCTTCTGCATCCCTCCTTCTTCCATCTCCACACACATATTGTATTCAATCAAACTCTCAGCACATCAGTTCCCTATGTATGTATTATTTATTTTCTGGATCTCAACACTGTCAGCACAATCCAAGCGCACCCATGACGTCAATACTACGTGATAGCATTGACGCGACGTCGGTAGCATCAATGCAGGGGCGCTGAGTGGCACCTCCATGTCAGCGCTACGGCAACAGGACCAGCGCTGCAGGCGGTCCTGTTGTGCCCGCGCCAAGCCTCCCTTGCGTCGGCCTCGAAGTTGGGACAGGACTGGGATTGGTGAGGGGAGGGAGGTTCTGGGCAGGAGATGGCATGACGTGGGTGGGAACTGGATTTGGCCATAAGGCCGAATCTTAAGCCTGTCTAGGAGGCTGCACGGCCCCAGTTTGGGCCACGCAGTCTCCTCAGCCCTGTGCCTTTTATTTTGCAGGCGCAGAGCCGAGGAGGACATAGAGGAGGCTGGAGCCTCCCCTATGGCTCCAGCCTCCCCAATGCAGTGTCGGATATGGCACTGGCCAGCCAGCCTTCCCATTCCGGTGCTGGGTTGGATTGCACCCTGTGTCAAATATTCAATGCGGCCCTCATCTCAAAAGTTTGGAGACCTCTGAAGAACTGGAAGTGAGGCAAGGACCTAAACCAAATCTGCTACTTTCAGCAGATTCAGCAGGTGTTACAGGTTAAAATACTAGTATTGATCACCTGACATCCTGATACTCCTATGTTAGCATCATGACCAAAAGGTCAGGCTGGCGATTGTTCATTTGCACTATGCTTACTGCTGGATTGGTTATTTTAACATATTTATATACCAGTGTTCAAAGTTTGCCATTGCTCACAAATGAACAATTAATAAGGCCAAAATAATAATATAGCAGAAATAATAAGAGAATAATATAATAAGAGGGTGTTGGCCCAATCCACCCGCTTGAAAAAGTACGTCTTTTATCTAGTTAGTAGGGTTCTGACTTTCATATTGATGATCATTCCTGAGTGTCTGTAGCATCCAAGAGTATTACAGTATTGAGCATTTGATATAGTTTGTCTCTTAAATTCTAGTATGGATATTTGGAAACCAATATCTTCTCTTCTTGTTCCAGTGTTTATGTGAAGATGGAAAGGCAAAATTGTGAGTGCAGTCCTGACCTGGAGTTAGGCCAGCACAGTTAGGCCAGCAAAGTTTGGCAGGCACAAGGAACACCATAAAGTATGTTTGGACCACTCTTGAAGTCAGAGAGGCCAGCACACAGATGTGCTCCATCCTCCTTGACTCCAAGAGTGGTCCAAATACCCTTTACAGTCGCTGATCCAGGGGGGTGCAGGGATGGCAAGCCGCATAGGCACTGACCGGCGAGGGGCGCCATTGCGCAGAGTCCGTGCACCATTGCGCGGAGTCCGGGAGCTTTTTGGCCCTCCCACCCTCCCGTGCACCTGGAATGCTCCAAAATGGAGCTCTTCCAGGTGCAGGGAGGCGTGGCGGGGAGACGCACAGGGGCGGGGCGATGTGCTGGGGGCACGGTTTCGTCGCCTTGCCATGGGGCGCGCTCCCGGCCCAGCCCGCCTCTGTTTATGGTGGCCTTTGTGCTGGCCAAACTTTGTTGGCCTAACTGTGCCAGCCTAACTGCAGGTTAGGATTGCGTCCTGTGTCTATTTCATAACCCTAACCTAGAATTTGTAGGGCTGACACTGAATTCTCCTGTAAATCTACTGATTCATTCTTGAGGAGGTCAGTTTCTACTACATCTGAAACTTCACCACCACCTAGCAGTTTGCTTTCCTTTAGGCCAATAACATCTCAAATTTTACCAAGAGCTTATCTTTTCACTGAGATCAGCTATTTAAAAAAGAAGCAAGACCCGCCCTCACAAGACCTAAGATGAGAGGTCAAGTCAGAGCTTCTTTTAATAACAAAAGAGGCAGGTTGTCTGGCAGCCACACAACCCCATGAGAAACGTGAAGGGAAACCACATAATATTTATCAAAAAGTCACTCTCAAGAATGTTCCCATTATGAGATTTCTCATCCTAGAGCTACTATTTCACAAACTGTTAAGCCCTTCAACCATCCAGCATAAGGGGTATCATGTGGGGGGGTTTTGCCAAGTGAGCAGGCGAGGATAAATATAATACCTCCTCCGTATTGAGGAGAAATTCTATTCCTTAAAAAAAAAATCCTAACATCTGTATCCACTAAATTCAAGTTTATAAAATGATAAACTCAAACTCCACAATATCAGAAACACAATCCTCCCAAATCATAAAACTGCACTGTGACTGCTTTCCTACTCTGATTTTCACATAAGGCCTAAATCCAGCATAGCCCTGCTTCCTTGCTTTCCTCTTCTTGGTAATGGCAATACGTGAAGCGTGACATGTACTTCCTCTGTCTAAACACATAAAAACGTCTAAGTCTGGATTTGCTCTGCCCATGTGGTGCATTCATGCAGCTCCTCGTGTATACATCTGAAAGAGCAGTGTGTGCTTGGGGTTTGATCCCAGGCACGCTTTCTAGTCTCATCAGTTCGAGTGACCCCATCAATCAAAATATGCTGGCAAACAATGCAATCAGCCTTGGGGAAACCCAGCATTTCAGGGATTAGAATGCATTCACCACTTTAAAACAATAGAACAGCTGTCAATTGGGCATAGAAAAGATTGTGTCCTGCTGACAGAATGGCCAACATGACAATTCTACTCATGTGCGAAGCCCTGTTGTCCACACTCTGTAATGTCTTTTGAGGGATTAGCTATGTTGCTAGATCTTTCTAGAGGCTGAGCTAGATCAGAGGATTTGGAAAACAAGTCCTGTGAGGAAAGGTTGAAGGAACTTGGTATGTGTAGCTTGAAGAAGAGAAGGTTAAAAGAGGGTATGATAGCACTCTTCAAATATCTGAAGGGCTGTCATAAGGAAGAAGGGACCAATTTGTTCTCATCTGACAGTAGGTCCAATGGGTACAAACTGCAAGAGAGGAGATTCCGGTTGGAGATTCAGATATAATTTCTTGACAATTCAGTTCGACAGTGGAACAGATTGTTGAGGGAGATGGTGGATTCTCCCTCCCTGGAGACCTTCAAGCAGAGGCTCGACAGGCACCTGCTGGAGATGCTCTAGGAGGATTTCCTGCTATAGGCAAGGGGTTGGACAAGATGACCTTGTAAGGCTAGTCTCGGCATCAGCCCATCATCCTTACCACTGGTGCCAGAGTGCCTTACAGCACCTTTATAAGACCCAGAGCGACCGGTAAGGCTACAGCATGGGTGGTAAGCTCAATAGGATCAGGATCAGTCAAACTATCCAGCAACATGGTTTGTGTTTACAAACTGCTCTCATTTTCATGGACCAGATCGAATTTTCATTCCTGTCCACATACCAATTTTATTTGGTAAAATTTCTGCTGATCTTGTGTTACAGCAAAATTAATTCTTATCCATTCTATTTTCTCCAGATTTTATAATATGGATCGATAGATGTCTACATTCCATCTACATTCCTCTCTGTAAATTCTCTTTTACTAGCCCAAAGGCTGCATTCATTTGCTTTAACAAATTATGTCAAATGAAGAAAAAGTCGAGAATGTCTGTATTTATATGACAGGTTTTAATGGTCCAAACAGCTGTTAATATTGTTTGCAAGAAGAAACATCTACAGCTCTTCAAAAATATGAACTTGCAGCCAAATTGGTAATTCTGTTCAGATAAATAGGGGATAAAGTTAGTGAAGTCTTTTTATAGCATTTCATTCTATCAAATAGTGCTATCACAGGAAGCACTTTTTTTGTCTTAAGTGTGATTGAGTCCTACCTAAATTAAAATGAAACTATCCCATGGCTCTCCTTCCTCCCACTTGCACCACCGCATCAAGGTTAGAACAGGTTGTCTACATCCCATTGCTAGAGGGGTGCAGGAGGTGATGCACTCGGGGGTGACACCAGTACTGGCCAAAATTGTGAAAATTTGGTATTTTTGAATAATACCATCATGTTATATATAATTCAATGGGTAACTGAATGCAGAATGCAATGAAACCACATTTAAATATCTGTACTCTAGCAAAAGGTATAGCCAAATAACCAGAAAAGGGAAACACAACTGCCTTATGTAACAAGAAGTATACTTTTTCTTAGCTCTAGTGGAAATCCTTAACTCCGCAGGGAGCCAGCGGAGGGGTGGCGCTCCCTGTTCCTTGCTCCAGGGCACTGGGGTGGCCCCTTGGCTGGGTCCACGATTGGTGTTGCCTTAGCCTCTCTCTATTTTAGGGCATGCCTATTTTAAAGCATTTATAACCACATGTTTAGAATTTGCATTTTTGGGTGATGCGTTTATCACTCATTAACCAATAGAGAATGACAAAGATTTCACTTGACCTGAAGTACTGTACTAATTGCAGCTGCCTTCCAACCCCACTATGGCTGCCGGAGGTGGTAGGGCTGGGAGGACATAAGAAGAGCCCTGCTGGATCAGGCCAAAGGCCCATCTTCCTGTATCTCACAGTGGCCCACCAGGTCAACTGGAGCTTTCAAAAAGCATCTGGGTACCAATGATGAGTCTGGGATTTTGGTGGCCACAGTGGCATCCCTGCCATTAACCCAGGGGGCAAACATCCCCAGGGGCAGTCCCACGAGACCAATGAGGGTGCTGCCTGTCACTAAGCAGCCACTGTGAGCTGCCGCCATCCACCCCCTGGAGCCTTCCTGAGGGTCAGGCAGACCACATACAATGCCCTGTGGCCCTCCAAAGGCATTCTGCAGTCTTCAGTTAAATTCATTAAATGCCTTCCAAAGGCTGCAAATTGCTTCAGAGGGCCACAGGACATCACACATGGCTCAAGGGGCTCCAGGTGGGTCGGGGGTGGCGGCAGTGCATGGGGGGCAGCAGTCTGCAGTCATGGCCCCGGGTGGCAATTGGACCAGGAATTGAGCCCTATCTGGCTGATTCCCCCAGGGTCCTCCCACAGGCTGCCACCAGATGGTGAAGAATCTTGGGTGAAGCAACACCCTTTTCAACTTCTGGACCCTGAGGGCCCTCATGTGAAACCTTTTTCTTGGGAACCGCCTACAGCTCCCGCCTTTAGCACCTTCAGAAATGCCTTTGATTGGTGCAAGTTCACCTCAACAGGAGTCCTCTGCCCGGCCCCACCCATGTGGGCAGACGCATTCTATAAAAATGGTTATGGAAACTCAGCCTTAGTTGCATGCATATGGATAACCTGTGTTTGATTTTCAGACATGGCAGCATTTTAAGAAATAGAATAAAATTAAGAAATTTATTCATATTGTGCACGATTCTTCCCCATGTGCTTGCAGTGCCTATGCACACCAGAATCTCCACTGAATATCACAGTGCCTTGCTTTTCCCCTTCTTCACTGGCAAGTAAGTGTTGGGCCAATATAGGAAATGGAAGATTATGCTGGAATGCCTCCATCCAGACCATCCACCCATGATCAATGAATTAGAGTTATATTATTTTGTTATCCTTCCAGATGCTGCACCATTATAGAATGCTCTCCTTTTGGATAGTTGATTTGCTGGGTTCTACTTTTGACATCCAAGGAGAATAGGTAATCTGTACAGATTTGCAAGGCAGATCCACGAACAAGAGCTGTTACTATCTTGTGCACAGATCTTTCCTGCAAATCAATATAGGTTTCCCTTCCTACAATACATATTGAAGAGCTTAAGTCATTGGAGACTAATATCCTGAATTCATTTTGCAAGCTGCATGACGATGACAGCTTTGTTGTTGTTTTATAACCTCCTTATCAACATTACATTTTGTTGGCTTAAATAGTAGCTTGATGTAACCTGATTGGATGGTGATTGACACCTTTGTCATCAGTACTCATTGTTCTTCCACAAAAAGCAAATTGGATTATGCTTCTGCAATGATGACTTCATTAAGATTCACATTTGTCATCCTATCACAAGACAAAATATCTTGCCATAACACAGTCTTCCTGGTTTTCCTAACTGGCAAGTTAGGATACAATAAAGTAGATGTTTTTCTCCACCCCCTGCAGAAAGGCTGGGTTGAACCAAGAAGTTAACTAGAAGCTAGCAGAAAATGAGGAACAGAGGATTTTTATTCACTCCAGTTAAACTGGATAGGAAGGACCAATCTGGTTTCAGAAATGGAAGTGACTGGTAAGATAATCTTCTGCACAGTATTATAACAAGTGTCTTTGCAGTGGAAGAAAGATGGAAGCCAAAGTTCTTCCATGGTGCTCTTCTTCATATGATGAAGTTATGTGATGCTCCAAAATTGTTACATCTGTATGCCTATTATGGTATAATACTACACACAGTGAATGGCTATAGAGCCACTCTCAGCATAAATTGGGGGGGCAAGCAGGTCTTATAAGAAGGTGCATTCCTCCAAACTTGTCTGTTCATTCTTCCAAAGAATCCTTCAGCTTAACCCAAAAAAGTGCCTTAAAAGAAATGAATAGAGCAGGGCAATTCTGCAAAAGTAATTTCAGACTAAGCTGAAAATATGTACCACAGACATGTGATCAAAAGTTTCAAACCAAGAAACTGGGCCACAAATTTTCCTTCCTGACACAGCAGAGTCTTGTTTCCCCTGCCTCATTCTTCTTTGCTCTTCTTTGGCTCCACTAAAAGGGATGTGCATTTCTTTTCTAAAGGTTGATAGGTCTGTCGGAGCTCAAGTCTGTAAACGTCTTGTGTTCAAACCACAAATGTAACCATGCCAGAGGTTGGTTCCTTGGGGTCTCAGGGCAGAATGGGTTTTCCACTTTGTCTTTAGTGTTTTGACTTTTTTTTTCTTGAGGAGTAACTTGGCTCCTGAAGTGGGAAGTGCTTTAGATCTCGATCTGGAACTATTTCATGGCAACTTTATAGGTTTTTTATTTCCCGTACAATTTAGCCCCTTCGTATTTCAAGGGCTTTAAAATGTTTAATATTAAGCTTTCTTCTGAGCATTTCCAGGTATCAGAAACGTCAGCTCTGGGTGCAGAAATATATGCGTTTATTCATCAAAAGCAAATACATTGAAGGATGAATTGAAAATAGCTGCTTTCTTTTCTTTACCCATAAAGAATAACGTGCATCCTTAAGGTCCCAGCTGAGGAGAACTGCCTCTAAGAACTTCAAACTCTTTAAGAACCACAGAGAGTTCAGCATTGAGGGGAGCACAGGCTGGGTGTCAGATGCAACTGATTGTGTAATGCTGGAGCTGGAGCTTGTCTTGATCTCCTTCTCCCAGGAAAGCTGCAGTCCCCATTGACTCCAAAGCCCAGAGCCTCCCATATGAGGAAGATTCAAGGAGACTTCAGGTATGGGAAAGAAAATAAACAGGAAAAATGGCAGTATACAGGAGCAATCCTGGGGGGGGGTCGGCTCTGGGGGCATACCTTCAGGTGCCGCCCCCCACCCCCAACAGCCTTGCTCAGCCATGAAGGGCCGCCCACCCTTCCGAGAAGGGGTGGGTGGCAAGCACTTCATAGCCCACGTCACTTCGGGAAGCAACTTCCACGGTGGAAGCCGTATCCCAGAGCAACGCAGTTATGAAGTGCCACCTGCCCCTTCTCGAAGGCGCAGGCGGCCCTTTGTAGCTGCGCCAGGTCGCTCTGGGAAGCGGCTTCCTTGGCTAGAAGTAGCTGCAGAAGCCCCTTCCCAAAGCGGCTTCACTTTCCTACTTGAAGGATGGTGGGATGGGGTGTCACCAGTGATGTCATTCAGGGGGAACGGACCAGAACGGGGGTTCCGGATCCTAACGGGCTCCGTGGCTGGTTCCAGGTGCCAATCCAATCAAGACAAGTGCCAATCAAAAGTGAGTTCCTGTTCCTAAATCATTTGAATGACATCACTGGGTGTCACCACCCCCAGCCCAACACCCATGGCATTTGCACCTCTTTCCCCCCCCCCAGGTTTGCTATTCATAGTATATGACCAACCCATTGAAATATTTATGGGGAGATTTATAGATCCAGTACTTTAAATTGTAACTGTATGGAGCCGTTTAATAAATATCCTAGTTCTTCACTGAGAGCGCAATCCTAAACTGGAGTTAGGTCAGCATAAGCTAAACCAGCAAAGTTTGGCCAGCACAAGGGCCACCATAAAGCGTGTTTGGGCTACTCTCGGAGTCAGGGAGGAGGATGCATGTCTGTGTGCTGGCCTCTCTGACTCTGAGAGTGGTCCAAACATACTTTACGGTGGGCCTTGTGCTGGCCAAATTTTGCTGGATTAGTTTATGCTGGCCTAACTCATTTTAGGATTGCACCCTAAATCTAATATGAAAATCATACATGATTGTCAAGTTTGTTCAATATGAAAATCATACACATTTGTCAATTTCCTCTGCAAATTCTGGAGACTGACAGCCACAAAGACATTAGGTAACACGGGTGCCCCTCCCCCGTATCCACGGGGGCTACATTCCCACCCACCCCCTGCAGATACTGAAACCGTGGATTAAAGCGGACCCTATACTTACTGTGGTGCAAAGCATTCATGTCAGTTATAGAACACTAGAAGAGGAACTTGAGCAGAGTGACCAGATACCATGGAGGACAGAGTGCCTATACCTCTGAAGATAGAAGAAGGAATTTTGGCTAGTGCCACTCAACATGGAAACTGCACCTGCCAAAATTATTTATAATGGTTAAAGGTATAGGCACCCTGTCCTCCATGGTATCTGGTCATTCAGAACTTGAGAAGCAGGCATTTGGAACTCTAGAGAGACTAAGAAAATGCTATCAGGAAGCAAGAAGCTTCCTGCTTCCTGTTAGCATTCTTAGGGCGCAATCCTAACCAACTTTCCAGCACTGGGGTAAGGGCAATGCAGCAATGACATGAGGGAACAAACATTCCCTTACCTTGACGAGGCCTCCGTGACTACTACTCCACGACAGAGTGCAGAACAGGACCCATTGACACAGCTATGTCACTGCTGGAAAGTTGGTTAGGACTGCACCCTTAGTCTCCCTCCTCTAGCGTTTTGTCTGATGGCTTCTCAAGTTCTTCTTCTAGTGTTCTATAACAGGCTGCAAAGAGACATTATTGCTGGCACCACAGTAAAGAAAATAGAGGCAGACAGATAAGTAATGGGTGTGAGGGGGCAGAGAACTGCACACAAGTAAATCCACAGATATAGAATCTGCAGATATGGGGGGACCCCTACTGCCAACTTTTTTAGAGGCCTAGGCCAAAATATGAAGCACACATACAAGATACAAAAATCCCATTAAACTCAGAGAAATTATAGGCTTGTTTAAGGTTGTGCTGCTAATCTCTTGCCTCTGGGACTATTAATGCAAATGACTTGAAGTCCTGTTATGCTATCCACAGGTATGGCCAAAAAAAAAAACGTATTTTCCTGAATTTGTTTTGAACTTAACAATTGCATTGATTGATCAGGGAAAAAATATTGAATAAAAAAGAAACATTACAACAACCATAGTTATTGCAATTTAAAAATTCCATTTAATTGTCTTAAAATTTATTTTAAAAACAATTATTTTTAAAAAAAAAATCCCACCCCACACAGGCTTACAAGGGTATGTATTTTATACTAATCCACTTGTAAAAAAAATTTGAATATTAAGACCATGATTTATTTTAAACAAATAAGCATTTCCTTTCATTGGCACCTTTTCTTTAAAACGTTGACGTAAAAAAAATCTATCTGAACTGTTTCTAAAGAGAATTCAAGCTCTGGGGCAAATGTATGAGTTTAATGGACTGCATGTTTGGTCAGACATTTTGTTATCCAGTCTCTGACTTCAATAGTCTATTAAAGATCTATCATCAGAGGTTTAGCAAACATGACTTTGCTTTTATAATGCTGCCCCATGCTGGTCTGAGAAGAGAAGTGTTCCCGTGGCCCAATAAATATTGTACTGCTGTTCTTTATATGGCTCCTATATTAGCAATGTTATTCATACATCATCAGTTGTACCACTTCTCTGTGCCTGCCTGACGCCACAATAGTTTTCTTTTGACATACTCTAATGTCCCCTCTAGACCACAAAAAGCTCAGAGCTGGCCTAGGACTTGCAGAACTTGTCTGACAAACTTGTTGTCAGAAATGCACAGTGAAAGCAAGATATACTGTACAGGTCAGCTCTTGTTATCAGTGGGTTCAGAAGCTGTGAATTTGACTCACTGCAGATTCTGAACCCATGGTGGCAGGCCCCACCTGACCTTCCAGCTGCAACTGGAAACATCTTCCGGTCACATCCGGGAGGATTTCTGGGCTCTGGAGAGGCTGCACATGGCTTCTCTGGGTCTCAGAACACAATACCCCAGATGTGTCATTTCACTGAGAATGTTGAGGTCGGACTGTATGTGCAAGAGCTAATTCCCTTGCAGGCTTCAGTGGAGTAGGGGAAGTAGGGTCATGCATATTGTCCCCACTCCTGACATCCATGCATTCATCTGATTGTTTGTACAGCACTTATGTCCATACAACTTATATGTGCTTAGGTTCTCTCTGCATGATTGAGAAACCTGCAAAATTCAAAGTAGTGCTGAAATTTGTAATGAAGAGGCACTAAATTCCTCAAGCTCTATTCCTGATGTTCCCAATGTAGCTAATGCATGGCATCAAAAGCAGCTGAGATAGCCATTATCATACGTAGCTAAGATGGCCATCTCATCCATTTTAATTCAAGCCCTGATACTGAAGACAGGTTGCATGGACATAGCCTATTTATGTTTAGCTTGTTTGCATAGACAATTAGAAAATGGGTGCCAGCTGAGAGCGGGGTCAGTAGGCTTATTCCCAACTCACCCCTTTGTTCACTGAACATCTGAAAAGGGCTCAAGTCACAGCAGCATATTCTTAAGATGTGGATTCTGGACACTGGGCAAATTGTGATATTGGTGCTTCTGTTTTGAACAGTAATTTTTATTTCAATGCTTACATATTTATTAGGATGCACTATGCTTTTTACATGAACATAAGAAGCTACCTTCTGCTGAATCAGAGCGTTGAGCTGCAATCCTATACACTCTTCCCTGGGAGTAAGCACCAATGGATACATTGGGACATTTCTGAGTGGGACACCCCTAGGACTGCGCAGCTGGCCCATCTGGCTTAGTGTTGTCTATATTGACTGACAATGGCTCTCCTTGATTCCAGGCAGGGGTCTTTCTCAGCTCTACAAGGAGATATTGGAATGTCTCCATACAAAGCATATGCTCTACTACTGAGCTCTATCCCCTTCCCAGTCTGAATACCCTGCTATCACTGCCATGCATGGTGAAGATATGAGGTTCGTACAAGGCGCAAAATGTGTCCAGGTTTGTTGGGAATTTGCCTCAAGGCATGAATATCATAGAAAATATCAGAGAAATCATAATTAGTTCAAAAGGTTGTAATCAGCTCAAAGTGTTTTGAGGAGTCATGGGCATAAACTGGAATCTAACACCTACATTGTGGGACTCTTTCCTGAGTAAGATCCACCAGATTGTTCCAAAACAGAACTTTTAAAGAGTTGGTGAAGCCTTTTCTTTTCTACCTCACTTTCAGTGGCTTCAGAGCATGCTGCTGCTGTTTTGTTTTTTTTTAAAAAAATGAACTGTGTTTCATCTGAGAAGTTTTCAGTATGATTTTAATCTCATGTTTATTATTTTATTTTGTTGTTGAAAGCTGCTTTGAGGAACTTCATGGCAAGAAAGTTGAAAGCTGTTTACATATAAATACCTGAGCACGCTGCTACAGCGCTGCACAGTGCTGCTGTGACAGAAGTGCGCTGCTACAATATGCTCCTTTGTGTCATCATATACTGTAATATTGCATGATTTCAACATGCTGGATAGTGCTATATATAAATAAAATCTAAGAGTCTAAACCAGACAAAACGAACAACAGAGTTTTTTGGTAGGCCCTGTAGACAAAAGATGTCTTGGCTCATGGTCAGGAGACAATTTCTTCCATAGTTATTTGGAAGCAAAGGTTGTTCTGGTGTTCCAAACATATTCTATTAAAGGTCTGCTCCCCTAATGAGGCCCAGCTGTCAAATGTTCTACCATGGACTCGCAGCTTCTAGAAGGTGACCCTGAGGATCTGGGCAGGTGTTTCGCTTCCACAGTGGAGCACCCTGCCACCAATCCCTGAGGAAGACAAAAAAAGCTACTTCCTTCACTTCAGTTATGATAATACGAGATGACAGATTCTTTGTTCTGGCAAGAAGTCCAGACGTAAGTAGCAAACAACAAAAACTCAAAAATAGTTTTTCCATGTGTGCTTTATCCTCCTCCAAAATCTTTATAGTGTTATCTGATTGCATCAAGGCTCATTCGCTTCACCTGCTGATGCTTTTTAGGATAATGGCAACATCAATAAATACTTTCAAAGGCAGAAGCTGAGGGATAAACGGAAATGAAACGTTTGACATTTTCCTGGCAATGGGCATCCCTTTTCCACTTCTCTAGTAAGTAAATGTTCTAGTCTGAGCTTTCTGAGACTCAATGTTAATCAATGGTATTCATGTTTCTCACAAGTTAATCATTGACTATGCTCTCAATGTAATTAAAATACTATTTCGAATTACTTTAGTTCATCAAACACTAACGTGTTTGGGCACAATCCTTTCCAACTTTCCAGTGCTGATGCAGCTTCAATGCAGCCACAAGGTAAGGGAACAAATGTTCCCTTACCTTGAGGAGGCTCCCATGTCTGCCCCTGCCAGGATGCAGTGCATGCCCCTTTGGCTGGCTGCATAAGCGCTGGAAAGTTGGATAGGATTGGGCCCTTCACAGAGGCGATTCCCCTTCCTTTTTTTCTTAATTCTAGTTCTTTTTCTATTGTGTCATCAGTCCCAAAACCAATAGGGGAGATTAACATTTGTTTAAGCTCCTCTATTGGTTGTCTTGTCACACTGGTATTTGATACATTACTTTCTGCCCAGTGATGTCATCTGGTAATGAAGATCGGGAACGCTGGGCGGGACTTACGCATGATTGGCAGCCCGTCCGTTCCGTTCCATTCCGCGGCTGCCGTGGCCTCAGGGGGGCTGCCCCCAGTTGGCGCGCCCCACCGCTGCTCACCCAGGCACCCGGCACGCCCCCACCCATCCCCCCCCCGGCAAGCAGGCGCCCCGCCGAGGCCAGGGCAGCCATGGAATAGAACAGATGGGCAGCTAATCACACCTAAGTCCCGCCCAGTGTTCCCGATCTTCAGTACATGCATAGAATCCAACACATTCGACATGAATCATGTACTTGGTATACTACATCTTATTTAGTATATTGCTTCCATAGTTCAGGTCTACATACTTAGGTCCCTTGTAGACTTTTCTATGTGCAGATATTAGGTGCAATGAGCAGGAAGGGCCTGCTACAAGTAATGATTCCTTCCATCCCCTGCCTCCCACACACATACATTAAATGGCAATGGGGCAATAATTTATTGATACTTGGGGGTGTATTATTCCACCTGTAATCTTTTAAGTCTGGAGACTGCAGTATCTTTTAAAAAGTAAAGGTAAAGTTTTCCCCCTGACCAAATGGTCTAGACATGACTGACTGTAGGGGGAGGTGCTCATCTCTGCTTCTAAGCCAAAGAGCCGGCGTTTGTCCAAGGACAAGTTTCCATGGTCATGTGGCCGGCATGACTCTACGCTGTAGCGCACAGAACGCCGTTACCTTCCCACCGAAGTGGTACCTATTTATCTACTCGCATTTTTTTAATGTGTTTTTGAACTGTTAGGTCGCCAGGAGCTGGGACAAGCGATGGGAGCTCACTCCATTGCCTGGTCTCGAACTGCCAACCTTCTGCTCAGCAAGCTCAACAGCTCAGCGGTTGAACCCACAGTGCTACCATGTCCCATTGCAGTATCTTTATAATGATATAAACTTCACAAGGGTATAAATGTCTAAAGAGACATTAGACATAATAATTAGACTAACATTGTGTATGTCATAAAGGATATTATGTGTGTTTTGCTTGATTTATTTCTTATCTGTAGAATCTTAATGGATGCCTACTTGGTTTATAGCCTCACCTTCTTATATTTATCGTGTATCAAAAAAAAATTAGTTTAGATATGTACGACATTGAACCCCTTTCTCTCTAACTGACCAATTAACCAATTGAATGGAACAAGATTATTTTAGAGTGTTTCCTGTAATTATGCAAGTCAAGGGGGAAATTAAGAGTAGCAGAAAAATGCTTAGCAGCTCATTAATTCAAAGAAAACTCTAGTCTGCCAACACTCAGATTGTCAGACAGAATTAAATCAAATAGTGCTCCGCCTTCACAACTGAAAATCTGTCAGCTTTCTTTATACAGGAAACCGCGGATACAAATGCTCATCTACTCCGATCCTACCATTTTAAAGTCTTCTCCGCTGCCTGAAAGGAAGGCTGTTTGGAGCCAGCTGGAAATATCCTCAGGGTAAGGGGATATACCCCAAGTAAAGCCCCAGTAATTCTTGAATCCGCGCCAGCTATAGTTTTGGCAAAAAACCAGGGCTGCCCAATCCTGGGAAAGGGGGTTATAGTCCTGCACCCTTCTCCACCCCAAACCCCTACCTCCCCATCTCCAAAATGCCCTTACTCCACCCTCTTCCAGCCCCTGTGCCACCTGGAACAAGCCTACCTGCTTCAGCCAGCACTGGTCATTGGGCCATATAGCATGTTTAGTGACACTTTAAGCCAGTGCAGGGACAGCTGCACTATCTCAAACCTAAGTTAGACTTACACTGTAAGACAAGCATGGTTAAGAACTAAGCTACTTTCTTGATTAATAAAATCACTTTGCAAATTAAGGCCAGAGAGATGCTTCCCACAAAGCCTTATGCAAGTAAAGGACAAACAGAACACACAAAAGATGATGCAAGATTCAGCCAAAGCTCCAACTGCAATCCTAAGCACTTTCTGGGGTGCAAGTCCCAGTGAATTCTTAAAAGTATGGACTCAGACTGTACATCCCATTCAGTTCTGTGGGAGAGTGGGAGAGTGGAGTATGTAGCATGCTGAAATCTCTCCCGCTGAAGTTAATAGTACTTTAAAATGCTTTACTTTGGATCATACCCATACTTTTCAATCTGATAATGTGCGATATTAAATATTGTGCTAATTTAGTGTTTAACGCTTTTAGGCATGTGATTTCAACAGATATAGAAATGCATATCCTAGTTGTATTAGCAGAACTGGCCCAGGCAAAAACTGAACAATGCAGCTCACATCAGGGTATGTGGCAGAAGGGGCAGCATGTTGGGGTGCCCTTCACCCTAAATAGCCAGTGCAAAATCTAGGCGGCCCATCACCCGCCCTGCACCCTTACCGCGAATGCCCCCTTTCCCCATGGAGCCTCTGCCCTGGTTTCCATTGTGCTCCCAGGCAGCTGGGTAGCTTTCTATTAATGGAAAGAAACACCACCAAATAAGATGCTTGCTTGGTGGAAGGTAGATGCTTTTGATGTAAGGGAAGTCTGGTTGATCGTTTTATATGAAATGCCAATGGGTATTTGTTACATGAATGGGTATAGTCATTGTCATTTCAATATTTGTCTTAAACATTTGTCTTAAACCACACATTCTGTCTAGTATGTCTAGTACTAGTCTACTAATCTACTCATCTGTCTAATATTCTGTCTAGTATGTCAGACATTCATTCTGTCTAGTAGAGATGGACACCTCAAAATGCTTTTATATTTTCTCAGCACCAATTGGTTTAGTGATAAAACAGCAAGCAAGCACTTCATCATTTGATGGAACAACCATTGTGGAACTTAAAAGAAAATGTCATTGACACCTTTTTTATGTCACTACTGGAACCTAGACTGTAAGCACCGGTTGTGAACTACTATGGGCTGTTTCTTTTCCACGTCTACTTTAATGCCCCTCTCTGAAGTTACCTTAATACGAGGAGAGCCACTACAGGATTCCCACTTTCCTTTGGTAAGACTGGAAATCTAGAGGAATATGGGGGTGGGCCCATATGCTGTCGTGATTTTCAAAAACAGCATTGAGTCCCATATTACTGTATGTTTTCGTGTGTCAAGTTATTACAAAACTATGTGAATGTAATTACCTAGATAGAGGAAACAATCATCACCGGAAAACACACAAGCCTCCCAGGGTAGTAAACTTTCTGACATCTGGCAGACATCATTGCAAATAAATGATGGAGTTAGATATGCCTCTGCAGGTCGGTATAATTCTTTCTATTTTCCCAAGCAGGAAGAAATGTTTTGCATCCGATATATGACATGTGCTGACATCAACAACCTGCATGTGTTTGGGTTTTTTTTTTATTTTTGTTTTTTTTTAACAAACATGGATTTATGCACGGTCTGCCATTTGCAGGAATTTACAAGTAATATTTTTAAGGCCAAAGTGACTGTTGCTTTTGGCACCAGTTTCCATTTTGAAAGAAGCCACAGGATGCTTTAACTTGTCCACGCAAGTAGCTGCTATCCCCTGTTCCGGAATGGGAGCGGCAGAGGTTTCCCAAGACCTTACTGGATCCAAGTTTCAGCATCCTCTTGTTTTCCAGATTTGTCTTCTCACTGTAACTTGCGCTGACGGTATGAAGACAGACACATTCTGCATGCAGAGACAATGTTTTGTTTCTGCTCAATGTGAGGTTTGGAGGGAGCATCAAAATCAAAAAAGGAAAAAAAGTAAGGATGAAAAAGCACATTTGCGATGAAATAGGTGGGCCAAAGTTTTCAGCATTTGTGTGCTTTGATCCTATGTCAACACTCATTGACTTTGAGATGTTGCTATGTAGATGTTCAAGTTTGCCATGGGTGCTAGCTACTCACCCCCCTTCCATCATGCTCAGCTGTGGGCTGCTCCTCGTAACGAAGCTGGGCAATGTTCTTCGGCTTTCAATAGTTTCTACTAACATTTGGACTAGGCAAGTGAAGAACACGGCTGACCTGGCCATCCATGGCTAATGCAGACGTCGTATTTTGTTATTGGGAACGCAAGACCTGCCATTGTTCTCAAGAGAGAAATATTTCCCTCCCCCCCCCTAAAAAAAATTGTACAGTATAATGCCAATTAGACATTTGTGTGTTACATCATATGAAATTCTATAACCTGACATAATTCACCACAACCCAACAACATGTATGGGTTGACATTTAAAGGAGTGGTCTTTTACATGCTTTTTGAAGCTATAGTCATCATGGCCATTGTCCAGGAAAATACTATATAATACTGGAGCCTGAAAGGAATAATAATTTTACAGATGCTTCTGCCAATTGACCCTGTATAATTCTAATGAACTGAATTAGAAGACGTACGTTTGCTGTAGTGACTCTTAAGCGGGAAGAAAGGGCTTTCACAGTACTCAGCACAGCCTCCCGATAGTATTCAGTGTTCCTCTCTCAGGCTTTCATTCTGCACTATGTTCTTTTCAAAACTCCAGGCTAGGGTGTTTCTAGCTTTATAAATTCAGTTTTTCAGCCTTCAGAAAAGGCTGTTTGCAGCTGTTTTCTGCTCGCTGTTTGGCAATGCTTTGGACACGGCTCCACATGACAGCCATGGCCAGGCATGCTTTCTACTTGTTGCACCACTCTCTGGAGATGGAAGATCTGGCCACTGTCTGTCATGCTCTCGGAACCCCTTGATTTGATTACTGCCATGTGCTCTTTGTGGGACGGCTCTTGAACGTATCTTGGAAAATCCAGCTGGCCCAGAAAAGCAGAGCTTTTATCTGGGGCTAACCACAAAGACAATATAACACCTAATCTTTGCGAACTCCACTGGCTACATGAAATGTAAGAGGAGGCCTGTTGGATCAGACAGGCAGCCCAATTCTACCTGACTCTGCAAGGCAATGCAGACACCAATGGGGCACACGCTGCACCCTGCAGAGGCATTTCTAGCTGCGAAGGCCTCCTTAAGGTCTGACTGAATGAGCTGATTTTCCAATGAGGACCCGCACCGGCAGTAAGCCGGTGCTTCTAGCCCTGGTGGTAAGGGCTTACCATTGGAGCTGGGCCAGCGCCAGAACCTAGTGCCAGGAGAACCCAGTGCGGAGCTGATAACTGGTACATTTCACTGCCACTGGTGGTGGGTTCATCAGAGTGTTGGGGCATGGGGAGGGCGGAACTGGGAAGGGGAGGGGCAGAGCACAGGGAGTGACGGTGGCTTCCACCTCGGGACCCTATTCTCCATTTCAGGCCAGGTGGCCTGGCACAGAGACCCTCAAGTCTGCACTGACAAAATAGCTGGCACAGAGTTGAGGAGACCATTGGCGGGCCAACAGCCCTATCTGGGGGAAGGGGACAAATGTCCCCATCTCCTGAGGTGCCTCGTACAGCTGCCACAGTGCCCGTAGGATGCAGTGGTAGCTGTTTTGCTACTGCTGCTCTTAAGGGGGCCAAGCCTGCCTCTTGTTTTTGAGATTTCAGAGCACTTTCCAAAAACTAAAATTTAGCCTACCTGCACCCTTGCTTCTGTTTTTCTTTCACAGCTGAATTACATAGATGTGCCCCAAATTGCGCTGCAGCCATTCCCAACCTTGTGCTGGATATGGGGCAGGCCAGCTGACTTCCCTATTCCAGATTGGGGTTAGGATTGCGCTGTGAAAGTCTCTCAGGCTCTGGAAGGTGCTCAGGTCCAGTGGAAGAACACAATCCTCAAGAAGTACTCCAGTCTGAAATATAAACCCACTGGGTCCCTGTGCACACTGATTTTTCCCCATGTGCACATGTCACTTGTGTTTTAAAAAGCACTGTCAATAACAGCTGCTGGTATTCACTGGTATTTGCTGCCTTTGACTAGTGCCCTTCTGTAAAACCAGTGTGACTAATAGACGTTGATGGTCCTCATCTCAAAGAATTTCCCTAATGCTTCTTTCATGGAATCTAAGCTAGAGGCCATCACTACACCCTGTGGCAGTGAATTCCATGAATACATTATGCAGTATGAAGAAACACTTGATTTCATCTGTCCTGAATCTTCTGCCAAACCAATTTCATTTGCTAATCCTGTCCTAGTATTATGAGAGAAGAAGAAAAGTTTTCCCTCTGTTTACTTTCTCTGATGGCATAATTTTATAAATCTCTGTGATGATCCCGCTCTTTATTCATCTTTTTTTCTAAACTAAAAGACACCAAAAATTTTAGCCATTCCTTGAAGAGAAGGTTCTCTTTTGCTTCCCAATGATTATTTTTGCCCTTTTGTATACCTTTTCCAAGTGAATTGCTCTATATTTAAAAAAAAAAGGTAGACTAAAGTATGCTGCTAATATTTTCACTGTAAACTTGTTGTGTTGTGGGAAGGCAGCCTACAAATTCTCTTTGGTTCCCCAATGATTATTTTTGCCTTTTTATGCACCTTTTCCAAGTGAATTGCTTTACCCCGCACCCCCCATAATAATCACACAAGACCAAGGCTTGGACTAACTGGGCCACTTTATTAAACACTAGTGTTTTTTATCCGGCGTTGCCCGGGCACAAAATTATCCCAAGCCCGAACGTGGACTGAAACAGCATCGGGAGCATCGCCATTTGTCTCGGCGACCCCAGACACTACGAATTTGACACCGATTTCGGCCGTTTTCGACCATTTTCACATGAGGCCCCCTGCGTAGTCCCACCCCCGGGGGCAGTAGGGGTCCCTGACCTGTGCAGTATTTGTCCCCAGGCCGCCAAGCATCCGCATGCCAAGTTTGGTGCCAATCGGTCCATGCGTTCCAGCGGGGCATGGCAGACGTTTTGTTTCGCACCCCTTCTGGCCCCCCACACTAAGGGGGGCAAACCCAGACTCCAACGGAGTCGGGAGTGGTGCCACTCGTCTTGGCGACCCCGGAAACAACAGATTCCATGCCAATTTCGGCCATTTTTGACCATTTTCCCGTGGGGCCACCTGTGCATCCCGCCGGGGCACTAGGGGGCCCCGACCCCCACAGTATTTGTGGCCAGGCCGCCAGGCATGCGCATGCCGAGTTTGGTGGTAATCGGTCCAGGCATTCCAGCAAGGCATGGCGGACATTTTGTTTTGCACCCCTTCTCACCCCCTACACTGAGGGGGGGCCAAACTCCACCAGCTCAGGAGCGTCGCTGTTTGTCTCGGCGACCCCGGAAACGACGGATTCGACACGGATGTCGGCCATTTGCGATCATATTTATGTTTCAAACCCCCTGCACCCCCCAGGGGGTCCTAGGGGTGTGTGACCCCCACAGTGTTTGTCACCAGGCCGCAAGGCGTATGCGTGCCAAGTTTCGTGTTGATCGGTCCAGGCGTTGCGGATCCTATGCGGAACATATGTACATACACACAAACGTACAAAAGTTCTCTTTTATATAGATAGATTTTAACATTAAACAAGGAAAAAACATGCAGCAGACCTAAAACCCAAGCATGCGGGACTATGGGGAAACGGCTCTAGCTGTCTGCCTCCCCAGGTGATCATGACAATCGACGGGCGTACACCCTGACTCCAGACGCCAGCTCGGGTTGACAAGCTGTGTCCCTCATCGCCGACCTGAAGGTCGAGGCAATGTGCCTGCGCCGAACTCACCCTGGCCCGAGCCAATAGGTAGCCTTTGCAGATCCGGTCAGGGTACGGCCCCACCACTCAACGAGCCAGATAGGCAACTTATGAGCGGCTCGGACCGATCCCCAACCATGTTGCCTCAGAACGCACGCCAATTCACAGACCTACCTGTCTACCTCTGGCACGCTACCTGCCTGTGAAAGTGACCAATTTAACTATTTAATAACTGCCCTGAAGGAATGCCCGCCTCAGGCAGAGGTAGGCGGAAAAAACCCCAGCTACCGGCCAATTTAAGCTGAAGGGAAAAAATTCCTGCCCGGCTCCGAAGCGACCAGCTACTCTCAGCCTGATAACAGAAGGGCGGGAGGGAGATCGCCAGCCACCCTCCAACTGAAAAGGGGGTGGAGCGAGCGCGCAATACAGCCACTCACTCGCCCCCGGCTGGCACCCTATTGGCCCCAAAGCCTCGCTGCTGCGTTCTGCGGGGGTGGGGCAAAAATGGTGGCGCGCCGAGGGGTGGCGCGCCACCTACATTATAATAAAAGCTAAAGTATGTTGCTTATATTTTCATTATAAACTTCTGTGTTGTAGGAAAGCAGCCTACAAATTAAATATAAATGAAGTCAGTGGCTTCCACACTGTGGTACTGCAAAGAAATAACTTCCCTCAACTCGACTGAGGAAGTTGGGTCAATATTGGCTCAATATCTACAAGCTTTCTTGAAGAATTCTCAGGGGAAAGATCTAAAAATTAGGTAAACTCAGACAATGAACAACAGAGAAACACATTCATTTATTTTGCTATTTGTTCAGTGAAAGGTTCTACCTCATTGAACATACTTTTGCCAACAAAGCAGTCTGAATACTGAAAAAGATAAAAGCACTAATGGCCCCATTGCCCTGCCTCTCGGAGACGTGCAGGCTGAGACTTGACAGTGATTGGCTGTCAGGCCACTTGGAGGTGGAACCTCCAAGCATGGGCACGTTGTCCGTTGCTCGTGCAAACTCAGTGTGGTCCCTGACAGCTATCCCACCCGCCTGCCCGTAACTAGTCTGAGAGTAGCTGGTCTCTCGTGGAGGGCCGGGTAGGAATTTTTTGCTACCTTTTTGATTGGCCCTTGGACAGAGGTGTCTCGAGGGTATGGCGCCATAGGGCACGAGCCCTGGGGTGCCATAAGGTGGGGGCACCATTGGCATGGCGCCCCACCCCCCGCCCACAAATTTTCGGCCCCCCGCACCCCGAGGCGCCTTGGCGGCGTCCCGGCCTGCCGCTGGGGCGCTTTAAGCACTCGAGCAGCAGCCCGGGCAAGGAAGTCGCCGCCGCATGCCCCGGTTCGGGGCGCACGCCGGGGGCTTCCTTCCCCAGGCTGCCGCTCAAGTGCTTAAAGAGCCCCAGAGGCAGCCCGGGGAAGGAAGCTGCTGCCGTGTGCCCTAAGCCAGGACACGCGCCAGCAGCTCACATCCTGGGCTGCCGCTCGAGCCCGCCAAACGTCATGACGTCACAACGTTGTGACATCATGACACCGCATGCCCTGGGCACGGTTTCGCCCAGGTACGCACCTGCCCTTGGAAGGTAGTTTTTTCACCTACCCCAGACTGGTTTGGGTTTGTGTATGCAGGGCGGTGGTGTGGCCACTTAGCTAGTGTTTGGCCACTTGGCATGAGAGGTGCAGGGTAAGGGGAGACCAGACAGCTCAAGGTGTCCGTGCCGGGACAACAAGGTTGGGGGGGGGGAATCTTGGCAACTCCGATGATGTCTACGTGGCTCGAAGAGTGGCTGGGAAAACCCCTCAACTGGCCATGCGGTGGCCAGCTGCCTGGTCCCTTTGGGGGCAATTAAGTGTAACGCCAGAGCCTGGACTTGAATTGTATGGTTCACCTAATGAGATCAATAGGGGTCCAGGTGGCTAGGACTGTTCACCCCAGTTTAGAATCCCACACCTTGAAAAGGGGGTAACCTTGTTTGCAAATCCCATGTGAGTAACAATTGAATTAAGTGGCCCAAATGACATCCAAGCTGTAGTCTGAGTCTGCTGTCTTTATTTGAGGATGCACAGGTAATTTTATATTTCAGACTGGAGGACTTCTTGAGGAATGTGTTCTTCCACTGGACCTGGAACTCTGTGCCTGAGCACCTTCCAGAGGCTGAGGGACTTTCACACTGCAATCCTAACCCCAATCTGGAATAGGGAAGTCAGCTGGCCTGCCCCATATCCAGCACAAGGTTGGGAATGGCTGCTGTACAATTTGGGGCAAGGGAAATCAATTCCCTTTCCTCTGCGTAATACAGTAGCAGCCTGAATGGTGTTACTTGAACTTGAGCTGCCGAAATAAGTGGTGCAAATCAGAGCAGTCCGGATTGGGACCGGGATGCTCAGGATAGTGGTTAGGCTCCAGCACAAGTGCTAGATCTTGACACTACCCTCCTTCCTGGGCAGAACCACCCATGGGCCCATCCTCCCATCCTCCCCCTGCCCTGTTCCATCTTCCCCCTACCTTCGTCCTGCCCTCCCCACCCCCACCCCTGTGCCCACTGAACTTGGCCAGCCAAACCTGGGTACTGCCAGGCTTAGGATGCAGGACAGGTAAGCCAGCGCATGTCCGTGAGTTGTCACAAACATGCTTATGGCACATTTGTGAAACTCCTGGGCCAGCACAGGAGACTTGTGCTGGCCTATCCCAGGCCTTGGCTTATCTCAGGCCTTGGCCTCACCCTCAGCGAGTTTATATGGTCCTGGAAAGCCAAAGATTATACGAGGTTTAATCTTTTTGCTTTATTTAATCTTGTTCTTTTGTTTTTAAAATACTGCAACCTACCTGAGCCCTAAGAAAGGGTTGGATTAACACCTCAATAGAGTGTTTAATTCCAACATGCTGACAATCTGCTTGGGTGACCTTATCTTTGCATTCCCTTTTGCCAAATCCACGCACATGGGCAGCGCAATCCAAGTGTGCCCCTTGTGTCGACGCAACACCATCGCGTCGACACAAGGGGTGGAACGCTGGTGTGTGGGCACCAAGCAGCACCTCTGCATCGGCACTGAAGCTCTGAAGCCGATGCTGCTCACAGCATCGGCTTCAGAGCGCCGACAAAGAGCCTCTCTTGCACCAACTGAAGACTCCCTTGCGCCAACCGCGCAAGGGCCACTTCCTAAGCCCGTCAGCAAGGCCGCGCAGCCCCAATTCTGGCCGCGCCGTCTCCTCAGCTCTGCGCCCACTCTTTAGCAGGTGCAGATCCAAGGAGCACATAGGGGAGGCTGAAGCCTCCCCTACAGTAAGGGAGCACATCCTCCCTTGCCACGGGAGACTCCAGCCTCCCCCAATCCAGCGGCCAGCCATGCCATTCTGGCGCTGGGTTGGATTGCGCCAGTGATGCCATGCAGGGGGAACGCGGGAGAACTCAGTTCCACTAGTTAAAATTAGGGCTGACTCCGCCCTCTTCTCTCCCTCCTCCCCCCTCCCAATTCCTCTGCAAAGAGCTTTTCTTCTTGGTTGGCCAGCACTCAGAGGGTTAAAGGCAGTGATGTCATTCAGGGGGAACGGACCAGAACGGATCCTAACAGGCTCCGTGGCTGGTTCCGGGTTCCCGACAAGTGCCAATCAAAAGTGAGTTCCTGTTCCTAAATCATTTGAATGACACCACTGGATTGTGCCTTCAGTAAGTGGCTGGAGACATTTTATAAAAGAACTTATGTCATACATCATCATCATCATCATCATCATCATAGTATTTATATACCGCTTTTCTTAGGTCACCAGATTTCTCTAATGACTATAACTCAAGGCGGTTTACATAGGCAGACTTTATTCAGAAACCCGAAGGTTTTTACAATTTTTACAGAAATGTTCTATCTTCCAAGAACTACACACATACAGATGGATCTTTCTGGATTAGTCCTTCTTTCTGGCCACCCGTTTTATTTGTCTTCTTGCTGGTTGATAAGCGGCTTCCCTGCTCCCACCAGAGAAGCGGCTGACTTCGGCACAACTCCCCCTCACGCAAGGCAGCCGGAGACAGCTCAGTTGTTAATCAGTCGCAATTACACGGTATGCCACTCACAGAGACTTCCGGTAGTCCCGAACGGGCGACCTTCAGATCTTCAGCTCTTATCTTCAGGCAAATGGAGGCATTAACCCTCTCAACTAAATCTTCTGCCCATGCAGTATAACAGCTATCACCAACAACTTAGCAATTTGATTTTGCTCTCTTCCCTGGGTTGTGTTTTGAAAGGAAGGCTCATAGGCAAGAATGTATAAACGGAATGACTGGAAACTCTGTGAGGGAGCCAAAATGTAAATCCTGAGGCAAATAAGTTATGCATGGAACCATTTTTTACTGTTTCTCTACTGGAAGAAGGACACCTTTCAATCTAATTAATAACATTCTGCAATTATTTCCTAATAAAGCTTGACTATTTTCTTCACTGGAAGATGTTTCCTTCACAAGAAACAGAGGTAAGAGGCAGCCCAATCCTATTCTGCATGGGAATAGGCAGGCCAGCTGTGCAACTCAGAGTAAGGGGGATTATTTCCTCCTTCCCCTTGTCACTCAGTACATTTAGGTGACATTTAAGACCATTTGTTGTGTATGTCTCACCTGGGGTATATTGATATAGGAGCACCTTGGATTGCATCGCAAGCCCCTTCTAGCAAACTCAGCAATCACCTCAATGGGGCTACTCAGATCTGCGCCAGTGGAATCGCTGGTGCATATTCAAGTAGCCCAGTGTAACGCTGGGTTGTTTGGAAAGGGGGTTAGGCAGCCCAGCTCTGAGGTTGGTGGAAGAATTCTTCTCCGGAGCTCAAAGGCAAGATCAGGTCTACCCTTCACTTCAACTGGCCAGTAGCCACGGCCTCTACTGGAGAGGGTCTCAGTGTGAAGGACAGTCTACCCAGGGCGCTAGTGGCCAAGGGCAGGGCAGTGGGAGTCGTCTGCCCTGGGTGTCAAATACTCTAAGGATGACACTGCCTCAGAGACCCATTCTGTAGCTCAACCAAGTTATTTGGATTTAAAGATCAGTTCTTGTGTTACCATTAGAGTGAGAGCAGAGATGGGGGAGGAATATGGAGGGGCACTGAGTTTGAGGACCTCCATGCCATCTAACTGTGAACTTGCTTCTGCTGCAGCTGGAAGAAGAGACAGTCTAGATCAACTCTATGGTTAGCTGTCCTCCTGACTTCCTGTTCCTCCACAGTACATGGCTGCTGCTGCCACTGCCAGGCAATTTCAAAATTCAGTAAAGCAGTCAAGTATGGTGTTGGCGAAGAAAATGCCACAGGGACCCAAATATATTGGACCTGTATTGTATTGGAAATGTATTGGACATGCAGAGTAGTTAGTGCTGCAAAGTTTGAGAAGAAAGAAGCCCAGTTCTCACTGTTCAGGAGCGGTGCCTGAGTGAAGCCAACAGGTAGCTTTGATTCCAGGGTACAAGTCGTCAGCTCATGCCTGTGGAAAGCATTAAAGACTTCTGCAGTCTGGTTCTAGGTGAACCACATTTTGATTATCTTAGTGCGTCAACTATAAGCCCCTTCTCTGGGTCGAAATAGAATGTGACAACCCCTTTTATTTGACAGACTATGGGGGCGACCCACCTGGCAAGTTCAGTTATTCTGATCTAAAGCATGGCTTTATTGCCCTTCAATCCAGATTTATGAATGAACAATGAAGCAAGCCCACTCCATGTGGAAATCCCCTGACACTGCTTTTTCCAAGGCACACAACTTTTTGAATATGTTCACTGCCTGCAAATCATAGTGGCATCTTGGATCATAACTGCTGCCCTGTGCCCAGGCCAGCGAGGTGACATTTAGGACCATTCATTGTGTATGTCTCACCTGGGCATATTGATACAGGAGCCCCGTGGATTGCATTGCAAGCCTCTTCTAGCAAACATTCCTGGGACGTCTTCCAAGCCATTTGTGTTTTATAAGGAAGTGGTTGTCTGGGGACAAAAGGTAGTTCTTAAAATGAAATGGAAGAAGTCTGGGATCTAAATTAGTATCATAATAGTCGCCAAGTTTTAATAGGTAACTTTAAAAATGTGTTGCTGGTTCCACAAACCACAAATTAAGGCATTTTTTTTCTCTAAAAGGTGCAAACTTAATAACTTCAGCAAATTTTCCTGCCAAGTTTACTTTTTCATTGACTTCCAGTTTTCCATGTTTGTTCAACACACGATGGGCAATTGAAAATACATAATTATGTGTTATTTTTGGATACAGGAGGTGAATAGGTCACACAGTGTTTCCATTACTAAATTTGGGAAATGCTTTTTTTTTTTCCTAGAGAGTTGCCCCTTTGGAAAGCAGTAAGATGCATATTAAGTAAAATGACCCAAAACTTCCTTTTGGGTTGAGAACAGGCTAGTGCTTAACTCAAGAGTCACCCTTCAAGAGCCACGTCAGACGAATGTCACCTCTGACATGGGTCGTAGCTAGGCTGGACCAACAGCAGAAGCAATACAAAATAAAATAGTAGCATATTTGTTGTGTTATTGTTGATAGCAACAAATGCTACTTTGCATTTCAAGTGCATTTTTAGAACCTGGTAACACAATTGGCAAACTGCAAAAGTACTGCATGATGTGAGTTCTGCCAAATTCCCTGCTGGGCCTTCCCAAGGGCCCCAATGCCCACACTAAGCTAACTAGTTTCCCCTCCAGAGCGGCCTCAGAGATAGGCAAGAGGGAGGGGGTTCACTCACCCACTGGGCAGCTTTGCTTGGAAACACTGGCTGGCCAGCCTCTGATGATGAGTCTGCTGCCCTCATCACCAGCTTAGCTTCAAACTACCCTAAGTCAAGCACAAACAAACCCCACCACCAAACAATAGGCAGTCATCTTGCTTAAGCCACAACTGCCTCCTCCACTTGGTGACTCCAGGGGTGTGGCAGCCATACAACAGTTTCCAATAGTTTCCCACAACAACCTAACCTAACCTAACCTAACCTAACCAGTCAGTCAGTCAGTCAGTCAGTCAGTCAGTCAGTCAGTCCTTCCAGCACCTACCTGGTGCTAATCTCCAGCACCTACCCTGGTGCTTTAGTGCAGCTCCTGCCTCTAACTTTATACTGAGGCAGGCCAATCATGAGGCTTTACCATCAGCCACACCCATCTGCCCCTGTGCTAACCTCCCTTCATAGCCAGAGCCCTCATCAGCCTGCAGCTGTGTTTCTGCTGCAGGCACAGACCTTGGGGGTTAATCCTGTAATCCCTGGTTTATCTGGGACAAGGGGCCATTCCCTATCTCCTCAGGGTATCTCCTGCCTTTTCCAATACAATGTGTCATTGCACATGTCTGTATACATGTTCACCATGCATGGTTTTTCTACCAAAAAAATTTGAATGGAAATATCACAGGGATATACAGGTGTATGGATGCACACACACATATGTGCTATATCACACAATTACATGTTACATCATAGGGATGGGGCAACTACTTCATCATGAATTTGTCAAGGTCCGTACTGCACTTTACAATCTTTATGTGAGAATAACACTCGGAAGAAATTGAACAAGATGAAAAATAGCCATTGCCAAAATTTGTTATTTGTTGTAACTTCAGCATCTCCTTCTTTCTTTTGTTAAACTTTTCTTATCTGGATTTGTTACCTCTTTCATCACTTTGATGCACAGTCTGCATACATGATTCCTCCCTGATATATAAATTCATAAGTGTGCATGGACTGATCCGCGAATGGACTGATTAATGCCATATACAGTCAAATAAAAATAAATGTGCTTCCTTGTGCCTTATAGAAGCTTGTTAAATTACACTGAAATGCCTGAGACTGTGCTGATGTTATGGTTATTTCCAGACCCAAGTTGTATTTATTAAAAGAGTTATATCCTATATTTTCCCCTGCAGTCAGGGAGGTGTCAAAAGCAGCTTCCAACAGAATAAAATATATTAACGTACAATAAAAAATTAAACCATATAGGAAGAATAGCAGCAATCAACGCATCAGTAAGGGTAACAGAAATCGTATCAGAGATCAAAGTGTACAGAACACAGTCTTTAATCGGCACTGAAATGACAACAGACCAGGCTCCTTCCCTCTTTTTGACCCTTGAGTGCACAGAGTCCCTCTGGGGCTCCTCAGGGGCAGCTATGGCGTACTCCACGATGGCATCATCCACAGTGCCAAGAGGGAAGCTGTGCAGGACCAGGCGCATATCTTACCCGATGCGCAGGATGGCGCGAGCCATGGGGCGCCAGGCAGCGGCGGGGTGCCATTGCGCGCGGTCCGGGCAAGACCACGCAGTTTTCGCCCCCCCCCCCCGCCAGCCCATGCTTCCCTTACGCTCGGAAATGGAGCGTTTCCGGAGTAAGGGAAGCGTGTCTGAGCGACGCGCAGGGGCGGGGCAACGTCCGGGGGCGCGGTTTCAGCGCCAGCCATGGGGCGCGTTCGGGCCTCCGTGCACACCTGTGCAGGACTTCGATTAGAGCAGTGCAGTTATGCAACAATGTATCTTACAGGAAAGGCTGCCTGGAAGAGAATTTCGTAATTTGGGTTTCACCACAGAGAAGACCCTCTCTTGCACCACTGCCAGGCATACTTCTGCTAGAGATGGAATGCACAGAACCGTCCTTTCAAATAACCTGGGGGGGGGGGCAGCAGCGATGGGATCTACAAACGACCTGGGGGAACACTGGGCGGGACTTCCGTAGGGCTTCTGTGTGATTGGCTGCCCATCCGCAGCATTCTGCAGCTGTCCTGGCCTGGGGGGGGCTGCCCCTGGTTAGCGTGCCCCACCGCTGCTCGCCCAGGCACCCGGCGCGACCCTCACCCATCCTCCGCAGCGAGCAGGAGCCCCCCCCCCCGAGGCCAGGGCAGCTGCAGATCGCCACGGATGGGATGCCAATCACCCGGATGTCCCGCCTAAGTCCCGCCCAGCATCCCCTCGGGTCGTTTGTAGATCCCATCGTTGGGGGGCAGGCAGTTTCATGTAGGGCTGGTAGTCCTTCAAATACTCTGGTCCCAAGCTTTACAGCTTAACACAGCACCTTGAATAGCCACCATTTTACTCCAGAAGCAACAAAGCAGCATTATTTGGGTATAGTTTGGGTATAGTCTTACCACAGATCATCACTCCTGAAAAGCCTAGTAACCAAAGAAAAACCAGTGTGCATAGTGAAACCTGAGGGGAACAATGTATCACATTTTAATGACTTGCCTTTATAACAAATGGCATCATTTAACATTCCTTTGCCTGATGTTTCCTCTTTCCTTTTGGTGTTCATTTCCCCACATGCAAACTTGACCATTATCCATTATTAGGGGCACCAACCTACTTTGTTTTCTCCTTTGCTAATCCGCCTTCACTGTTTCTACTTTATTCTGTTATGATTGCTGCAGAGCATTATTTAT
The DNA here is from genome assembly GCA_029204185.1 of Lerista edwardsae. Taxonomy (NCBI): domain Eukaryota; kingdom Metazoa; phylum Chordata; class Lepidosauria; order Squamata; family Scincidae; genus Lerista; species Lerista edwardsae. The sequence goes on from JAJKFI010000012.1 coordinate 8,330,411, forward strand.
TCACTCTGGGTACCAGAGGACCATTTTCTTAAAGCTACATATGTATTCTTTTTCATGTTCGAGCCTCATTTATATGAAGCTCTAATAAAAAGAAGCCCAGCACAACTTCTTTATCATTTCTTCTCCAAATCCGTTCATTTTTATTTTCCAATAGTGCCTTTTTTTGCCCCTCTGTACAGCCTGTCTATTCATGTTAACATTCTCGCACTCACCCCAGTAACCATGGCATCCTTTTCCCTACATATTTATGTGGTGCTGTTTCATATGCCTGCCTGATACGAACAAAATTCTAAAAATGCAAATACAGTCAGGTAACAACTGCAAATACTTGCCTAAGACTATAAAATATGTCTCTCATAAACTTCAGCTATAAAGTGTTTAATTTTACCCTACTAGCCCTGCATATATACATACATAGGACCTACACAATGTCTTCCTTCTTTTGGGGGGGCTTGTAGGGAGTGGGGGAAGAGATGTTACTCATTACCTGGAGCTGAAATTTATTTTGCTCTGTGAATATGGTTAATTTCCTATTATTGGGTAGTATAGCTTTTGTAACCTTTATACAAATGCTTGGGAAATATTTTTATTTTATCATTTCATTCTTTATATACAAGTTTATTATTATTATTATTATTATTATTTTATTTTATTTTATTTTATTTTATTTTATTTTGAACCTATACATACTACAGAGACAGTTCTAGAAGTATATGTCAAAATGGAAATACATCTGATGCCTCCTGTTCAGACTTTTGGTCCAATCCTATCTACCACCTGTACATGCATGCTCCACTGACACAGGCTGTTTCACAGCACATGTGTAAATGTGCAAAGCATGTTTGTTTGTATATTACAGTACTGATATACCACCTTTCTCATACACTGACAGCAATTTACATAGGCAGACTGACCATAAACCCAATTTTTTCAAATGGGTTTTTTACAAGTGTTATTCAATGAGCAAAATTCATAGAACTCTCCATTTCTCCAGATGTTTTCCTTCATAGTACAGTCATCATCCTGACTGCATTGCTCTTGCTTTCCAAGATTCCAAAGGCACCTGCAAACCAAGCCTCAGACTGAATGTTAAGATGTTATCCAAAGCTTCCCAGCTGACTTGTAGCTGCCCATACAAAGTGAAACCAAAGCTGACCCTGATTACCTTCTTCAGGCAAGGTGGCAGCTCAACCTCCTGCCACATGTTGCAACAGCTTCCTATCTGGAGCTTCCTGCACAATGCACCTTTTAATTATCTCTCCCAGCAAAGAATAAGTAGGGAAAGGGGGTGAGGCCCTGGAGAAGGCATGCTGATCAAAAGGAGTAGTGCCCACTAGTTAGCACACCCACACCCTTCTGTTCCTTGATTTCCCTTGATTGGACCAGCAGCTGAACAGGAAAAAAAAAAAGCTTCGTAGTTTGTATCTACTGCCACCATCCCAAGCTACCAAGCTTCTCTCTGCAAGAGAAGCCAGAGGAGGGCCATCTGGGGGGGGGGGGACGATCACCCAGGAGATCACCCAGATTTCTTTCTTTAAAAAAAAAACACCCACAATGGCACCTGAAATGCGAAGAGACAGGACAATCCACTGATGTACCTGTGAACTTGGACCAGGCAAACCAGATTACAATGAAATTATGGTAAATAATTTATGGTAAATTATGGTAAATTATGGTAAAATGGAATTAAGCACTATGGCGAAAGGAAGGTGGTGGTAAAACTACATGCAATTCCTGAATTTGACTGGAAGTCACAAAGAAAAGTTTTCATCACATAACACATAATATCGCCTAACTCCTAGATGGAGATGGGCTGCTAGTCAAAACTCAAACCTTTCAGCCCACAGACCACCATCACAGACCACATGTCACTGCTCCAGGAATGTTTGCATGCTGGCTGGAGTCACCTAGTAGGCAAAGCAAAAATATATTCCTTAGTGCAACCTAGCAAGACGGATCCTAGCTTACACTACTTACATTGCTGAAAGAAGCTCCAGTGAACTTCTGCATGAACTAGTGAGAAGTTCTCTGAACTCCCAACAAATGGGTCACTCAGGTGACTGGCAAAGAACAATGAACACTTCCTGTGGGCTGGATCTTATATAACTGGGCTTGGATTATGTCATCAAGTTACCTGGTTGGAGGAGCAGGTTTGGCTGCCCGAGTACTAAGTGCATGCCAATTCTAAAGGAGTAATAGCCATTCCAGACAGAAAGAAACCCTCGGTCCACAAACCCATGTGTTCTCTCTCTCTCTCTCTCTCTCTCTCTCTCTCTCTCTCTCTCTCTCTC
>JAJKFI010000012.1:8341383-8387417 GCA_029204185.1 Lerista edwardsae
TTATTGTTATTGTTATTGTTATTGTTATTGTTATTGTTATTGTTATTGTTATTGTTATTGTTATTAATACCAGTATTTATATACTGCGTCTCTTGTCATTGGCTTTCTGCTTCAACTTTAATCAAGGCGGTTTACATAGGCAGGCTTTCTCAACCCCATAGAGGGGTTGTTACAATCACGAGTTCTAAGCTTGCATAGAACTATCTTCCTTCTAGGCGGTATCCTTCATAGTTTGGCATCTCTCTGGCTGCACTCACCTCCCACGCTTGGCTTGACAGGCAATTCCTCCACTGTCACTTTGAAGGGTCGTCATCTCAACAGTTGGAGAGACTCATCTCTGTCAGCAGCATTTCACGGTTACTTCTGGCTGATTTGAAGTGCTGTCCCAGGTGACCTTCAGGCTTCAGAGGTGACAGCTTTACCACTCAGCCAGACCTCCTGCCCCATATGGGCAGATAAGGGTCAGGGTGGCCTTGGTTCAATTCCCCAATGAGCTGTGAAGTGCTTGTCACTCTCTTTCAGATCACTCCAAATCCTATTCTTTCTCCCCCCCCCACCGATGCAGAAGTACCAGAAAGGCTACCATTGCATCCTACAAGGAGATCTTAAGGAGATCTTCCCATCAGAGCTCTGAGCAAGTGAATTCGCACACTTTCAGAAACGTTTTCACAACAGCCGTAAGGCAGGCAGTGCTGCCATAACACTAGTTCCACCAGTGCTATGAGTCTGTACGATTGGGCTGCCCAATAGGTATAACATATCAAAGGGGCATGGGAACATAAAAGGTTAATCTCAGAAACCACCTGGTTTATTGCGGCATACCCTGCATGCACAATCCTTGACACGTGCGTAGGACCTCAGAATCTATTACATCAATCATATATCCCTAAGTACCTGCCGTACAGAACTGAGAATAGGTGTTTTGTTTGGAGTCAATGAAACGTGAGCAACAGCTGGGATGTAGATAGTATGTGTCACATGACTGACCAACATGATGCGATAACATTTGAGGGGAATCAGCTTCGCAATAATGAGCCAGGAAATTGGTTGATTTGTAAAAGATGTGAGCAGTGATCAGATCAGGCATCCCAGCCTAAGAATAAGTCAACAGCTTTGCACCATGTCCACATTCATTTACCTTCCCAAAAGGAAATCCAGATGCTACAAAATTGTCAAGTCAAATAATTTTTCTTTCCTGATTTTATGGCTCATTGGGGAAAGAAGGGCTAATTGCATGCTGTAGCAGCTTTCAGTTTGTAACTGCGCAGTCGTATGCATGCCTACTCAGAAGTAGGGTGTATTGAGTGCAATGGGACTTACAATCAGGGTATAGGATTGCAGCCTCAAAAGGCCAGAAAGAAGAAAACATGTCTTGGACCGCCTGTACTTTCAGCAGCCAGTGGTCTATGAGGCCATCCCATGCTGCCTCCATCATTCCCTGGTCCCCCTTGGGGCCTGGCCGACCACCAAAACCAAACTACAGTGCCCACAAAATTTGGTCTATAATCTTAAACTTAGCTGCTTAAACAGGTCCTGGAGGAAGCTGGATCTATTCAAGTCTGGCTTCAGGCCAGGGTTCGAGACAGAGACTGCCTTGATCACCTTGGTGGATGTCCTGTGCCAGGGAATGGGTAGGGGGAGTGCATCCCTGCTGGTCCTGATGGACCACTCAGTGGCCTTCACCATCAACCATGGTGTCCTTCTGGGTTGGTTGGCTGACCTGGGGCTTGGAGGCACCGTTTGTAGTGGTTCCACTCCTTCCTGGCTGTTAATTCCCAGAAGGATGCTTGTTCTGCATTATGGCCTCTTAGGTGCAGGGTGCTGCAAGGTTCCAGTCTATCCTGCATGAAATTTAACTTCTACATGATGCCACTAGGAGAGGTCATCTGGATGTTTGGGATGTTTGGATGACACCCAGCTTTATCTCTCCTTTCCTCCTGAGTCCAAGGGGGCAGTCAAGGTCATACCTGGTCACTGTGACCCATGCCCTCGTGACATCGAGATTAGGCTACTGCAATAAACTCTACGTTGGGCTCCCTCTGAAGATAGTCCGAAAACTGCAACTGGCGCAGAATGCGGTGGCCCAAGTGGTTGCTAAAGCACATCAGTTCAACTCAGTCAGGCCACTACTTCAGTGACTACACTGCTTGCCAATTCATTTCCAGGCTGAATTCAGGGCATCCTTGGGCCGATGCTAGCTGCTTGCTTCAGCCCAACAGCACCAGGGCTGACGCCAACTGGCACCATCCCGAGTTTCAAAGTGCTAGTCGTGACTTTTAAAGCCTTTGGTTCATGGTATTTGAGACCGCCTTCTTCCATTCAGTCCTACCCTTAGATAATGGGGGGGGGGGCTTCTGACTGTGCCGCCACCAGAAGAGGTGAGGGGGGGGTGGCTAGGAATAGGGCCTTCTTGGCAGTGGCTCCGTTTATGAGATGCCCTTTCCCTTGAATTAAGAATGGCTCCTTCTCTTAAGAACTTTTGGCGGGGCCTGAAGATGCTTCTTTTTAGGAAGGCGTTTGAATGAGTGGTTGGCTGTCATATTTTTTTTAAAAATGAAATTGTTTTTAATGATGATCCAGTTGTTTGTTTTAATCTGTTTGTATTCTGATCTTTAATGTTTTTATTTTGTTTTAATATTGTTTTCATCTATTTTTTGTAAGCTGCCTTGAGTCCCCTTCATTGTGGGAAAAGGCGGGGTGGAATTTTAAATAAGCAAACAATAAATTACTAATCAACCTCACGGGTGTCAAGTGGCTATAAACAACCTGTGTGGAAGATTCCAATCTTGATTATTCAATCCTCATTGTCTATTAACTGATCGCCACACTTCCGGCATTAACATCTATCATTTATTGTGGTCTGTCCTCACTTGCATGGACATGTTTCCATTATCTGTAGTTCAGCTCAGTCTGGGAAATGGAAAGACCTCCATAGGGTTGAGAAGGCTCCACGCATTCCCACAAATCACGCACGCAAGTGACACATAGGCCCAGGCCTGGATTAAGCTAGTGTGGGGGCCTGGGCTTCTTTTATAAAGGGGACCAAAATGAAAAAATACACAAAAATATTAAAACAATTTATTTACTTACATAGTAAGCCCACCCCCAGCCCCATTTCACTTTCCCCCCCAATCCTCCGCTGGCTCGTGCAGAGTTTACCTGCTCTGGTGAGTGCTAGTCTTCCACAGTCACCACAAACTATTCTGTTGTTAGAACATGCTTTCTGGCAGGTTTGCAAAAGCCAGCACCGGTGGAGATAAACTCAGCCCCAGCACTGAGGCACAATGGGATTATGCTCTTAGCAAAGTTAAATTGGAATGAAATTACTTATTCATATCATGCAATCAATGATGTCTGTAATGATTGCATATCATGCAGCATGCAGCTCCCCCGACATGTAAACAACAGGGTTGCCAGATCGTGAGATGCTGATATTTCATCAGAGACAGCTTGTGAGCGTTTGGTGCGGGGCCCTCGAAAAGGCAGGCCCCTTGGCATATGCTACTTATGCTGTGCTATGAGGTTAATCCAGCACTGCATGGGCCAAAGTCCCAGCTCTATACGTCTAGTAGTTCATGTAGGCTCTCACCGTGTTTGAAGCAGCATGTTTCAAGAGAAAATCTCACACATGTCGAATTGTTCAAAGTTAAGGAATTGATTTTCCACAACGTATTTCCCTAGTAGATGAACCTAAGAGTTTGCTTCAGTACGATGTATTTCACTCTGCTAACAGGCACTTTTCCATATAAATGTAACCGTCAGTCATAATTCTTTATGATAATGCCTGCCGAGAGGCATATAAGAAAAATAAACATAGCTGTTAACAGCAGGAATCTTCACCGTTGGCAGTAAAGAGAAAAGGCCGAATTAATTTATGCCACCAAATGATGACCTCAAAAAGAAATATATACCTGTGAAGATGAGCCAGCTTTTCACTCACACCCATATGCAATTCATCTGCTTTTCCAACTGGACTGAAAAACAGAGGGACAAAAAAATTTAAAGAATCTTTGAGCTATCCAGGAGAATATCCAGGCCTGACCTCTGGGGCAATGGGCCAAAAGCTGCCTCCCCTTGCCTGATGATGTGCCTGATGATGTGCTTCTCCATGCTCTAGTCCAGCTATCTCCAAACTGTAGGACCACTGTGCACGAAAAAAAACCCTTCTCCATTCTGTGCTGCTGCTGCTGCTGCTGCTTATTGTCCCCTCCAATCATTACAGGAAGTCGCTCCAGCCAACTGCTTCTACCCGGAATTCCAGGCACAGTGTCTGCTGGGGTGGTGGAATGTGGATGCAACTTCCAGTGCGACTTCCTGGAATGATTAGAGGGGAAGATAAGCAGCAGCTGCATGGAAATGGATGCGCCACGCACAGTGGAGAAGTGTTCTTGCAGTGTTCTTGCTGGATCCGGCCCACAGGCTGGGGTTTGGTCCCTGTTGCTCTGGCACAGTGATGGCGAACCTATGACACACGTGTCAAAGCTGACACTCCGCAGTGTTGGGGGTGACACACTAGCATTCATCAATGCCTGACAAAAACTGCGTTTGTTTTACTCATTTTTCATTTTTGTGATTATTTTATGTTTCTTTATATAATATATAGCACCACACATGATTAGACTGTATTTTTTGTTTAAATAAATGAATATAAGGAATTGTTTCTCTTTTGTTTGGGAGCAGGGTTGACACACCAGCAGAGTCAAGTTAAGCATTTTCCTGAGTTTTGACACGCCAAGCCCAAACGGTTCGCCATCAGTGCTGTAGCACAAGGGGGTCAAACTCATTTCATACAGTGGACCAAACAATATTAATGGTGTCTGTTGAGGGCGGGAAGTGACATCATTAAGCAGATGATAGAACATTTTGTTCTCATATAGAAACTCAATAGCTGTAAATGACAGCTAATGTTCGTAATTTAATGAGAGCCCATTTATCAGACTTGGAGAGACCAATTATAATTGAAGGCAAGAGAAATTGCTTCCAGGGGCCACTTCAGGCCCACGAGCCTGATGTTTGGCAGACCTGCTGTAGCCCATCACTCCCTTCCCTTCCACATTTCCTCTTTCTCTCTGATCACCTCTTCTTTCCCCAATCCAGTGAATGGAACAAGAAAGAGGGGCAATGGAGGCAAGTAGGCAGGCAGAAATGGAAACACGCAACCCAGCAATCTGCTGCCTGAGGTGACTGCTTCAGTTGGCCTCATTGATGGGCCAGCTGTGCAGGAAAAAGGAAACTGTTTTCTGCGTGTCTTGTTCTAGAAAACTGCCCTCCATTGAGTCAGACCCCCTGGTCCACCTAGCTCAGTGGAGAACCCTTTTTGAGAGAAATTCTCCACTGAGAGAAAATTTCCAACAGAAATTCTTTTGACCTGGGCATGGCCAGCCTGGGACATTCCACAGGCAAAGCAGATGCAATTCAACTGAGCTGTGGCCCCTACCCTTATTTGATTGCATTTCTTCACCACTTTTGGCTTTTATTTTTCACTATATCTGAAAATTTCACTATATTTTAACATGTCAGGTCTTTCTGACATGCTAAAAACGCAAAAGCCAAAATAAACCTTGAAAGATGACAGATTAAAACATTGATATAAACATAAGCCTAAACTCCCAGTGAAATATGCATCTCAGCAGCTCCTATGGTGCTTCCAGAAAATGTTCTCACAGTTTGGCAATTCTCGACAAAGTGGCTGCTTCACCGGTGCATTTTGCAAGAGGCAGCAGAGCGGCAAAGCAGCAGGGTGGGGGCTATCCAGTGTTTTGCACCAAGTGCCATATGTATGACTATATGCCTCTTGGGCATAAGTCATGGGTATGTCCTCGCTGCAAGGAGCTCCAAGCACTCAGGGAGCGAGTCTGCTCCCTAGAGTCCTTGGTTGCGGACCAGGAGAAGTAGGGGCAGGTAGAGAGGGACCATGGTGAGACTTCCGGGGACTTGCAGGCTTCGTCCCACCCTCAGAGGGGCAACCCCTTGGCTGCTGCAGTAAGAAGTCTCAAGGCTGGAGGACGTCCCTCTGGAAAAGAGGGAAACAATCCTCTAGGGGGGTCCCCTTCTTCAGGTGACGGGCCCATATCCAGTCGCACTAAGGATACTCCTCGGTGGGAGGGGGGGTCGGGGGCTTCTTGTAGTGGGAGATTCTATAGCTAGGAATATGGAGAGGGGGTCTATGACGGATGTGAGGACTGCACGGTGACATGCCTGCCTGGTGCGAAGTTTGCCGACATCACGTCTCCTCTAGATAGGTTGGTAGAGAGTGCTGGGGAGGAGGTAGCAGTGGTGGTGCATGTTGGCACCAACGATGTGGGAAAATGTAGCCGGGCAGTCCTGGAGGCCAAATATAGGTTGTTAGGGAGGAAGGTGAAAACCAGGACCCCAAAGGTAGCGTTCTCAGAAGTGCTGCCTGTTCCATGCGCAGGGCCAGGTAGGCAGGTGGAGATTAGAAGTCTCAATGCGTGGATGAGATGGTGGTGTCGGGAGGAGGGGTTTAGATTTATTAGGCACTGGGGAGCGTTTTGGGGCAAGCCAAGCCTGTACAAGAAGGACGGGCTGCACCTGAACCAAAATGGAACCAGACTGCTGGCGCGTAATATTAAAAAGGTAGCAGAGCAGCTTTTAAACTAAACCCCGGGGGAAAGCCGACAGGAGCCGAGTGGCATCCGGTTCAGGACTCCTCAACCCTAGGGAATAAGGGTGGCGAGGTGACAGAAGAACAAGTGTAGTGTAGGAAGGATAGTGTAGGAATTACGAGTAGAAACGTGATGGGAAGTGATAGTGAGTTCAGCAGAAATAGAGACTGTAGAGCTAAAGGTGGAAGCAAGCAGTCCTTCTTTGGGGACCCCATATACAGGTGCTTTTATACTAATGCTCGGAGTCTTCGAGCAAATATGGGAGAATTGGAATGTTTAGTGGCTAGGGAGAATATTGACATAGTGGGCATAACAGAAACCTGGTGGAATGCGGTGAACCAGTGGGATACCGCAATACCAGGCTATAAACTTTACAGGAGGGACAGGGAGGGGTGTGTTGGAGGTGGGGTGGCCATCTATGTCAAAGAAAGGATAGATTCCAGAAGTGTAGAGGTTGAAGGTGTGTCTGACTCTACCATAGAAGCATTGTGGGTTAAACTATTAGGTTCAAGGAGTGATGTAACAGTGGGTGGGTGTTATCGCCCCCCCCCCAGATCAAAAACCTGAAAGGGACCTTGAGATGAGGAAACTAATTAGGGAGGCATCAAAGAGGGGTAGGATTGTGGTCATGGGGGATTTTAATTATCCCCATATTGACTGGGTCAATTCGTGTTCCAGTCAAGAAAGGGAGACAGGGTTTCTTGACATGCTAAATGATTGTGCCTTGGAGCAACTTGTCAGGGAGCCCACCAGTGGACAGGCGACTCTGGATATAATCCTGTGTAACACCCAGGACCTGGTTAGGGATGTCAATGTTACAGAGCCATTAGGGAACAGTGACCATGCTGAGATCTGTTTTGCCATCTATGTTGGGGGTAATACACCAAATAGATCTGATACAAAAACCCTTAACTTTCCAAGGGAAAATTTCCCACAAATGAGGAAACTAGTTAGGATGAAGTTAAAAGGGAAGGTGAAAAAAGTCCAAACACTCAAGATAGCATGGAGGTTGTTTAAAATAACAGTAGTAGAAGCCCAGGGGAAGTGTATCCCACAAGGAAAGATGGGCTCAGCTAAATGCAAGAGGGTGCCAGCATGGGTTACGGGCAAAGTTAGAGAGGCTGTAAAGGGCAAGGAAGCTTCCTTCCGTAAGTGGAAGTCTTGCCCAAATGAAGAAAATAAAAAGGACTATAAACTCTGGCAAAAGACATGTAAGAAGGTGATATGGGAGGCCAAGAAAGACTTTGAGGAACGCATGGCTAGCAACATAAAGAGGAATAATAAAAGCTTTTTGAAATATATTAGGAGTAAGAAACCTGCCAGAGAGGCAGTTGGTGAGGGAGGGAAAGGGGAGATAAAAGGGGACTTCGAGATTGCAGATAAATTAAATGAATTATTTGCATCTGTCTTCACGACAGAAGACCTTGGGCAGTTACCACTGCCTGAACAGTCCCTTTTGACTAGGGAACTAAGTCAGATAGAAGTTAAAAGAGAGGATGTGTTAGATTTAATTGATAAATTAAAGATAAATAAGTCACCAGGCCCAGATGGCATTCACCCAAGGGTTATTAAGGAGCTAAAGAATGAAGTTGCTGATCTCTTGACTATAATAAGCAACTTGTCCCTTAAAACTGCCACGGTACCAGAGGATTGGAGGATAGCAAATGTCACACCAATCTTTAAAAAAGGTAGGAGGGGGGACCCAGGAAACTATAGGCCGGTCAGCCTCACATCCACTCCAGGTAAGATGGTGGAAAGTCTCATCAAAGACAATATCCTAAAACATATAGAAGACCAAACCTTGCTGGGGGAGAATCAGCATGGCTTCTGTAAGGGTAAGTCTTGCCTCACAAACCTTTTGGAATTCTTCGAAAAGGTCAACAGGCATGTGGATGTTGGTGAACCAGTAGATATTTTATATCTGGATTTTCAGAAAGCATTTGACACAGTCCCTCACCAAAGGCTGATGAAAAAACTTCACAGTCAGGGAATAAGGGGTCAGGTCCTCTTGTAGACTGAGAATTGGTTGAGGATCAGGAAGCAGAGAGTGGGGATTAATGGGCAATTTTCACAGTGGAGAGAGGTGAAGAGCGGTGTGCCCCAGGGATCTGTCCTGGGACCAGTGCTTTTTAACTTATTCATAAATGACCTGGAGACAGGCATGAGCAGTGAGGTGGCCAAGTTTGCAGATGACACTAAACTTTTCCGGGTGGTGAAAACTAGAAAGGATTGTGAAGAGCTCCAGAAGGATCTCTCACAACTGGGAGAATGGGCAATAAAATGGCAGATGCATTTCAATGTAAATAAGTGCAAAGTAATGCATATTGGGGCAAAAAATCAAAAATTCACCTATAGGTTAAAGGGTTCTGAGCTGTCAGTGACAGACCAGGAGAGAGATCTTGGGGTGTAAGTGGACAGCTCGATGAAAATGTCGACCCAGTGTGCAGTGGCAGTGAAGAAGGCAAATTCCATATTAGGGATAATTAGAAAAGGGATTGAGAATAAAACAGCCAATATTGTATTGCCATTGTACAAGGGAATGGTAAGGCCACTAGAGTAATGCGTACAGTTTTGGTCCACATCTCAAAAAGGACATAGTGGAATTAGAAAAAGTACAGAAAAGAGCAACTAAAATGATTACTGGGCTGGGGCACCTCCCTTACGAGGAAAGGTTACAGCATTTGGGGCTCTTTAGTCTAGAAAGAAGGCGTCTGAGGGGGGACATGATTGAGACATAGAAAATTATGCATGGAGTGGATAGAGCAGATAAAGGGACTCTCTTTTCCCTCTCACACAATACCAGAACCAGGGGACATCCTCTAAAACTGAGTGTTAGGAGAGTTAGAACAAACAAAAGAAAGTATTTCTTTACCCAGCGTGTAATTAGAATGTGGAACTCCTTGCCATGAGATGTGGTGATGGCATTGGGCCTGGATTCCTTTAAAAGGGGATTGGATAAATTTATGGAGGAAAACTCCATTACAGGTTGCAAGCTATGATGGGTGCGTCCAGTCTGAGATTAGCTGGTCGCTCATCATGTGGACCAGGTAGGAATTTTTTTCTGTCATCCAAATTGGCCAAGTATGGATGGCAGTTTTTTTGCCTACCCCAGACTGGCGAAGGAGGGATGGGAGTTCAGTAGGTTACATGATTTACATTGTGCTTAATAAAGTTAAACCCCAACCTCAGTCTGGTGTCTTCCTTGGGGGTGGTTCAAGGGTAATAGGCTATTGTAGAATGCCAGATGCAGGGGAGTGGCAGCAGGACACAAATATCTGGTTGTCTTGCGTGCTCCCTGAGGCATCCGGTGGGCCACTGTGAGATACAGGAAGCTGGACTAGACGGGCCTTTGGCCTGATCCAGCAAGGCTTTTTCTTATGTTCTTATGCAGGCCCAGGAGTGTTGCAAATGCGCCATAAAGTGTGTTTGCACCACTCTCAGTATCAAGGAGGACAGCAAGTGGACATGCGCCAGATTCCCTGGCAGAGAGTCGTCCAAACACGCTTTACAGTGATTTGCAACATTCCTGGGCTGGCACAAATTACTTGTGATGGCCTAACTCCAGGTTAGGATTGTGCCCACAGTCTCTGGCCACTGCTGCCTATTGTTCTGCCACCGCCAGCACCAGCCCCCTCCTGCTCGCCCCCCAATTTGGTACCAGGCTCCCAAGCACCTGTCGCTGCCATTAAAATTTTAAATGGACAGCCATGCTGCTACTCACTAGAAAGCTACTGAGGAGCTCCAAAAGTCTTCGAACATCTTTGTCAGAATTTGGGTTTGTGCACATGCACAGTAGGCAACCCAGAAGAGGCAGCAGCACACAAACTCAACAAGCAGATCACATGGCAGCAGTGGAGCAGCACAATCGGAATGTAGATTGCGCGGTCATGACAAGGATGGCGCAATTAAGGGTGGGTGGCCAAGCTGAATCCCCAGCAACCTTTTGCCAGGGGCAAAGGCCCCCCCCAACCCATAGTTAGCAATGCCACTAGGTAGGGGGCACTATTTGTTTCTATGCAGGGAGGGCCTTGGTTCTAGTAATACAAACGAAAAAGAAATTTCTTCGTAGCAAAGGAAGCCAGGAAGGATGAAGAAGACACATGTTTTGTCGTTTTGAACTGCATACTATGAAATGTTCACACCCCTGTATCAACAAAAATACTTGAAGTAAAAGGCGGAGGAGGAAGAGCAAAGAATTAAGTGCTGGGCCCATTTCTGATTTGAAGAAATATTTGAAATTTAGTAGGTTGAGGGTGTAACCTTTTCTTTTATGGGGAACACAACTTTTTTTCTAAATAACCATCTGTTTGCACTTGCATCTAGGGTTTCCTATAGTTTATTCCCAAACTGAAAAATAAAATAAAATATTTGGTGCTTTTTCCAATTACCATTCAATCCAATGATATGACTGCCAAGGATATTACTGTTACGCCTTTAGGCAAGGGTGGTTTGTTTTTTGTTTTTGCCTCGGAAATATATTAGTGCCTAAATGATCAGTTAGCATTAAGAGTCATTGCTCCTCAACTGACTTTTATTGTTTGCTCTCATTTGTCCTAGCATAATTCCATTTCTATGGCCAATTTCAAAATGTTCCCAAAATATGGGTTACAACCATAAGGTGCACAATCCAGCTGCTATCCCTTTTAGAGCACAATCTACACTATGCCGGCCTAGTAAAGCCGACATAGCAAGGCCATATCCCAAGGCCCATTAGGAGGCAGCAACAGCAACATGCAGGACAAGGGAAGGTTTTCCCCTTGCACCCGTCTAAGCCCCAGTCTTCCTATGGGCCTGCTTGGATCTGCGCCTGCTGTTTTGCAGACACAAAGGAACGTGGACAGGAGCGTTTAGGTTTTGGCACTGCGGCCGTCCTGCATCACAACCAGTAGTGTCATTCTGTAACGAGCTGCCGGAACACTAGGTGGGACTTACCGCCTGATTGGCTGCCCGTTCGTGACGCGTCACTGCCTGCCCGCCCGCCGCGCGGGCACCCCTGGCTTCGGAGGGAGTGCCCGCTTGCCTGGGGGGCTCACTGGGTGCCTAGGCAGGCCACGGAGGGGTGTGCCAACCGGAGGGAGCCCCCATGGCGGGTGGGCGGGCGGCAACACGTCACGGACTGCCTGTCAATCAAGCGGTATGTCCCGCCTAGCGTTCCAGCAGCTCGTTATAGAATGACACTACTGATCACAACCCCTGTCTCCACCCACGGCACCATCCAGTTATGCCCCCAGAACACCTCTGGAATGTCTTCACGGAGGCCCTGCACTGACCAAGTGACACTGGCGAGTGGCTGACACTGCTGACGGTCACAGCGGCGCCCGAGCGTTGGCGCTATGCTCTTGCGCCGGCCGAGCACCATAGCACCGATGCGGATGAACTTTATGGCACTTTTGCAACACCGTTCGGCCGGCGCAAGAGCGCAGCGCTGGCGCTAAGGGGGGTATAGGATTGCACTGTGAATCTTGTTAATTTCAATAGAGAAGCACAAGTTTAAAATTCTCTCACTCAAATCAATGAGGTTTGATGTCTTAATTTGTGCTTGATTTGTTTGTTTTCAATTTAACCATAGAAATGCTATCTAGGGACACATAGCATGGTTCCAGATCCTTAAAGGAAATATCCAAATAAGGCTGCAATCCAAGGGCTCAATTCTATCCAACTTTCCAGCACTGATGCAACCACAATGCAGCCCTAATGTAAGGGAACAAATGTTCCTTAACATAAGGAGATGTCCCTGACTGCCCCTCCACTGCAGGATGTAGCACATGTCCCATTGGCATGGCTCATCCATGCTGGAAAGTTGGATAGAATTAGGCCCCTAGTGTAGGGTTGCCAGATACAAAAGAGGACAGAGTGCCTATAATCATTATATAGAAGCGGGAATTTGGGCAGGTGCAGCTTCTGAAACCCTTCTACATCTGCCCAAATTCCCTCTTCTATACAATAGTTAACAGTATAGGCACTCTGTCCCAGTTTGTACCTGGTAACCCTACACTAGTGTCTTATACGAGAGTAAGTCCCACTCTAATCAATGGGATTCACCTCTGGCCAGAGGAACGTAGGATTCAACTGCTAAAGTACTACTGTCTGCTTTTTGTGACCCACCAATTGTCAATTCCATGACACAGGGCTGAGCTTTCTTTGAACTATTGCAACTAACTGGGGAACATCTCCTTGGCATACAGATAGTTATTCCACTCCACCTCAAAACATTTCTTCACCATATGTTCACAATGGGAGTATAATGCACTTACCCATCTGCCACATCTGGTGGGCCAAAACTTGCCCTGAAGAGTCCTGCTTTCACTCTATCCAGTGATGTCATCTGGTAATGAAGAACAGGAATGGTGGGCGGGACTTATGCGTGATTGGCTGCCCGTCCATTCCGTTCCGCGGCTGCCCTGGCCTCAGTGGGGCGCCTGCTTGCCGGGGGGACGGGTGGGGGTGCACCGGGTGCCTGGGCGAGCAGCGGTGGGGCGAGCCAACCAGGGGCACACCCCCACGGCCAGGGCAGCCACGGAACGGACGGGCTGCCAATCATGCATAAGTCCCGCCCAGAGTTCCCGTTCTTCAGATGACATCACTGACTCTATCCCATTAAAAAGTATTAGGAGGTATAAGAGGATAAACAGTATGTTGGGCAAGAGGAGAATTGACTTCCATCAGGCCAGCATCTGCACTGCCCATTGCTTTTAATGGAGGCATAACAAGATATAACAAGGTTAGGGCAAGAGTTTCTCAGCACCACTACCAGAGTGGAAATGCTAACAGTAAGCAGATTTGGTCACACGGTGGAATGATACAGACAATAAACAGTGGAAAAAACCATCCCTGTTGGGTGTTCCTTTGCCAGCAAAGCCTTACGTGCACAGACGTATTTCTAAAATGCACCCAAAATGGAACATTAAAAGATTGGGTCACTTAAATGCTCCAATTCTTTTATGGGGTTATTGTCAGTTCTTTTATCATGGCTGTGTGGTTTTTTTTTTAACAGAAAAAAAATGTATGTCGAAATGACCCTGCCTTTGAGCTGTTTCCGAGAGATACTGATCTGCGATAATGTTAAAAACAAGTTTTATTTTTAAATCTGATTCATTGGTGTGGAAAATGTTTCACATATTGTAGGGTCTGTATTCATACTGTTTTCCAGAAAAAGTGCAACAAGTGTGCAATGATGGAATAGCGTTCATTTTGTAATAAAGGATATGACTTTCTTGCCTAGAATTGCTAGAAACCTTTTCCATTTATTATCTTGTACTATTTGATGGAATATCCTCTGATGACGACCCTGTTTAAGAATTGTGTATAATAAATGGAACGTTCAGAGCATCACTGAACTCTCACGCAACTTATGTCTGTATTTAAAAACCAGTTCCAAAAACTACAAAGGCAAGAGGAAGACACTGTCCAGACCCCAATGCATCAAAAACACATTTGGAATATTAATGTTATTACTGCACCCCAATGCATTGCGTGAGATTATTTGTACATTCAGTTGTTATAATCATAGTGGTCTCGTAATGCAAGAAAGATGCAAGACAAAAAGGTGCATCAGAGAATCTCTTGTATTTATCATTTATTGGTGATGAAAGTAAATATAATATTTTGCCAATTCTGACAAACCCCACCCCCTTCCCTGGGCCAACACACTTCCCAGCCCGCCCGCCCCCGCCCAGTTCCTCCCTCCTTCCCACCCTCCCTCTGCCCAGAACCGCTCTTGTTAGGTTAGGTTGTTAGAACCAAGTTAGGCTGGCCCATGAGTAGTGCAGAGAGCCCTCAGGCCAGCTCCACTGGGCTGACGTTGATGTTAGTATCAACCCAACAGCACCAGTGCCTACGTGAGGGTGCCAATCACGACACAAGCTCTAAGTTTGCATCTGCATTTTCAATCCTCCTGCATTTTAAGGATGTCTTTGATCAGTGGCATAGCTAATGGAAGTGCAGCCCAGTGCAAAATGATGCCCCTGAAGTGGCATCACAACAGGAAGTCACGTCACTTCCAGAAGGAACAGCATACCTGGGCTTTTAAAAAAGGTGAAAAATGGGGGTACCCGCATCCTTCCCCCAGTAGTGTGCCCATTCCTGCTGCCCCCAAGGCTGCAGTCACCAACAGTGGCATAGCTAGATCATTTGATACTTCGGGCCCATACATTTTTAACATCCCCTGCCATATGACAAAATTGTTCATTCACTCATATTTTTTCCCATTTTATACTATCTTTCTTCCAAAGAGCTCAGGGTGCATGGTTTCTTCCTTTCTTTTGTCCATTTTATAAGTTATCTAGGTCAGCAATTTTTTCAGAACTGTTGTATTTTCATTTTCAGATTTTTGGCCATAACCTTTGACAGAATGAAGATACTACACTCTGGTTTGTTTCATTGCATTCTGCATGAAATTCCACATAACATGACAGTATTATTCTTAAAAAAAACAATCTTAACAAACCACAGTTTTTGTATGATCCGTTATATTTTTGTTTTCTGGGGATTTGACCATAACGTTTGATAGAGTAATGATATTACACCCCGGTTTGTTTCATTGCGTTCTGCATTGAATTACATTTCCAGTGATATATAACATGATGGTATTATCCATACACACCAAGGTTTTCACCAATTTGGCCACTAGTGTCAAGCTCAGCTTGTTGCCCCCCTAAAGCTTGTTGCCTGGTACAATTATACCCCTTTGCACTTCTTTGGTTACGCTTCTGTCTTTGATTTTATACGGTTTTGTCCAGTGGTGGGATCTAAATGATTTAAGAACAGGAACTATGACTGGGACTCACTTTTGATTGGCATGAGTCGGGATCTGCCCACCGGAAGTGATGTCATAAGCCAGAAGTGATGTCATGGCAGGAAGTGACATCATCAAGCAGGAAGTGATGTTGTAGCAGGAAGTGACATCATCAAGCATGGACTTTGAATACCACAATGGAGATTATGCTAAAGGGAACGGTGCACCCGAAAGAAATAAAGAAATCATAAAATGAATGGACTTGTTCAATGAAATTCTTTACTACATCAGTGTTTCTCTTTGTTACATGATTGACTGAATGGACTTGTTTTTGTACATGATTGACATTTTCCCACCCAAATGATCTTCTGTAAATACCATGACTGAATTTCCTCCTTTTTACGTATTCCAGAGCAACCCCAGAACATGTTAAGAAGGTATCAGACGATTTTAAACTGACCCAACAATTCCAAAAATATTATTGCCCCAGAGCATGTTAAGAAGGCCTGAGATCATGTTAACAACTCCAAACTCCAACAACTCCAAAAGTATTCCAGTACAGAGCAACACCAGAGCATGTTAAGAAGGCATCAGACGATTTTAAACTGACCCAACAATTCCTCTGTCCCGGTTCTTAGAGCAGGACGGGGGAGGAGGGGGGAGCCATGCCGCAGAGCTGGCGCTGGCCTGGCCTCCGTCCCGGTTCTTAGAGCGGCGGGAGGGGTGAAGCTGCGCCGTGGCCCACTGGCCTCCGGAGGCTTCCTCCCCCTCCCCCCGCTCTAAGAACCTGGATGAAGCGGAGGCCAGCGCCGGCTCGGAGAAGCCACGGTGCGGCTGGAGGGAGCCCCAGGCTACCAGGCAGCCTACCTGCTGCTCACGCTTCCTTGCTTCTTTGCCGCGTCGGTCTCCCTCGGTCCGCTGCCTGCCTGGCTCAAAATGAACAGCTGCAGCGTGCAGTGTGCAGGCGCGGCCGAGCAGGGGCAGAGCGCCGAAGGGGACAAAAAAGCAAAGCAAAAAAAAAAAAAAGAGCCAGCAACAAGTGAAGTGGGCGTAGTCAGCCCTAATTGCCACAACCGGAACGTTCCGGCTTCATTACATCACTGGTTTTGCCTAAGCAAAGTAATGACAGATCACAAGTATCATCACTTCAACTATGCATTGTAATCAAGACATTCCTTCTTCATCAAAATCTGTGTTTGCCCATCTCCTTCTTTGTGAAAAAAAGGAAGGCCGTCGGATAAGAAAATGGCACTGCATACATCGTCTGTAGATCCATGCGTGCATAAACATTCAAGATGGTATCAGGCCCGCCTCTCCCAGCTGCTGTTGAGAGACAAGAAGAGTGGCTGCAACATGGAGAGATTTGGATGAAGGGATATAAAGGAGAGAAAAGTTAAATGGTATGATTTTGTAGGAAGCAGATTTTCTGATCTTCAAGAAATGGCAAAGAGCAACACATTTTTGTTCTCCCTTTGGTTAGAATGGAAAAATTTTTAACTTCCAAGTGTCAGATCTGTGCAACAACAGCAATTTCATTCTCTAGATCAATGGTATTCAAACTTTTTGGTCCGGGACCCACTTTTTAGAATGGCACTCGTGTCGGGACCCACCAGAAGTGATATCATCAACCTGGAAGGGATGTTGTGGCAGGAAGTGACATCATCAAGCAAGAAGTGCTGTCATTGTAACATAATAAAATGACACTCCTGAAATGCAAATTGGCATTCTTGAACTGCAGCAGTTGTACAACCATGAACATCTCTGACAGAAAGCAAGATTAGGACAAAATACAATATAAAAGCACTGAACTAAAAACAAAATTTTTTTTAAAAAAAACCCTTACTTGAAAGTTCAAACTGTTAACACAAAAGGAATATAGCAAGAGTATAGTCTGCAGCTTCCAAGATGGCTGCGAAACTCACTCTCAGAATCACCGTCTCTGACAGTGGTGGTAGAAACACTGGAAGCTCAGCATATCCCCCCAGTTCTTGGCTCCTGCTACAGCCATTTTCTGTCCCAGAAAGGCCCAGGGCAGGAGGAGTCCACCTACTTTGCATTGCATTTGAAGCCTGGAGTGGATATGATGGCAAGTGAGAGGTAAGGTAAGATAAAGCACCTTGCAAAACTCAGTCCAGGGCCTCCCTCCAGGGATGCCACTGCCATAGCCTCTGTTCCGATAAGCTGCACGGTCACACACATCACAACACTGCGCAGCAAAAGAAGAGGTCCGCGCGCCAGCACAGACCCCTTTCAAAGGAACATTTTCCTCCATTTTCCTTCCAATTCTGTTGAACTTGGAAGGCTGTTTGCCTGAAGCCCTGTCAAAATGATGGTTTACCACATATCGATCAAAGCAATATTACATGGAAGACTGCTCTGTGAAAGACTTGTTTCTCTGATCTGACAGAGTTGTTTCTCTAATCTGTATCTAATCTGCCTGATGCATTCAGCAAGCCTCCGTTCATCAGTGTGATATATGAGGCCATCTCCTTTGAGATGGAAGCCATTAGCAGCTGCATAAAACATGCTGATAATGACAGTGCATGCAGAAGAATCAGGCACCAGACGCAAGATGCTTCTCCGCCTTGTAGAATATTAATGAAAGGAAAAAGAGGCACTTCATCTCATTCCTGAACTGTTCTGGGACCAAGTGGCATCAGGATGAGCCACTAAATATTTTGTGAAAATCATTTGCTTTGAATTACCAAATCCACTTCCCAAAGCATGAAAGGAATTTCCTTGGCTCTCAGCAGAGCACTGTCATTCAGTTTCATGACTCAAAACATCCTGCATCCTTAGAAGAAGATTGATCTGGTTTCTTATTTTAAAAAGGACGTGAATCTCCTGAGTGCTGCTCCACAGATGCGTGAATAATAAGCGTAAGCTTTTCCCATTATGTGGTAGTATAACTTTCAGTGGCTTCTGCCTGTCTGATGCAACCAATTGATCTTTTTTTGGCCTAAAATGACTGCAAGAAGGCTAGGAATTGCACCAGTTCTTGTCCCCGAATCTAGTCCTCGAATCTGCAGCTGACAAGCCTAGAAGTCAGTTGCAGCCTTGCTCCTAGAGATCCTTTTAACTGCAAATGGCGCAGCAGGAACCCAATACCATCTGCATACAAGCATGTACTCTTCACCACTGAACAATGGCTCCTCTCCAATCTCATTCATTACCGCATTGTTTTCCATTTGAGATAGGACTTTCATAGGATGCCAAACCATTGCTGGTATAGAGAAAAAGCAGAAGTAAACTGACGATTTCTACAAATCAGACTCTGATTCCCTTTAATTTACACCAGCACTGCAACAACTTCACTTTGACGTCAGAGGCCAATAAACTGGAGCACATGTTAAGTGCTGGGATGATAGAGACTAATTAATTAATTAAAAGCAGGTTTCCTAGGCAGCGCATTTGCAACAGGAACAATTCAGAACAAGCCTGCCAGTGTCCTCTGTAACCTCCTGAATGCACTTCATACACATGCAGCTCAGTCCGTTATCACAGAAACACTGTGCTGAGCTGTACAGGATACAGCACATGCCATTGGATGCCAACCCAATGTCAACTCTGCCAGTGCAACTACAGTGCCGCAGGCAGTGACAAAATCCCACCAACTGAATTCCATGTCATTGTACATGGAAAAGTCAACTTACATGATATGCTAAAACTCCTCCAAATGATGGACACATGCCAAGCATTGATACAATGATACTCCAACTTCAGAGCAGGTGTAGGAAACAAAAAAAAATCATAGCAAGCAATGGGCAGGAACAAAAGACTAGAAAATGTCAACTTCCATCAGAGGATATGCATTGTTCCAATTGGTACATCAAGCCCAGTTGCATCTTCTCTGATTGGCAACAGCAACAAGGTGCACATGCGCTCGCTCTCGCTCTCGCTCTCTCTCTCTGAACCGTCACCTTCTGTTTGTCAATCAAGTCTCCTATCACCAAGCTGTAGCCCTTCCCCAACTTTAGAACCTTGACAAAATACATATTTATTTCAGGAATTTAAATCTTGTCTATAAAGCTAAAGGCCTCGTAAATGGTTCAAATTCTTGGGGTTCAAATTCAGAGAGATGCAAACATACTTTTGCCTAGAGCAGGGTCTCTAAACTACAGCCTGGGGGCCACATTTAGCCCGTCACAAGATTTTTTCCAGCCAGCAGCAACTTGGTTTTCTTGCTGGAGCATTTGTTCCATTATACCCATTATATATCCATTTTTACTCATATATATATATATCCATTATACTCATTTTATATCCATTTTTACTCATTATATATCTTTTCTCAGGTGAACCACAGCATTGTTTTTGTGTAATTGTTACATTTCTCTTTTATTCTGAACTAGCTTTTTATTACCCGGCGTTGCCCGGGTAACAAAATGATCTTCCACAGTTTATGAGTTTTGCACCCCTTCTCGCCCCCCCATGCCGATGGGGGCCGAACCCAGACTCCAACTGCGTTGGGAGCGTCACCAGTCGCCTCGGCGACCCCGGAAACTATGGACTCGATGCCAATTTTGCCCATTTTTGGCCGTCTTCACTTCAGGCCCCCTACGCACCCCCACCCCCAGGGGCGCTAGGGTGGCCTGACCCCCAGAGTGTCTGTTGCCAGGCCGCAAGGCACACGCATGCCGAGTTCGGTGCGCGTCGCTCCAGGCATTCCAGCAGGGCATGGCGGACATTGTGTCTTGCACTCCTTCTCGCACCCCACGCCGAGGGGGGGGGCGAACCGGACTCCGACGGTGTCAGGAACATCGCTGCTCGTAACAGCAACCCCGGAAACTGTGGATTCGACGCCGATTTCGGCCGTTTTTGACCATTTTCATGTGGGGCCCCGTGTACCCCCACGCCCGGGGACGCTAGCAGGGGCTGACCCCTGCAGTGTTTGTCATCAGGCCGCAAGGTGTATGCGTGCCAAGTTTCGTGTCGATCGGTCCAGGCGTTCCATCAGGGCATGGCGGACGTTTTGTTTCACACCTCTTCTTGCACCCCACGCCAAGGGGGGGGCCGAACCCAGACTCCAACAGCATCGGGAGCATCGCCGCTCATCCCAGCGACCCCGGAAACTATGGATTCAACACCGATTTTGGCCATTTTCAACCATTTTCACGCAGGGACCCCCACATACCCCCACCCCCAGGGGTGCTACGGGGGCCCGACCCCCACAGTGTTTGTGGCCAGCCTGCTAGGCTTCCGCATGCCAAGTTTGGTGCCAATCAGTCCAGGCGTTCCAGCAGGGCATGGCGGATGTTTTGTCTCGCACCCTTTCTTGTCCCCCACGTCGAGGGGAGGCTGAACCCGGACTCCAACGGTGTCGGGAGCGTCGCTGCTCATCTCGCCGACCCTGGCAACTGTGGATTTGACGCCGATTTCAGCCGTTTTTGACTGTTTTCACGCGGGGACCCCCGCGTACCCCCACCCCCCGGGGGGGGCTAGGGGGCCCCGACCCCCGCAGTGTTTGTTGCCAGGCCGCAAGGTGTATGTGTGCCGAGTTTCGTGCCAATTGGTCCAGGCGTTGCGGAGCCTATGCGAAACACACACACACACACACACACACACACACACACGCTCTTCTTTATATATATAGATTGTATCATGCTGATTACAAAAAGATCCATGTAAAATTTATTCATTCATTTAAATTTCAATCATTCATTTATAAACCTTTCTTCGGCCCACAAACATGTGTAAAATATACGGTGCATTAGAAAGGTTGGAGTCCCCTGGCCTCGAGTGTAGTATAAATGAAGAACGTCAGAGTAATGAAAGAAATCCAGCATAGCTACTACTTCTTAACAACCCACAATGGTTCTGAACATACATTTTCATGCTTGAAACCATTCTTAATCTTAGGGTTCCAAAAGGGCTAGGGAAAACAGGATACATAAATGCCAATAGAAGGACTCTCAGTGGTGCATTTTCCTTGAAAATATTTAGAATTGGAAGGAGAATGGGACACCGTGGAAGATGCTTTGTCCCCATAAGGCCAACCTCCTCTTCTCGTTGAGACAAAGCAGCAAATCACTCCAGGCCCACGACCATCTGGAATCAATGAGGTTATCTCAAGTGATTTCTTTCTTTTTTTTTCAGTGATAGAAACATATGGCTTTTAGACAAAATATTGATTTATGCATGACATTTTTAGAAAGCGACATGGTTCATTTTCTAACACGTGAAAAGCCAGAGCTGTGCAATGAGGTTTCTAAAAACAAGAGATTTTCAATCTGATCCCAATCTGATTGGAATGACATATTTCCCAAAATAAACCAGAGCTTGGATGGACATAGTGTCTAAGACATCCATATCAAACACTACAATCAATTATGGAAAAAAATTCATCGAACTCTTTTGTTTTGGAGACATTTGTCTGGTTCGGACGCAACAGGAAAACATGCTTCTGGCCACAAGAATGAAACTCAGAGAGCCATGGGCTCATGAGCTCCTTCCTCTTCTCTCCTCCTCCTTTGTGAACAAGAGTGAAGCTTCCACTATTGGTTTTAATTAAATTACAGTTGTGTTACTGGATATGCTTGGATGCATGTGTAGCATGCATAGGGTTACTAGAAACAAAGTGGGACAGAGTGCCTATACCTTTAACCATTGTCGAGAGGAGGGAATTTGGGCAGATGCAGCTTTTGAAACCCTCCCATGATGAGCTACACTTGGCCATCCCCCCAAACTGGGAGCTCACCCCATTCCATTGCTATTATACGCAGACGATGCGGTAATCCTGTCGCGTACACATGTGGGTCTAAGAAGAGCGATCAATAAGTGTCTGGAGTACTTTGCTAACAATGATCTCCAGCTAAATTTCTAAAATAATTGTATTTTCAAAAGTTTGGAGACCAAGGAAATGGCACTTTAGTAACCACACGATCGAACAAGTCAAGTCCTACAAATATCTGGGCCTCTTTTTTTCATATAATTTGTCTTGGGCCAACCATCGTAATGCAGCACGAGCAACGGCTTCGCTCTCTCTTCACAAGCTACTATCCATTTTTTCTACAGCAAAGGGGGGGGGCATTTGTGCCCACAGCCCTAAAAGTTTTTCAGGCTAAAAGTGTTGCACAAATCCTTTATGGAATCCCTCTTTGGATTAAATTTTTTAATCAATCTATTGAAGCAATTCAAGCTTCTTTTTTAAGAAAAATCCTTGGGGTCCCAAATTGTGTCTCTTATGCTGCTCTTTGCTTGGAGTCAGGCCTTCGTACGCTAGAGACGATGGCCTGGATCAGAGCCACGAAATTCTGGCTGAAAGTATACTACACAGATGACAGGAACAGCTTGCTACATCATCTTCTAGCTGATGCCTATTTCTCAGACAACTCCTGGTCCTATAAGATTGCTCAAATTGGCATAGCAACTGATTTATTGGGTGCAGTTCCTTTAGCAATGGCTTTCAGAACAATCAAACGCAGATTTTTGGACATTCATGACCAAAATCTTTTGATGGACACGAACAAGTTCTGCTCTCCTCTATTCTTGCAGATCTCGGTGTCTATTGGGTCAGTACCCCTTTATCTCCAACAACTGGAATGCCCTAAAAGAGCAATGACATTGGCTCGATGCAACGCACTCCCTTCTGCTGTACTATGGGGCAGATTTAACGGGTTGCCTCTCCAGGAACGCCTCTGCCCCTGCGCCTTGGGAGAAGTTGAATCCTTAGAGCACTTACTTTTCCAGTGCCCTAAACATGCCAACAGTAGAATAAGATTATTAAATCCCATCATTTGTTCCCTAAGACCGATGGAGTTACCTGAGCTTCTGAAAGCTCTTTTTGAACTTAAGGATCCAGTATTAATTACTGAACTGGCTCGGTTCTTTAGCTCTGGATAGTTAAAACCAACTAAGATCATTTGCTAAGAATGATCCTTAAGGTATACTTCACTTGATTTATAGATTGTAATCAAATGATTCAGCCATGTATTTCCTTTATTACATTTCTCATTTTATTATTTTAATTATATTTATTTATTTTCTCTTGTAGTAAATGCCAATAAAGTTAATTTGAATTTGAGCTGCACCTGCCCAAATTCCCTCTTCTATACAATGGTTAAAGGTAGAGGCACTCTGTCCCACTTTGTTTCTGGTAACCCTAACTGAAGGCACAATCCCAAGCTGCACTGGAACAGCTAGGCTGGTGAGCCTGTGCTGTATCCAGCACAGCTTTGGAGCACTGGGGAGCAAAGGCATGTTTGCGCCCTTGCCCGGGGGGGGGGGCTACAGTCTCCCCTATGAGTTCCTTGGATCTGCAGCTGCTATTTAGCAGGGGCAGAGCCAGGGAAACAGCGTGACCTGGGGATAAAGGTTTGGATGCGGCCTACTGGTCGTATCCCATCTCTGACCCGCTCCCCAGGCTGGCACGCCTCCCGGCCCACCCCTTCCCAGTTCTTCCCTCCTGCCCACCCTGCCTCCACCCAGATCCGCTCTTGCGCCAGCCAAGTTCGGCTGGCACGTGAGTCGCGCAGGTCGGCCGTCGACAAGTGCCGTTGGGCTGATGATGATGCTGGCGTTGGCCCAACAGCACTAGCACCGATGCAAGGGTGCCAGTCGGCCCCTCACATTGGTGCTAGTGCCATTGGGCCGACACAGGTGTCTACTGTCAGCCCAATGGCCATCATAGGATTGCACCCTGTATATCTGATCCATTTGACTGCAAATGGACACAGACACAAAAGACACACAGAAGATACATAAGACACAGAAGGCAGTTAGTACTGGGACCAGTGATGAGTGGTGCTAGTTAGCCAACATGCAGCAATCTCTTGGTTGGAAAAGCAGCTTTAAAAGCAAACTCAGCAGGTGACTTAACTGGTTTCAGGAAGGCAATCCAAGGTCCTTGGGAGGTTTCTTGAAAGGCAACTCACCACCCATTCCTATAGAAACTGCTGTGTGGTGTGGCAGCTGTGCCAGAGTGGCCTCCATTGCATCCGTCAGGGGAGTTTTAGCTGCTGAAGGTCTCCTCAGGGTAAGGGGACATTTGTCCTCTTGCACTGGGGTGAGCCACAGCAGCTCCTATGGGTCAACTCAGACATGTACCAGCGATGTCTGCAAGTCCTTGTTGACCTGTGCAGGTAGTTCAGGCCCGGGAAGGAGGTTTTGATTGGCAGGCACCACCACCAAACCCACCCCACCCCAGGTCAGATCCACCCACCCTGCACCCATCTCCTCCCCATTCCACCCTCCCCTGCCCCAACTGTTGTTGCAGGCTACAGTCCATGATGGGTGGTGCACCACCATACTTGAGAAGTAAACTACCTCAGACTGCCAGATGCAGGGAAGTGGCAACAAGATGCTGGCATCTAGTTGTCTTGTGTGCTCCCTGCGGCATCTGGTGGGCCACTATGAGATAGAGGAAGCTGGACTAGATGGGCCCTTGGCCTGATCCAATGGGGCTCTTCTTATGTTGCTTTAAAAATACATCAAAAAAGAGTTCTAATGACCAAAAACCAAGACTGGAATTTCTGAAAAATCCTACCAACAACATCCTGTTGAATCCCATTTCATGAGGAACAACTAAAGACAAAAATCTTAAAGGCACACATATTTTAAAATATATTTCGATGTAAATTTTTTCAAAGAAAATACTCAGCAAAACCCTCAAAGTTACACTAGAAACCATAAATACAAACAGAAAAACAGTACACTTTTGAAAATGATTCAACATACTCCAGAAGATGTCTAACGGAAAATGTTGTGTCCTATGTCCGGTAAACATTATTTAATGTTAAGCTCATAAAAAAGTTTTGGCCACCGTATTACTGATGTGATTTTTCAAAGGCCTCCTGCTAAAGAATTTTTATAGCTTAGATTAGAGCTGTAAGTACAAAGAAACAGATTGGGCTCATCAGTAAACAGTCTTCATGAAATTGTTTATGTCAATTTACAGCTATGACCTCAGACTGCAATCAAAGCCCTTTGGAAAAATGCACAAGTTTCCTGCGATGCATCATTTGGCCTTTAGTGCAAAAAGCTCAAAAATGTTGTTAGCAACATGCATAAAAGTCCAATTAATACTTTACCTCTTTGAAACACTGAAAGAGATCCTTGGAACGGAAATTTGTTCCAACAACCCTGGCGTATCTCTCTGTTGCTATAAATGTGCTGTGGAACAAAGGGAGAGTGTGACTCAGAAGTTAGACAACTTGTGTCCCATCAAGGCAAGTGCAGCTCAGCAGCCATGTTGAGCTACCTTAAGCCAAATTGAGGCTATCAGCCTTGATTTTAAGATACAGCAACAAGAGAAATTTTTGTTCTTAGTGACAATGGAGCAAAGCAAGTAACTGAGAGGAGAGTGTATTGGAAAAGGCAGAAGATACCCCGAGGAGATAGGGAATGGTATCAGCAATGTCCTCTTGTCCAGGTAAACCAGGGATTATGGGGTTAATCCCAGAACTCCTGCAGCAGGAACACAGCTGCAGGCTGATAAGGGCTCTGGCTCTAAAGGGAGGTTAGCACAGGTGCAGATGGATGTGGCTGATGAATTAAAGCCTGCCCACTGATTGGCTGCCTCAGTATAAAGCTGAAGGCAGGAGCTGGATAGATGCTGCAGGATGGCACCTTGGGTAGGTGCTAGACTGCCTGCCCGAAGGACGGACTGAGGAACTGGCTAAAGGACTAGATAAGGTAAAGTTGTTTTGGGAGACTATTGTTTGGAATTGTTGTAGTTGTATGTCTGCCACGCCCCTGGAGCCACCAAGTGGAGGAGGCAGTTATGACTTGGGCAAGCTGACTGCCTATTGTTTAGTGGTGGGGGTTGTTTGTGCTAGGGTAGTTTGGAGCTAACCCAGTGATGAGGGCAGTTTGGAGGAGGCTGGCCAGCCAGTGATCCCAATCAAAGCTGCTGGAAGAGAGGAGGCCCAGTGGGTGACTGAACCCCCTCCCTCTTGCCTATCTCTGAGGCCGCTCTGAAGGGGAAACTAGTTAGCCTAGTGTGGGCAGTAGGGCCCTTGGGGAGGCCCAGCAGGGAATCTGGCGGAACAGAGAGCAATATGATAATTCTCTCTTTCCTGTCAAAAATACTTCAAAAAAGGGGAGAGCCATTTATCCTTATTAGAAATCTCTGCTATAATGTTATGTCATCAACCTAAATACAGCACACACTTTCATATCTGGAAATTGGCTGTGATTATGGCTTCACCTGAGTAGATACCTACATTCATACAACTAGTAGGTTCATGGTATCATTATTTCAAAAACAATACTATTTTCAAAATATTACTATTGCTATTTATGCAGCACCGTCAAACTACATCTAGTGTGGAGTAACAAAAAAAACGACAAAACTGAGCTCCAAGATGACAGCTGAAATCTCATCCGAGAAGGCAGAGAAAAGAGAGGGCTGGAAGAGCCAATGACCAATGATGGTTAGAGCTAGAAGATAAACAGTAATCACTTTTCTTTATCTAAGATACAAAGCAGTTTTAAGGAGCTCCGCCAATACTAAAGGCCTATGTTTTCTAAGTGTTTCAGTTTCTTCTTGCACAGGCCTTACAACAAATGTGATGACACCTCCCTTGACCCACATTCTGGATTACTCGCGGCAAGGTTGTCAACAAATGAAAGGAAGCACATTCATTTATGTGTGCTGAGACTTCAGTTTGGTTGGAGCTGAAGGCTCACAGCGCAATCCTATTGCGCCCATTGCACCGACTTGATGTCATGCAAGGGGTGGGGCCACATTGGCGCTCAAGCAACGGGACTGGTGCTGCAGGCACAGCTGGTCCTGTTGTGCCTGTGCTGAGCCTCTCTAGTGCCAGCTGGCTGGAGCCTCCCCTACAGTAAGGGGGCACACACTCCCTTGCCATGGGGAGGCTGCAGCCTCTCCTAAGCAGCGCTAGGATATGGCACTGACCCAATTGTGCCCTTAGAAGTTAGGCCAGAGGCTGAAGAGAAGAGAAGAGAAGAGAAGAGAAAAGAGAAGAGAAGAGAAGAGAACCATTATCACAGTGGATGCCTTTGGCTGGCCCAGAGGGGATCAGGCTCCAGCCCAGAGTACAGTAGCTGAGGGGTCTTCACTGAGAGGGACTTAGTCACTGCTCCAGGATTAATCTCAAATTTACTATTATGATTTGTTTCTATCCATTATTATCATTATTTTATCATTATTATTATTATCATTATTTTATCATTATTATTATTAAGATTTATTTTGACTACAAAAGGTATAGGATTGATTCTGTTATCTTGCTGAATCGAACCCTGTCGAAAGCATACTGCACAAGCATGCAACCTAGGATGGCTGGCCCTGGTGCAGCTGAAATTACAAAGCTTTCCACTGATATTTCTGCTGTCTATGAGAATGCTTACAGTTTCCTCAGAGCATGAAAGTCAATATACCCAGTGGAGTTCCTACCATTTGGGGGGGGGGGCGACAAGTGTCCCTGGGCAGCACTCGCTGCTTCCATTGTTGCTGGCCCCCAAAGCCCTCCAAAGGCCTCTGGAGGACCATTAAACAGTACTTCCCCAGTTTTTGTTGGAAAACCAACTGAAGGCATCAGAAGGCTTTTGGAGCACAACAGGATACCACACGAGGCTCCAGGAGTTCCAGATAAGTGGGGGGGGGGGGCGGCAGTGGCTACAAGGAAGCAGGAGGCTGCTGTCCTGGCCCCGGGCAGCAAATGGGCCAGGGATGCATCCTATTTAGTGGTGGGAGAGTTCCATAGAGCTCCTTTTTTATGAATGAGTTGACTAAGCATAAACATTCCAGGCTAGTCCAGCTGTTTTATGTCACTTATGTCCGCTTGCTGGTCTTGTGTGTGTGTTCCAGAACCCAAAAGGCTGCAGGCCATGGAATGTCATGCTCCCAGGGTTTATTGGAGTTCAGCGGCTTGTGCTGAACTTTCATGTTATTTCAATTTGTGTGAGTCGCATGGCTAATCAGATGAATAGTCCATCGAAATATTTCTGGAGCTTCCATTCATTAAAAAATACCTTAGCTCTAGGTGAGAGAGGGAGATGCTGCTGAGGTTCTGGGATAGCCCAGTTATCACACAGGCCGCCCTTTCAGCAGTGCCACTACTGCTGATGTGTCACATCACAAAGCACCCAAGCTGCGCAGTGATCCTTCAGCACAAGCAACTGAAAGAGTGGCCCACTTGATAATTGGGTCTCCCAAATCTTGAAAATATCATTATTTGCATATGGCAAGATTTGCTTGCTACAGTAAAAGCTGAAGTCCAAAATTATTAGTCCTAACTAGTAAAAACCAGGTGCTCCAGATGGTGTTCAAGGTTTCTAGTATTGTCTAGTAAGAAGTAAAAACTACTCTGTCTGTTGGGAAAACCCATTTTTACTGCACTGAGCCACTTGTGCAGTGATACCATTCTTGGTTCACACCAAGAATTTGTCAGGTGCCACTGTACAAAATATTGTTCTTCAAATATGTGCTTGTGCAAAAAAAGAAACTCTTGCATAATTCTAAATGTTGCCATAGCACTTCATGAGAATTAAATACAAATACGTTCTGAACATCCCAGGGCACAATCTTAATCAACTTTCCAGCACTTATATAGCTGTGCCAATGAGACAAGCGCTGCAGTACAGTGAGTAGCCTCCTCAAGGTAAGGGAGTGTTTTTCCCTTACCTTGGAACTACATTGCCCTTACCCCAGTGCTGGAAAATTGGTTAGGATTTTGCCCCCACTGTTTGCCTTCAAGATTAGTTTTTAGATTTCAATACCAACTCTCTCCTATCATATTTTCTCCATGTAATACACTAGTGTTTTGTGTTTTGTTTTGTGTTTTATTTTGTGTTTTGTGTTTTGTTTTGTGGGGGGTTTTTTTTTGGGGGGGGGGGGGTTCAGTTGCCAGTAATGTAGTGGTAATCAGTTTATACTGGCTCAATGTAATAAAAATGGGTTTTTCTCAATCAACCAACCAACAGGTACTTATATATCGCTTTGCAACACGAAATTCACAAAGTGGTTTACAGGCAAATAGTAATAATAATAATAATAAAGTTAAATGGCTCCCTGTCCCAAAGGGCTCACAGTCTAAAAAGAAAAGCAGACCACCAGCAACAGCTACTAGAAAGACTGCGCAGGGGTGAATAGGGACAATTACTCTCCCCCTGCTAAATATAAGAGGAACACCACTGGAAAAAGGGCCTCTTGCCCAGTTAGCAGGGGTGTTACAACAGACACCGTAGTTTCCACTTCTTCCTAGGCTGTACCAGAAACTTTCAACACCATCTGGAGCATCTAGTTTTCTATTAGTTAGGACAGATTTCTGGCTTTTAATGTAGTACAGTGTTTCTCAAACTGTAGGTCGGGACCCACTTAGGTAGGTCATGGAAAGCTGGGAGCAGCCGTCTTGAAAGCTGCAGATCTTATTCTTGCTACATTTCTTATGTAAGTGTTGACAGTTTGAATTTTCAAGTGAGAGGTTTTTTTTAAAAAAAAAGTTTAGTTCAGTACTTTTACAAAATATTTTGTCCTAATCTTGCTTTCTGTTGGGGATGTTTCATGGTTGTGCAATTGCTGCAGTCTAAGAATCCAAGGTTGCATTCTGGGAGGGTAATTTATTATGTCACAATGATGGCAGTTCCTGCTTGACGATATCACTTCCAGCCAAGACATCACTTCCCGACATGAGTACTATTCAAAAAAGATGTAGCAAATACACTATTGTCTATGAAATCTAACTATACATAGGACAAACCTCACAACCATCCCAAAGATGTGCTGTCAAATCTTTGGCCTACAATTTTTTTTTCTGGAGTATAACACTGTATAGCATTTTTAAGAATCATGGTTTTGATCCCACACAACACCTCTGCAGACAGTACTGACACTTTAAAAAATGCATCATGCATAGTTTAGCCTTCTGCCCAAGTTAGCATATCACAGACTGGAATTTTTTTCTGCCTATTCCTAGTATTCCCCACTAACATCCTAGCTTGCTTGCTTGAATCCTATAAGACATGAACACACCAGCAGCAGCAAAGTAGAGAGTCCTGTATTCACCAGAATTGCCATTCATTTCACTATTTAATCCCATTGAAATCTTTCTTTATTGGCAAAATAGGCTGTAAAAAACTAACTAGGGTTGCGAAGTCAGATATATCCAAAACCCGGAGATTTCCAAGATGTTACATGACTGCCAAACCTTGCAAACTAAAGGGAAAAAATGGTACTGGGATAGTACCAGGAATTTAGACTTTTAATAGTAATCAGACTATTAAAATCAGGATTGGCCTTCAAACAATCTAAGGAAGGTTGCTGGGATCTTGTTCTGATTCATAACCATTCATAAACCTGTTTTCAATTGCAGTAAAGTATTTTGTAACCTTTGAGGCATCAGTAAGCCAAAAAAATACTGGTGTTTCCTTTCAAAAAGAAAAGCTGTGTACAAAATCTGAATTTTGTAGTTTATCAAATACAGACCCAGTGGAAATATTACAGCTTCTTTGCGTATGGTAGTGGAGTTGTCTATGGCACTAATAGGCTGAACCCATTTGTATATGCCATTTGTCCTATACAATACAGACATGATCATCTGTGTGATACTAAATGCAGGTGTGTATCACTTAAGGACAAGGATATATTCTCAGATTCCCATCATAATGCAATTAGGTTGTTATGCGAACAGCCTTTTCTTTGTTGTGAAAATGGACACTAGCTGGCTGCCACTGCAGACTATGGATTATATTCACAGCCTCTCCTTTGTTGTATGAACAGACAGGCTACTGGAGACTTGAGTGCTTCCTTAAGAGCAGCCTGTTTTTTGTGTGTAAACAGACACTTGGCTGCAGACAGGCTACTGGAGACTCGGGGACTGATCCTAACGAGCGTGGCATGTGCTTCTGTCACAAAAGGTGCCATAAAGTCACCTCCAGCATGGGCAGTAAGCCATTGCCACCGGCGCTGGGCAACTGCCAGGCCCAAGCTGGCCCCGCACTGCCTAGAGGCTGCACCACAAAAGGCTACACTGTGCCCTTTTTGGGCAGAGCAGGAGAGTGTTCCTGGGTGGGGAGGGGTAGAGCAGGGTGGGATTGGCCTCAACCTTCACTGCCAATCTCAACATTCATGTAGGCCCTCACCTTCGTGCCAGCTAAATAGCTGGCATGGAGGTGAGTAGAGCCATCACCTACACTGCACCCTTACCCCAGAAGAAGGGGGCAAACATTCCCTTCCTCCAGAGAGCCTCCGGCACCAGTTGTATGCCGCTAAGGATTGGGCTGTCCATTGCCTTGTTAAACCTCTTCTCGGTTGTGTTTTGAACCCTGTTGTATATATGGTCAGTAATTAGGCAGAACATGCCTGTAGAAGATCCGGAGGGTTTGAGAACATGCTAGTAAGCCCACGCACACGCCATTACAAAAGCCCCACAGTCTGCCCCGATGTATATAGCATTAGTCTGCATAGACACACTGTATCCAAGGGAAAATCCTCACTTTGATCAGGTATCCAGCATTCAAGATGACTGGGAGGATATTTTCTAGGACAGGCTTTTGTCCAGGCAAGCAAACACTGGGCATGTGGGGGCATGGAGCTTTGGAAGGGCACTGGTGCAGAGTGGGGCTTAGTGGAACTTTCTTGGACACCCTCCTCAACCACATGTTCATTACCACTCAGAGAAGAAGTCTTAGGGCCAAATCCTATCCCATTTTCCAGTCCTGATGTAGTATTATCATCCCAATAAGATTCTGTGGGGGGGGGGACGACACTCATGGAGTATACATTTGTTCGCTTACCTTGGAGCTGCATTGCAGCTGCATCAGCACCAGAAGGTTGGACAGGATTGGGCCCTTAGTAGGGTTATATAGGGTGAGGGGAAATCCCATATTGTATTTGCTGTTTGGCCAAACTTTCCAGAAACGTTTACATTGTTTACATAACTATTAGGTCTTTGGTGGGATGCACACACCTCCATCCTGGGTCTTAATTTGTGTTAAAGCTTTCAGAGCATTTCAGCCCCATATTCTCTTTTCAAGCTGAAGTTGACCTCTGGGAATTCCAGCCAGACAGGAAAGCCCTGGACTGGTAACTTACTTCAAGCCGGTTGTGAGAAAAGGGTCACAGGCGTCTTCCTTTTTATTGGTTTGCATGAGAAGCGGAGATGGCTCCATTTGGTGCACATTTGCAGAAGCCTGAAGCCTCAGCATCCCTTTTCTATTTCATTTTTAGCAGCCTAATCCCAAACCACCTAGAGTGGAACACATTCAGCAGTCAGTAGATGAGCATCCAGAGGCCCACACAGCGGTTGGAGAAAGCTCTTACCATTTATCTGGAACAAATTGCCCACATGGGCCCCAATAAGACATAAGGTTTGGATTAAAAACTGGGTCACACCTAATAAAATCAATCCCACTCTGTGTAAACCCTACAATGGATTTTATCTCCAGGCAGTCCTCCCCCCTATTAGTGCAGACACTTCCCATGGAGGGGACAACATGCAACAGCCTATTTCCCCTTGGAGTGTTTTCACCCCAACTCAAAGCTCAACTCAAGGATTGTCTGGTGACTATTCCAGCTTCTCCACACCAACCTCCAAAGGGGATTGGGGAACCTGAACTGCACTGCTTTCCCCAAGTTGGAAGTCAGCTTTGCAATCACAGCCCAAGGGAGCACCAAACAGCATTCCCAAGCCAGACAACCTCTTGACGTCACTGCTTCCCCTGTGGCTGTTGCTTACCTCAGAGTGTACAGCAAATCCCTGTGTCTACTTCCGGTCCAACACCACATTTGCCAGTTGTGACCCACTTGGTTAATCAAACACCCAACCTTAAGATGGGGTAGGTACAGTGATGTCATGCAGGGGGAACGTGGGGGAACTCAGTTCCACTAGTTAAAATTAGGGCTGACTCCGCCCACTTCACTCTCCCTCCTCCTACCTCCCAATTTCTCTGCAAAGAGCTTTTCTTCTTGGTTGGCCGGCACTCAGAGGATTAAAGGGAGCAACTCTGGATTCCTAGGGGGGCGAAGGCAGTGATATCATTCAGGGGGAACGGACCAGAACGGGCGTTCCGGAACCTAACGGGCTCCGTGGCTGGTTCTCGGTTTCCGACAAGTGCCAATCAAAAGTGAGTTCCTGTTCCTAAATCATTTGAATGATACCACTGGGTAGGTAAATAACTCTGCACCAATCAGGTGTGGAATAAATACTGTTCCAATAGTACCAAGACTACCCCTCCCAGCCCCCTCCATTTCACTTGGAAAATGGAGCAATCTTAAAGGTGAAGCCCCCTGTCCTAGGGCCTGGCATTCTTGCTTTACTTAACTGCATGTCTCTTGACCCACTGAAGGACCAAGACGCAGCCTCGAGAGAATGCAATGTTCCAGGTCCTTGTGAAGCCAGTTCCATGAAGGGCTCTGATCTAAATGCATGGCCTCTAAGGTCTCCCATTAACCCTGGCAACTACCAGCAACCCTGGTCTCAGGTTGCTGTGACTCTGACTTGTTGGTTCTTACTCATGTCATCACAAACCCCTCAGCATGGGTTCTGCAGAGGCAAAAACCCAGGTTGTATGCAAAAGACCCATTCACCACAAGTAAGGAACCATCCCAGGCTGAGACAATGAAGCAGCCATCATAGTGCACCAGATCCTTTTGGGGAACACCAAGAGTACACATAGGCATTTCAAGGGCGGGGAATGCTAAGTTTTGTAGGATCATGAGCTCCTGTGTAAAGCAGCCCAGCCACCTTCAGAGCCAATTGCAGCTTGGAGACCTCACTCCTAGTGTTTGCTCTCTGAGCCGCGAATGGTTCTGAAGGCATGGGGGGAGGGGCCACTTTACACAGGAGCTCCAGGTTCCTGCAAAACTTGGCATTTTGCCCCCTCTAGGAATGCCACTGATGATACAATCTCAAATGGGAATATGAGCAGCAATTTTCATAATTGAGTTGAAGGCAGTGTAGCCAAAGATCCAAGATGTTCCAGCACTGCCTTGGAAAAGGAAATAGTATTTAACTGGCAATTCAGCCTTCCACTTCTCAAGATAAGCACAGGCCTGCTTCTGGTGTGCCAGGTGGTACAAAGTTCCAAAAAAGATTCTAGTTCTGTTTGTACTCAACCTGTTATCCCTGCCTGCTCAGATTGAACACGAGCTCCCTACCCGCTAAGACATTTCAAAAATTAAGAAGAGTTGAAATCTATAGCAGTCGTTCTCAAACCTTTTAGATCGCGACCCACTTTTTAGAATTGCACTCGTATCCAGACCCACTGGAACTGATGTCATTAACCAGGAAGTGATGTCATGGCTGGAAGTGACATTGTCAAGCAGGAAATACTGTCATTGTGACATAGTAAAATGACACTCCTGGAATACAAATGGGCATTCTTGGACTGCAGCAGTTGACAGAAAGCAAGATTAGGACAACATATTATGTAAAAGCACAATATTGTGTAAAAACATATTATGTAAAAACAACTTTAAAAAAACCCTCACTTGAAAATTCAAACTGCTAACACTCACAAAAGGAATATAGCAAGAGTAAGGTCTGCAGCTTCCAAGATGGCTGCTCCCAGTTTTCTATGACCCACCTGACATGAGATCGAGACCCACCAAGTGGGTCCCGACCCACAGTTCCCAACCCACAGGACACTGATCTAGAGGTTACAATATATAAGCAATCCTGAGAAATTAGGAGGCTGCCTGTGCTGCTTCCTCTCAGGACTGGAAACGTGCTGTTTAATTCCCTTGTATTTTTGAGAACTGACCAGGGCAGTTGACCAGCTGCCAGTTTCTTGAAAAAACAGTTAGAAAAATCCAAAATTGTTCTATGTTAAGAAAGAGGAAATTGTTTACAAGAGGCAAACAGTGCTACTACATTACACAGTTCAGCCTGTGTCTGTTCACATCATGTGAAAAAAATGTTGGTAGCAATCATGCACATGTTTGGCCAAACCAGGGGCTGTAATGAGCCTGGGAAAAGTGTATGTTTATCTTTATTGGTAATGCCAGAGATTATTCTAAAAGCTAGGATGATGACGCTTTTTATATCTTGCAATTGGAGGGGCTTCCATAATAACTGATAATGTTCAAGAGAGTAGAAATAAGTGGTTCTTGCCTTTATATCTATATATAAAGTTGACCCACCCCTTTATGATGGTAATCTGTTCCAGAGACATCATTCTATTGTGAAAATATTGTAATGTGAATCCAACACAGTGTTTTTTGGTAATTCATTCCAAGACCTTAAATTGGCGTTTCTGTTACAGATCTAAGCTATGTTCCTCTCTAAAAGGTTTTTTAAATGGTGCCTACTGTGCTCTTTGGGAGCAATAGTAATTATAAAACATAAATTACATTGGTGTGTCTTTCACTCTATAAACTAGAAGGCTTGTGTTTGCATCGGTAGGGATTTTTTTTCGGGGATCAACACAGAATGTGAAATAATGAGAATTTCTACTGAAAACATTACATAAAACAAAATTAGGCTAGACTAGAACCCAGAACCTTCTCTTCCTTGACATGCTAGTTTTGTACGTGCGTGGAGGGTGGAATGAGAAGTACCACTGAAACATTCAATTCACCACATGCAATATGAATTTGTAGAGTGAACAAATACAGGGGGCCTATGTTATGTGCAGGTATGGCATCCACAGATTTTCTATCTGCAGATGCTGAACCAGCCCCACCCATATAGCACCAACTGTGCTCTAGTCAGGTGCAGGGGCTATCTGAAGCCCGGAAAAGCTGCAAGCATCTGCCTGCAACCTCTGTAGCCTTCAGAATGAAGGCCGGTGCATTTTAAAGAGAACTTCTGGTTTTCGGCAGCCTCAGAAAGCTGGCCTCTGAGGCCTTTGTGGATCTCAGAAAACTGTCCGCAGCATTTTAAAGAGAACTTCCAGTTTTCACTTACTACCAGAAGTACATGTGGAAAGCACAATTTGTGCAATCACAGTGATGTTTTCTGGAGCTGCAGAAATCACACTAATCATGGCAGCTGTGTGAAAAAGTGCTGGCCCATTTCCTTAAATGTATTTTTAATAGCACCTTACTATAGTCTCTGCTGGGCCAGGAACTGCCAGCTGTTATATTCATTCTTGCAAGCGGCAACTATGGCATCTTTCAAGTATCTAAGGGCCAAAACACATTACCCAAATGCTTAGTATGGCCTGGTATGCTTGTTCTAGCAGCCTGGAGGCCTTCAAAAGGGAGTGGAGTGGTGGGAGGGGCTTCAGAACTTTGTCCCCATCAAGATTCCATTCCTGATTTCCCCCCTCTAAGCCTCTGTGCAAATTTAAAGAAGAAATAAACCTTCCATTGTCTTTAGAGTGCACAGAGGCATCCTCGTCTACACATGAGGGAAAGGCTGATAAAACACAATTTAGCTACTGCAGAACAGCCAATGCTATTTTATCACAACTTTCTTTGAGGGCAGGCTTCAGAAATACACTAAGTCTTTTCCTAGTTTATTGCTTAATCCTCTTTGCCACTCCACTGTTTTTATTGCTATAATGTCAATTGTGAATAGTTCCATATTAAAAACTGAAACTTTGCCTGGTTTAGAAAAGCTACCTAACACTTTGGAAAAATCATTTAACTGGCTCCAGTCAAACCACATTTTTATGACATCATCCAACAACTGAAGGTACTATTTCTAGACAGTAAGCAATGCCAAGTCAAGGTAGCTTCAACTAATCTGTTCAGCACGCAAGGCCCAAACCCTTGTCTGAATCTACACTTCCAGATAGCTCTCCTGTGCCTGAAGATCCTTATGGAAACTTCTATAATTCTTGCCAGACCAAAAAAGCATCAGAACAGATCCCTTTACAACTTGAATATGTTGTTAGTTTCACATACATATTTCTTTCTCTTTCACCTCCAAAATAACCCCACGGTATAAGTCAACAGTACTCCCATTTTACAGATCAGGCACTAAGGCCAACAGATTGTCCAAAGTATCATGATTCATGATTGAGAAATGATTTGGTCTAGAGGTACAATCAAACCAAGTCAATCGTTATATTGTGGGTTGGTGAGACATTTTTTTTCAGCCACATCTCAATGACTTTTCAAGTTTTACTTGACATTTGCATATTCACCAGGTGATGCACTCAGTCACTCATATATTAATAAAATGGATTTTTTGGATAATATTGAGAGCCATGTCATTGGTCCTTGCCTACTTACTTTTTGTTTCATCAACTGCAACCAGGGGTGGGGGGCAAACATCAGGCTCAGAAGCACAGCATGGGGGAGCAGGGGCATAGCTAATGAAAGTGTAGTCCAGTGCAGAGGGCAAAAAGTTGCCCTGGAAGTGACATCACAACAGGAAATGACATCACAGTTTGTTTTCATTGCATTCCAATGATATATAACAGTGTTATTCAAACTGTGGGTCGGGACCCACTTGGTGGGTCGGGACCTGATGTCAAGTGGAGTCACAGAAAACTGGGAGCAGCCATCTTGGAAACTGCAGACCTTATTCTTGTTATATTCCTTTTGTGAGTGTTAACAGTTTGAATTTTCAAGTGAGGGGTTTTTTTTAATTTTGTTTTCAGTTCAGTGCTTTTCCATACTATTTTGTCCTCATCTTGCTTTCTGTCAGGGATATTTCATGATTGTACAATTACTGCAATCCAACAATGCCAATTTGCCTTTCAGGAGTGTCATTTTATTATGTTACAATGACAGCACTTCCTGCTTGATGATGTCACTTCCTGCCACGACATCACTTCCCAACACTAGTGCCATTCTAAAAAGTGGGTCCCAGTCTAAAAAGTTTGAATACCACTGATATGTAGCATGATGGTATTATTCATATATACCAAGGTTTTTACCAATTTGGCCACTAGTGTCAAGCTCAGCTTTTTGCCCCTAAAAGCTTGTTGCCTGGTGCAATTGCACCCCCCAGCACTTTTTTTAGCTATGCCCCTATGGTGGAGGAGGGGATTTAGGGCACAATCCTAACCAACTTTCAGCACCTGGGTAAAGGCAATGCCACTCTGAAGTAAGGGAACAAACATTCACTAACATTGGGGTGGCCTCCGTGACTACTACTCCACTGAAGGATACAGCACATGCCCCATTGGCACAGCTCTGTCAATGCTGGAATGCTGGTTAGGATTGCGCCCTTAACATCTTGCCCCTACCATTACCCCGAATCAGACAGTAATCCCCCTCCATGTCTCCAGGTGTCCCTAGGTGGGAAGCCACCGCTGGCACCAATGCGTTAAATTCTCCACCCACCCACCCTGATTCCCCACCCCCAAACTTGGTTATTTACCAGCACAACCAAGCTTAGAAAGGCTAATGATGTAATGTGCAGTTTGGCCCTGAGCTATCCATCATTTTAAACAAGACTTGTTTTCAAGCCCTTGATGTTCAGTCCTCCAGTTGATACGCATGCATTGACAGTAATATAAATCTTGGAGAAAAAACAGGAATCTGGCATCATATAATAAAGGAGTTTGCTCCCATATCTGTTCACCTAAGAATGAATAACTTGGCATCAAGAACTAATGATATGCAGCTATGCTGAATCTACTGATTTACTAGCAATCAGTTCAGCTTGCATGACATTTGCATGACGTTAGTCCCAACTAATGGCTTTACCACATTGAACTTCATGTTTTCGTATGCATTTTGTATGCATGTTTCTCAAACTGTGGGTTGGGACCCACTAGGTGGGTTGTGAGCCAATTTCAGGTGGGTCACAAAGCACCTGGAACAGCCATATTGAAAGTATGGGAAGAAGGGATGCTAGAAAGGGCTGTGTGGTTGTTTTGCTGTATCAAGGTTATAAATAGGCTTTTTCTCTTTCTGATTCAGAGTGCAATCCTAAACAGCGTTGGATTGGCAAGGCTGGCCAGCCAGTGCCAAATCCAACGCTGCTTAGGAGAGGCTGGAGCCTCCCCGCGGCAAGGAAACACTAAATAGCAGGCGCAGATCCAAGGAGATTGTATGGCCGAATCCTGAACCCGCCCCCGGGCCCCCCCCCCCCCCCACCCCCCAATCCACATCCAGAAACGGGACAGAGCCTCCCTCATGCCAACCGGCTTCGGTTGGCGCCAGGGGGCCCCCCGTCAGCGCTCTCAAGCCAACGCTACTCTTAGTGTCGGCTTGAGAGCTGTAGCGCTGACACGGTGTGCCGCTCAGCGCCCCCACATCAGCACTATGTCAATCATGTTGACGCTATGACGTAGTGTCGACGTGATGGGCAGCATAGGATTGCACTGTCACTTTGTAATTGGAAAATTTCTGAAAAATATCCCAACATATTGCTGCATTATCAGGAAAGCAGCAGGCACTGGCATCACAAGGCAGCAGTTCCTTTGGTTCCCAGAAAGAATGTCATTCTAAAAAGTGGGTCCTGGTGCAAAAATGTTTGAGAACCACTGACATAGTTCCTTTCAAACAGAAATTTCTCATAATGGCACTCAAATATATGCAATTTGAAAACATTTCTCGTCACCTGGGGAATTTTAGACCACAACTCATTATTTGGGCAGATACCACAGGAGATGGTTTTGATGCCTAGGAATAAATGGTGACAGAAACATCTCACACATGTTTCAAATGCCTCAACAGCTGTCAGACTCTTTGATCCAGATGCCTTACACTATATATCAGCCTCTTTGCAGTGTATTTTGCGCAGTGAGGGGGAAAATATTACTGATTCAGCACTTCTACCACTTTTTCCATGGCAGGGAACAGAATATATATAGACAAGACATTATACTAGTTTGGTTTTGGAAAGACCACAGATGTCTTAGGTTTCACCACATTCCCTCTTTGCCTCACTGTGTTACATAATTT
The DNA here is from genome assembly GCA_029204185.1 of Lerista edwardsae. Lineage (NCBI taxonomy): Eukaryota > Metazoa > Chordata > Lepidosauria > Squamata > Scincidae > Lerista > Lerista edwardsae. The sequence continues at coordinate 8,381,459 of JAJKFI010000012.1, forward strand.
GTCACTGTTCTTAAATAATATATTATTTATGGGGTGGGTGGGTGGGAGTGTGCACACATGCAAAAGAATATGCAGCAAAATAATAGCCAAAAGAGAAATAATAGCCAAAAGAGAAATAGCCAAAATATTGCTGACTATTCAAAAAACAATGACACAATGAAGTTCAGTATCCATTAACTTTGAAGACTGTGTGGGTGTAATTTACAACTGGCCTGTGCATTTGGTGCAATTCCACCATTGGAAACCCCTGAAAATTTCCTCTGAGTGTTGGGTGTCGTAACATGGTGGGAGTCATAACTTGAGTTACAGCTTCCCCATCCCATGGAGAAGCTCCATGTCACTGAGGGCGCAATCCTAACCTGGAGTTAGGCCGGCACAGTTAGGCCAGCAAAGTTTGGAAGGCACAAGGGACACTGTAAGGTAGGTTCGGACCACTCGAGGCCAGCACACAGATGTGTGCCATCCTCCCTGACTCCGAGAGTGGTCCAAATGCGCTTTACGGTGGCTCTGGTGCCAGCCGAACTTTGCTGGCCTAACTGTGACGGCCTAACTCTAGGTTAGGATTGCACAGCTCAAAGAGTCATTCCTGGGAATAGCGCATGGGAACTCTCTTTGCAATGGGGCAGTTCAGTGCAGAAAGGCAAATTCTAGTCCAACACAGTTTCAGTGTGTGTGTGTGTGTGTGTGTGTGTGTGTGTGTGTGTGTGTGTGTGTATGTGTGTTAAAATTGGATTACATTTTAATTAACATTTAAAATTATTAAAAAGTGGCTGAAAAAATTACAGCAAAACTATTGCCAAAGCAACAAGAGTTCACAACATACATGCGCACACACACACATAAGAACAGCCCTGCTGGATCAGGCCAAAGGCCCATCTAGTCCAGCTTCCTGTATCTCACAGTGGCCCACCAGGTGCCCCAGGGAGGAATGAGATAACAAGATGCTTGCATCCTGTTGCCACTCCCTTGCACCTGGTACTCTGAAATAGCCTACTACTAATGTAAGGAGGTTGCACAATCCATCATTGCCTATAGCCCACGATGGACCTTTCCTCCAGAAATCCGTCCAATCCCTTCTTAAAGGCATCTAGGCCAGATGCCATCACCACCTCCTGTGGCAAAGAGCTCCACAGATTAACTACCCGCTGGGTAAAAAAGCACTTCCTTTTATCTGTTTTAACTCTCCCAACCCTCAGTTTTAGCGGATGCCCCCTGGTTCTGGTGTTTCGAGAGAGGGAAAAGAGCATCCCTCTATCGACTCTATCCCTTCCGTGCATAATTTTGTATGTCTCAATCATGTCCCCCCTCAGGCGCCTTTTTTCTAGGCTGAAGAGCCCCAAATGCTGCAGTCTTCCTTCATAAGGGAGGTAATCCCTTATTTAGGGCTGGAGGCCCCAGCCCCGTAATCATTTTGTCACACCTTCGGCACCTTTTCCAGTTCCACTATGTCCTTTTTGAGGTGCGGCGACCAGAGCTGGACACAATATTCCAGGTGTGGCCTTACCATCGATTTGTACAATGGCATGATAATATTGGCTGTTTTATTCTCAACCCCTTTTTTAATTACCCCAGGCATGGAATTGGCCTTCTTCATTGCTGCCGCACACTGGGTCGATACCTTCATTGAATTGTCCACCAGCACCCCAAGATCTCTTCTTGAGCTGTCACTGACAGCTCAGAACCCATAAGCCTATAGGTGAAGTTTTGGTTTTTGCCCCAATGTGCATCACTTTACACTTGTCTACATTGAAACGCATCTGTCATTTTGCTGCCCATTCCCCCAACATGGAGAGATCCTTCTGGAGCTCTTCACAATCCCTTCTGGTCTTCACCACTCGGAAAAGTTTTGTGTCATTCGCTGCTTATCCCTGTCTCCAGGTCATTTATGAACAAGTTGAAAAGCACCGGCCCCAAGACAGATCCCTGGGGCACTCCGCTTTTCACCTCTCTCCATTTTGAAAATTGCCCATTGACCCCCACTCTCTGTTACCTGGCCCTCAACCAATTCTGAATCCATAAGAGGACCTGCCCACTTATTCCCTGACTGTGAAGTTTCTTCAGCAGTCTTTGGTGGGGGACTGTGTCAAACGCCTTTTGAAAATCCAGGTATATGATATCCACAGGTTCACCCACATCCACGTGCCTGTTGACCTTTTCAAAGAATTCCAAAAGGTTCGTGAGGCAAGACTTACCCTTACAGAAGCCATGCTGACTTTCCTTTAGCAGTACTTGTTCCTCTACGTGTTTTAGGATTTTATCTTTGATGAGGCTTTCCACCATCTTACCCGGAACAGACGTTAGGCTGACCGGCCTGTAGTTTCCAGAGTCCCCCCTTCTCCCTTTTTTAAAGATTGGTGTGACATTGGCTATCCTCCAATCCTCTGGCACCGTGGCTGTTTGAAGAGACAAGTTGCATATTCTAGTTAAGAGGTCAGCAACTTCGTTCTTTAGTTCCTTAATAACTCTTGGGTGTATACCATCTGGGCCTGGTGACTTATTTATATGTAATTTATCATTATGATCTAAAATATCTTCTTTATTAACCATTATCTGATTTAATTCCTTAATTAGGAAGGGCTGTTCAGGCTGCAGTATCTGCCCAAGTTCTTCTGTTGTGAAAACGGATGCAAAGAATTCATTTAATTTCTCTGCAATCTCCAAGTCCCCTTTTATCTACTCTTTCCCTCCCTCACCATCCAGTGGACCAACCGCCTCTCTGGCAGGTTTCCTGCTTCTAACATATTTGAAGAAGCTTTTATTCCCCTTTATGTTGCTACCCATGCGTTTCTCAAACTTTCTTGGCCTCCCGTATCACCTTCTTACTTGTCTTTTGCCAGAGTTTGTTTTTCATTTTCCTCAATGGGGCAAGACTTCCATTTACGGAAAGAAGCTTCCTTGCTCTTTACAGCTTCTCTAACTTTGTTAGTCAGCCATGCAGGCATCCTCCTGGACCTTGTCAAGCCCTTCTTTCTTTGCGGTATACACTTCCGCTGGGCCTCTACTATTGTTATTTTAAACAGTCTCCATGCAGCCTGTAGAGACTGGATTCTTTTTACCTTCCCTGTCAATTTCTTTCTAACTAGCCTCCTCATCTGAGGGAAATCTGCCCAATCGCAGCATGGTCACTGTTCCCCAATGGCTCAATAGCACTTACATTCCTAACTAGGTCCCGAGTACCAAACAATATTAAATCCAGAGTCACCTGTCCTCTGGTGGGCTCCATGACTAGCTGCTCTAAGGCACAGTCATTCAGCATGTCAAGGAATCCGGTCTCTCTTTCTTGACCAGAGCACCAGTTGACCCAGTCAATATGAGGATAATTGAAGTCCCCCATGATTACAATCCTGTCTCTCTTGGTCAACGCCCTGATTTGTTTCCTCATTTCAAGGTCACCTTCAGTTTTTTGATCCAGAGGACGATAGCACACATCCCACTATTATATCGCTCTTATGGCCTGGTAGTTTAACCCACAGTGACTCTATGGTGGAGTCTGCCCCACCTTCAGTTTCTACTCTGCTGGATTCTATCCCTTCTTTGATACAGATGGCCACCCTACCGCCAATACACCCTTCCCTGTCCCTCCTATAGTGTTTATAGCCTGGGATTGCAGTATCCCACTGGTTCTCTGTATTCCACCAGGTTTCCATTATGCCTACTATATCAATGTTTTCCCTAGCCACCAAACATTCCAATTCCCCCATCTTTGCTCGGAGACTTCGGCATTTGCATAATAACACCTATATACGGGGTTCCCTAAGGAGGGACTCTTATTTGATCCTTTTTCCCCACCTCTCTTTCTATTGGACAACCTGTCACTTACACTAACGTTTGAAGTTCCATTTCCTACATTACTCTGTGGTACTCCCCCACCCTCCTCTTCCCATAGGGATGAGGAGTTCCAAACCAGACGCCACTCAGCTCCTGTCTGCTTTCCCCCAGGGATCAGTTTAAAAGCTGCTCTGCCACCTTTTTAATGTTAAGTGCCAGCAGCCTGGTTCCATTCTGGTTCAAGTGAAGCCCGCCCCTCTTGTACAGGCCTGGCTTGTCCCAGAATGTGCCCCAGTGCCTAACGAATCTAAACCCTTCCTCCCGACACCACCATCTCATCCACGCATTGAGTCCCCTGAGCTCCGCCTGCCTAGCTGGCCCTGCGCGAGGAACAGGTAGCACTTCTGAGAACGCTACCTTGGGGGTCCTGGCCTTCAGCGTCCTGCCTAGCAACCTAAATTTGGACCTCCTGGCTACATTTCCCCATGTCGTTGGTGCCAACATGCACCACGACCGCTACCTCCTCCCCAGCACTCCTTACCAGCCTATCTAGACAAGGCATGATGTCCGCAACCTTCACACCAGGCAGGCAAGTCACCATGCGGTCCTCACATCCATCACAGACCCCCCTCTCTATATTCCTAACTATAGAATCGCCCACTACAAGGAGACCATGGCCCCCCTCCTGCCGAGGAGCATCCTTAGTGCGACTGGATGTGGGCTCATCACTGGAAGGAGGAGTCCCCACTGGGGGATTGATTCCCTCTGTTCCAGGCTGACTTCCGCCAGCCCTGAGACTCCTTTCCCCAGCAGCTGAGGAGCTGCCCATTTGAGGGTGGGACAAAGCCTGCAAGTCCCTGGAAGTCTCGCCATGGACCCTCGCTGCCTGCCTCTGCTTCTCCAGGTCCACAACCAGGGCCTCTAGGGAGAAGAAGCATTCCCCAAGTCCCTGGAGCTCCTTGCACTGGGGACACACCCACGACTTATGCCCCAGAGGCATATAGTCATACATGTGGCACTCTGTGCAAAACACTGGATAGCCCCCACCCAACTGCTGGCTGTCTGCCTCCATCTCTGTGTTTATTTAGGAAGGAGCTGCCCTGCTTCTCAGAGAGAGGACAGAGTCTGGGGCCCTGGCTTCTTCACCCTGCTGCTTAACTCGCACAGATGCGTAACTCACTTGTTTACCAGGTACTTTGTCACGGATGAGGCACTTGCGTAACTTGCTTGTTTACCAGGCACTTCGTTGCGGACGAGGCACTTCGTTGCAGGACAGCACTCGCTGCTCTTAAGCACTCACTAGAAGGTTCTGCTATATATGGGAAGTCCTTCCTTCCTTCCTTCCTTCCTTCCTTCCTTCCTTCCTTCCTTCCTTTCTATTCTAGAAAGTTCTTCCTTTCTACCTGCCTGAAAAGGGCTGGTCCACACCAGGACAATAGAGGCTGATTGCTGCCCTAGGAATTCAGATAACGCAATTACCTTCTGAAAGGGGTCACTCCCTAGTTGGCCTAGTTCCCACGCTCCTTAGTATTCCACACATGCACACTCATAGCCAAAAGGTCTGTCCAAACAGACCAAACAGTTGGGGGGACCACAAGGGGGGGGTGGATTTTTTGTGGATTTCCTGGGGCAAGGAGTTCTATAGAGTGGGTGATACAATGGAGAAAACCTTCTGACATATCCCCCCAACTGGGCCCCAGATGGGGCAGGAAGCACAAAGCCATACCTTATTGGAAAGGCTGGACCTTCTGGAAGAAGGTGGTCATTCAGGTACACCAGTGCAAAACCAGTGGCCTCCATGTCTGCAACTTACAGGTTTGGATGGCTGTACAGTACTACTAATGCTGTTTGAACTGGTTATGCAACAAAAACTACTTTGTTGAGGGGGGACAGACATAATTGAAACATACAAAATTATGCTTGGGAGGGATGAGTTGATAGAGAGGTCTTCTTTTCCCTCTCTCACAATACCAGAACCAGGGGACATCCACTGAAATTGAGTGTTGGGAGAGGAACAGATAAAAGGAAATTAACCTATGGAATTCCTTGTCACAGTAGGTGGTAATAGCATTTGGCCTAGGTGCCTTTAAAAAGAGATTGGACAGATTTCTGGAGGAAAAGTCCATCGTGGGCTATAGGCCATGATAAGAACATAAGAACATAAGAAGAGCCATGCTGGATCAGGCCAAGG
>JAJKFI010000012.1:8392477-8402831 GCA_029204185.1 Lerista edwardsae
AGCTGCCTGGCTGAGAATGGGACGAAGCCTGCAAGTCCCCGGAAGTCTCACCATGAACCCTCACTACCTGTCTATGCTTCTCCAGGTTGGCAACCAAGGCCTCTAGGGAGCAGACACGTTCCCTGAGTGCCTGGAGCTCCTTGCACCGAGGACACACCCACGACTTATGCCCCAGAGGCATATAGTCATACATGTGGCACTCTGTACAAAACACTGGATAGCCCCCACCCAACTGCTGGCTGTCTGGCTCCATCTCTGTATTTATTAAGGGATGAACTGCCCTGCTTCTCAGAGAAAGGGCAGGGTCTGGGGCCCTGGCTTCCTCGCCCTGCTGCTTCACTCGCACAGATGCGTAACTCGCTTGTTACCTGGCACTTGGTCTCGGACGAGGCACTTCGTCGCAGGAGAGCACTCGCTGCTTGTGTCCACTCGCTTGGAACTGCTCTGCTATATACAGGAGGTTCTGCCTTCCCTGCTAGAAAGCTCCTCCTCCTTCTCTGCTAGAAGCCCTTCCTTTCTGCCTGTCTGAAAAGGGGGTAGCCTCACCTGGACAATAGAGGTTGATTGCTGTCTAGGCAACCAGATAACACAATTGCCCTCAGAACGTAATCCAATCAACCTCCTACAGTAGCTCAATTACCCTCTGAAAGGGTTAAATTACCCTCTGAAATTACCCTCTAAATTACCTTCTGAAAGGGTTAAATTACCCTCTGAAATTACCCTCTAAATTACCCTCTGAAAGGGTTAAATTACCCTCTAAATTACCCTCTGAAAGAGTCACTCCCTGAGTACCTTAGTTCCCACCCTACTTAGAATTACTATATGTCCTAGTAATATATGCCTGACCTTTGTGGCACACTGTATTTTAGACCCCAAATAGTTTAAAACACTAAAACTTTAGTTTAATTTAGTGTAAGTAGTTTAAAATTAGTTGAGTGGTTTAATCTAGCTTAGTTTAGTGTTTAGTTTAAACACTAGGACTAAACACCAAAGTGTTCCAAACTCTAAGCCTGCTAACCCCTCCTGTGGTGAGTCTTCACCTCTGTCTTATTTCAGTTTCAGTTTCTACTCTTCCCTATTTGTTTTATTTGTTTACTCACAAGTAGACTCTGGTCTTGCTCAGAGTAGACCTGTGTAGGCGTGAGCTGTAATTCTCTACAGAAACAGCTCCTTTCAGCTGAACTTTACTCAATTTAACCTTTAAATTTAACCTTTCCTTAAACTACACTCAACCTTAAACCTAAACTTAGAGAAGATTTACAAGTGAGATGAACACTTACCTTATCTTTCCAAGGATCCCCTTCCTTGCACAGATGCGTAACGCGCTTTTACCTGGCACTTGGTCACGGACGAGGCACTTCGTCGCAGGAGAGCACTCGCTGCTCGTGTCCACTCGCTTGGAACTGCAACCATGATGGGTTGTGCAACCTCCTTATGTTAATAGTAGGCTACTTCAGAATGCCAGGTACAAGGGAGTGGCAACAGGATGCAAGCATCTTGTTGTCTCATGTGTTTCCTGAAGCACCTGGTGGGCCACTGTGAGATACAGGAAGCTGGACTAGATGGGCCTTTGGCCTGATCCAGCAGGGCTCTTCTTATGTTCTTATGAGGATGCCGCTTGAGAAGGATTCCCTCAAGACTCTGTAGCTGTAGCCTCTCAGTTGCAACTGGCCCTACTCCACCAGATGCTTATGGACATGTTTGCATGTTACAGACTTGTTTGCATGTTGGTCCCCAATTCTTACATGTAGCCTACAAGGTTCTGGTACCTTTATTATAATAGAGAAGGGTAGACCAAACCATGGGGTACCAACTCTAAAGTCAAGTAAAAATACTCTAAAGTATTGTTTTATCAATAATGTCAGAAGAGACTTCTCCATATGTTCTGGCACTAAGCAATTCAGAGTGCTACTTTTGCTATTGTTTAAGTCAGGGCTCTTGGGATAGAGCAGGCTCCGTTCATTAGACTAAAATAGGAATAATTTTGTAAACTTAGCATTCTGCCAAACTTTATATGGAAAGACTGATAGTATGTGCATATGTCTGACAAAAATGAACCTTGAAGAAGAAATATATTCTATACAGCCAAAGAACATCTGTTTTAGCTGCTGAAAATTAAGTCAACAATGGCACCTATTGGCAATGTAGTCAAGAATTTATTTAACTAGAGTCAATCTTGCAATGTTTCATTATATGGTTTATTGAGTCTTTCTATACCATGCCCTTGCTCTGATGTGCTATAGGCAGAATTATTATTATTATTATTATTATTATTATTATTATTATTGAAGAGGCATCGTACACTTGTAGTACGCACACATAGGAAACCAGGAGCGTTTTCTACTATGTAATATTATATGTATTTCTCTGTATAAGTTATTTTCTGCTGGGCAAGAGGTCTGTTGGTTGAGCTGAAGGCTGCCTGAAGAAAAGCTAAGCAGGAGCAGCCCTGGATGATTCTTGGATGGGAGACCAAAGCTTATAAACTGCCATGAGATGACAGAGCCAAGAGGTGTCCCAGTGACCTCACTGTAAGAGGATGATGCATTGCACAATGTGTGAGAGTCAGTGAGAAAAGGTGGTATATAAATACTACAGGTGTGCTTCACTTAGCAATGTTCCCCCTAAGGATTGACCACATGTGATGCGTATCAAGGCATAACAAAGGCTAGGCTCTCTTAACAAGGCAAAGGAGAGAACCACACTGTGAAGGCTACATCTGGGACTGAGGATTGGTGGATCACAGAATACTGTGTATTTGTAAAAAAAAAAAAAAAACCATTGAAAAAATGGTGGTTTAGACTAGTCTACTCATGTAAGTGGCCTTGCTTATTTGCTTTGGCATGGGAAAGGTGGGGTATAAATTCTTCAAATAAATAAATAAATTCAGTCTCCAGGAGCCTGCCTGCAGCACAACAAAGAGGTGTTAATGAGGTCTGCAAAAGCTTGCCTGCAGCTAATTGCAGAGTATTTGTTTACACAAGAAAAAGGTGTTAATGAGGTCTGCAGAAACCTACACAGCAAAGGAGAGGCTCTGAATGCAATCCATAGCCAGGGTTCTGCAGGCAGCCAGTCTGTTTACACAAGAAAGAAAAGGCTGTTTGCATAACGACCCTAATCGCATTACAACTGGGCTCTCAGAAGTATCCCCTAAGCTACGCAAACTTGTATAATTCTTATTATAAGGCCCAAATCCTAACCAACATTTCAGCACTTACGTAGCTGTGCCAATGGGGCATGTATTTGCCAGTACTGGAAAGTGGGTCAGGGGGTGCAATCCTAAACAGTGCCGGACTGGCAAAGCCGACAGGCCAGCGCCATCTCCAACACTGTTTAGGAGAGGCTGGAGCCTCGCCGTGGCAAGAGAGCGTGCGCTACCTTACCATAGGGGAGGCTCCAGGCTCCCCTATGTGCTCCTCAGATCTACGTCCGCTAAAGAGTGGGCACAGATCCGAGGAGACTGCACGGCCCAAGTCGGGACTGCACAGCCTTGCTGATGGGCTTAGGAAGTGGCCATATGCCCACCGCCCAAGCCCGCCCAGGTCTCGCCTCCCTCTCCCACCAATCCCCCTCCCGATACGGGACAGGGAATCCCTTGCACCGACCAGCTTCGGCCAATGCGAGGGAGGCACTGCATGTGCGCAACAGGACCAGCGCTGCCGGGGGTGCTGCTAGGTGCTCCCGCATCAGTGCTAATGGTGGAGCGCCAACGCAACAATGTTGCGTCAGTGCTCCGCCCCTCTAGGATTGCGCTGCCCATTATGTTGTGAGTTTCAGTGAATGAGTGCTCTTGTGAACAAAAGAAGAAGAAAGCACCCAGATGCTGTGTGAAATTGGATCTCTGTACTGTACTTTGTGAAAGTACAGATAATGCCCAAAGACCACACAGAGCAGCCCTGCCCACAAGAGTTGTACCCTTTGTTTCAGTGGAGGAGACGGCTCTGTACTCCCCAAATGATGTGTGCTTGCAGCTGCCTCAACACTGAAACATACAGGGACTCTTACTTTTGCGAAAGCTTCCTGTGTAGGAGTTGTATGGAAAAAATTGTGGTGATGGCAACGTAACGCTCTCATGTGTAATAACAACAGAGATGATACATTGGAAAGGATATCCACAGCTGAGATCCCTTTTGTCAGAGGAAAACAGTGCAGAACAAAGCGCTGGTCAGTTTTATTTAGATTGTCAAGTACATCTTTTGTCATTTAGCCAGCACTGCAAGTGTGTTATTTCACAGAGAACTTAATTATGTTATCGTCCACTCTGTAGATGGATTTATAAATTATACTTGTTGAATGGTGCCATAAAAATTAACATTATGTGCAGCTAAACAAACATTACACATCACAGTTATGGATGCAATGCTTTCCAAGAGGTTGGAGGGGCCTGAGGTAGTCATTATTAGTAACAGCAGTTATACGAATGCCTAGAATTCCCCTGATGTGCAGAAATCAAAGCCAGCAATCAATGATTGATTCCTCATGCACCTTTCACATGTGAGTGGTAAATTCCCATCACCACAAGATGCCTATGATCACACAGAGAAAATATGCACTGCTTGTTTGTATGAAAGAGCTTTTCGCAAGGCCAACCTTAGCATGTAGGCGCCATTCTGCATATTATATCCAGTATTACCCATTTACATGTGCTCCTTGTCCATCTGCTTGCCCTTGGCAAGCAGGCAATCTCAGGCATGCACATCTTGGGACCTACTGGAGTCACCGAAGCCCTCTGGCTACTGATAGCTGACTGGTAGCAATATGGCAGCCCAGGAGGAGCTGAGCAAAACTTACTGTTTCTTTTTAATCTTTTGCCTGCCTGGCAGAACAAAAAAATGTCATCACATTGTAGTACATGGTTAATTGGCTTCCTGTGGCTAGCCAGAAGTTGCCGAGCCTGGCTTTGCTTCAATATATGGCAGAGGAGGGGTGCCAAAAAGGCCATCAACCAGTGTTGCTGCTGAAGGGCTAAGGCTGTGGCCGGGACTGCATGAATGTTGGGGGAAAAAGACTCATGACTTTAACTTGAGTTTTGACATTTTCGTCTGGCTCTTGTCTGAATCGAGTCACGCATGTCATTAACTCTCACTCTGACTTTCTAATTTAGCCGCTGACTCACAATGAGTCAGCAATTCTGGCAACTCGAATCAGTGCACCCACTTCTTTACTTCCTGGCTTCCAATTCAGAAAGAACTCTTTTGGAGATGCGGAAGGCACCACAAAGTTGCCACGAGCGACAGTCATTTTGTTTCTTTGCTCATTCTTTCGAGCCGAAAGAACAGGCTGGAAGTGAACAGGAGGGTGTGTGCCCATATCACTTATTTGCCCTGCTTGCGAGGCATGCCCAGTACATACCCTAGGCTGCAATGTGCTGCCCAATTCTTCCAATCCTGATCTTCCTCCATAGGAAGGAGGAAGGGAAAAACAAAAAACTCTCACTGAATGGTAAGCCGGCCAGGGGCTATTTTATCTCCTTTCGTTCTGAGTATATTTTGGGAGTTGTGAACGGAGGGGGGGAGAGGTTTTTTTGCAACAGGTTTAGTGGAGCCGCTTGTGGTTTTCCTGCAGCCACCACTGCGTGTGCTTGCTCACACAACAGCCACAGATCAGCCTGGCTTTGCTGGAAAAAAAAGGTTTTACTGAATGATCTGCTACAGCCAGGAATGTTTTTTTCCCTTCCATTCTTCTGAGTTGGGATGTGAACAGAGTGAGGAGGAGCTTTCATCACAGCAGCCAGTTTTGTATGCAGATAAGTTTACCTACAGCCATACGTGCTCGCTTGCTCGCTCAAGTAACAGCACTGGTCAACCCAGCTTTGATGCATTATTTATATAAGTGACATGGCGGTTCGGTGGAAGGAGTGAAGCGCTGTAAGCAGCACATCACTGGCCTGCTGGAACGTTAATGTTAAGTGAGAAATGACAACTCCAACTGCCCTCCGATCCTCCCATTTTCAACTGTGTAATCGCGTGCATGTGCACAACTTACTCACCATGCAGCTTGCCATGAAAATGACTCATGAAATTCCAGAGTGGAGTTGCCACAGGTGCACGCTAGGACTCATGCACGAGTCAATTTACGAAGGGGTGGAGACTTCTGAATTTACTCGACTTGAATTTGTGACACGTGCACTACACTGGACTGCATCTTGCCTCTTGCCTCTGATATGCCAGTGGCAGTCATGCGTACAAGGCATAAATGAAGACTTTATGCACAGGTAATCTCTCACATTGGTGACTGACAGGTTTCCCACTAAGTATTTATAAGTTCTTTATAAGAACTATTCAGACATTATTGCTAGCTGAGAATTTGCTTGCCTTGGTGGAATTGGTCACAAAGGACATATTTTCCATTTCTTCTCCAGTTGACTAGCTACCAATCTGCTTCCAGGCATGATTCAAGCTGCTGGATTGTTACTCTTAGGACCTAATCAGATGGAATGCAAAATGTGGCCCATTGGTTTTGGTGATTTAAAAAAAAATACAGCTGGGGGGAGGGGAGAAAGAAAGTGGAACGGCATCAGGAGGTGGTGGAGGCTTTAGGATGTTGTGCCTGCTCTGATTTCACTTGATTGCACCCCACCATTGAAAGCTAATAACAAGTGGGAGCAAAACCATAGCGGGGCAAAGTCATAAAGCCCCCTACCCCCACCATACTTTTATGCCCCGCCAGCCAGCTAATTTAATACAAAAACTGCCAAACTGAAATTCCACATTTCACATATCTGATTTGAGTTGAAGGTAGTCCTAAACTTGGGTCCATCAAATCTTTAGAAAAGGAAGTATTTCCTGCATTTTAAGATTCATTGGCAATATCCCAACTACTTACTCCCACACTGTCAGGGAGTAAGTGCCACTGAACTTACTCCTGAGACGTTATGCCTAAAATTGCACAGTAAGTCTAGTTTGATCCGTGTTGTTTTATGGTTGATTTCTGCAAACTGGCTTAGGGCCCAATCCTATCCAACTTTCCAGCGCCACTGCAATCATGCCAATGGTGCATGCACTGCATCTTGCAATAGGGGCAGTCATGCAAGTCTCCTCAAGGGGCTGCATTGCAGTTCTATCACCCCTGGAAAGTTGAATAGAATTGGTCTTTTAGGGCCCAATCCTATCCAGCCTTCCAGCACCAATACTGCTGCAATGCACCCCCAAGGTAACAAACATTCCCTTCCTTTGAGGAGGGCTCCATGACCTCACTTGCACCTCAGAATGCTACGCACCCCCTGTTGGTACGGCTGCATCAGCATCAGAAAGTTGACAGGATTGGGCCCTCAGGGTGCAATTCAAGTCCTGGGCTGGGCCAGCACAAGTCCCTTGTGCTGGCCCAGGAATGTCACAAATGCACTGTGAAACGCATTTGCGGCAACTCTTAAGGAGGGTAGTCCTGGGTCCCGGGCCCTGCAGCAGCAAGGTAAGGCCAGCCGAGCTTGGCCAGTGTAGAGGGCGTTGGGGAGGGCGGGCCCATGAGTGGACTGAACCAGGGAGGGGAGGTGCCAGGGTCCAGCACTTGATCCAGTTTCTAACCCCCATCCCAAGCTGCCTGGCCCCAATCGAGGCTGCTCAGATTTGCGCCACCAATTTCAGCAACGCAGATCCAAGTAGCCCCATTCGGGTAGCTCCCACATTACACAGGGTAAGGGGAATTGATTCCCCTTGCCCCCGAGTTGTGCTGCAGCCTGCCTTAACCCCCTGCTGGATATGAGGCAGGCCAGTCAACCTGCCTATTCCAGCTCAGGGTTAGGATTGCACCTTTAGCTACTTTTCCAAGTGGAACAGCATTATAGAAAATATTTGAATAAATATTTTAGATATATTTCAATTTCTAAATTCTGAATTGAAATTGAAATACGTTTCAATTCTGTGAAATGGTACCATGAGCTAATTCAGACACACACACAGGAGAGGGAGAGGGAGAGGGAGAGGGAGGGAGGAAGAGCGGGAGCGCACGCGCACAAGGACACTTTTGGATAGTGGCACTTCCAGGCAAAAAGGAGGCATCTACAATCTCCTTAAGGCATGACTGGTCACCTGAAATGCAGGATGTGAATGAGGACTTTTGCAATAAAAACTTTAAAAGTCCTCATAGGTCAGTAAGCCATGGACAGATTAAAATAACTGGAGAGAAAAATCTTAATAACATTGCATTTATATCATGTCTGCTAACCAATTATCCATGGAAAATATGCCTGCAATGTATCATTTGGACAATCACCTTCAAGTATGATTATAAAAGCCTTTTTAGAACAGGTCTCCCCCTCATCCCCCAAATTTTCACTTGAAAGGCCAAGCCTGTTAAAAGATTATTTAGATGGTAGCAATGCATTTTTGGCTGGAAGAACAGCCGTGCACTTACATTAAGGAAGTCTGATCCCAGTGGATTCAACTTTCAAGGCCTAACCTGGCTGGCTAAAAAGAAACTTGCCTTCCAGATGTCACAGAAACGTCTTCGGCCAAATTTCTTTGGCCAAGGAATCTCCAGTTTATTGCAGACAGATCCCCTAGTGTAAGTAGCAAAATCAGACTGATTCTCCTCTGAGCAAGTGACAACAACCCACCCATGTGTAACAAGGATCCATTCCCCATATACAGGACACACTGGAAACCATCAGATCTTTCTAATAGGGGTGGGCACAGATTGAAATTCCTGTCATAAAACGCCTTCCTTCTTCCAAAGGCCACATGAATTGCTAAAATTCTGAGGACAAATGAAAGAAAATGTGGTGGAATCATTAAAAAAAAAACTCACAAATAACACTAGGTTAGAATTGAGCACTGGATTGGTCAAAAAAGATTTTTTCAATTTCCCAGTCCAAAGAGTGAAGCAAAATTTTAACTTTGTTAGGACAATAAAAAGATAATTTAGGGTGCAGTCCTAACCTGGAGTAAGGCTGGCACAGTTAAGCCAGCAAAGTTTGGCTGGCACAAGGGACACCGCAAAGTATGTTTGAACCACTCTTGGAGTCAGAGAGGCCAGCACACAGACGTGCGCCATCCTCCCTGACTCCAAGAGTGGTCCAAATGTGCTTTACTGTGTCCCTTGTGCCGGCCAAACTTTGCTGGCCTAACTGTGCCAGCCTAACTCCAGGTTAGGATTGTGCTCTTAATGATTTTATACTTTTGCCAATCACAATCACAAGTTAATTAAACTTTATTGTAAAATAATGAAAATAACTTTCATAAACCATTCAAGAAAGTATTGCAATTTTCAGAAACTATTTACAAGGCTAAGAAATGTTCCTAACCTATTAAATAATTCACTAAAATGCTCTTCTCTTTAACTTTTATTCTAGAACACCACTCATGATTATATTTTTAATGAAATTACAGCAAAGTAACAATTACCCCCAAAAGTCGGGCAGTCGTCCATATATAAGCAGCAGGCCAATTCATAAAGCATCATGGAATATCTGACAACATTTGACCACCATCAGATAATAGTTTGTCGATTGGCAATAGCTATCACTTAGTTGCCAACCCTCAGAAGAATAAATGACAATAAGTGGCTGCAACTTCTGATTTGCATACAAGCATTTTTCCAAGTAGAACTAACCAAAGGAGACCAGAAGGCACCAGTCACATCATCTCTTCCACTCACACTGCACGTGTTCAGTCTCAATGGGCAGATTTATCTAATTGCTTTTGATCTCCACTGTCTGGAATGCCAGGCACCTGTGAGACAGACCCCCACGTGCAAAGCAAAACTGCTGGGGAAAAAGGCAAAATGTGGCTGGAATTAGCATGCACACATTCAAGACATCTGCTTTGCTTTTTTCCCCGAAAACCATTTCTGCCGCTGCCTTCTTTTTGGGAGATGTTTCTTTAGCAAGCCATGTCAAAAAAAAAAAAAAACACTTCCCAAGTTTTGCTTGCTAAAAAGATTTTTGGCTGCTGGCTGCAGCTGATGTAGGGAAAATCTGTTTTATTAACTGGCTTGTCATGTCAGACATGCCTTTCACACACACACACCTGTGCCAGTGTAGTCATTTTGCACCAGAAAAGTAGCATACACTACATGGAACACTCCAAGTAACGTACTTATTGAACCACATGGACTTAGAACAATTGCAAACAATCTATAGTCCTGTATAGGTTTTAATAGGTTAGTAGTCGTCCTAGTTGGACACAAGCTATTCCCCACAGCCTATGCACTGCTTTTTCCAGATGCTTCATTACTGTGTGCAGGGTCTGATAATTGAAGGACCAGACATACACATCCCATCTAGATTAGGTAAATGTTAAAATCATCAGACTGGTTTTCACCATCCAGTCTATTTTCATCCATTGTTACAATGGACCCAGACGAGAGGCGTTTCTACAGGGATGGCAAAGCTCTAAGTTTTGCAAGAAGCCTTACC
>JAJKFI010000012.1:8403231-8423764 GCA_029204185.1 Lerista edwardsae
CCCACAACCTTTTGTCAGCTGGGTTTTTGGGAAAGAGGAGGGGAGGTCAGTCTTCATTGCAACTATAGACCCAGGAATAGCACAAGCTACTTTCATAACCAGCTTTGGTGTAGTACCCGTAGCATGCCTGTACTATGTATTCAGACTAAATGACGGAAAGCAAAAATCATGCAAGATCTATGGGCAAATTGGTGTATTTGGCACCTTAGAATATGCACAAGTGTGCTCTGTGAGCACAAGACATACAAGATGAGAGTGCTCAGGTGTCATTATGGGGCTTCCAGCTGGCCAATGTCCCACAGAGGCGCTGTTCTAGAGAATCAGCATCTCCAGATGCTTTTGTACATAAATGCACTGCAATTTGTACAAACAAGTTGTTGCAACTATGCAAATCATGGTGGTAAGCAAATCATGGGGGCACAATGTGCCAGCTGTCAATATGGTACTTCTGATTGAGTGCTCCCTGGCCACAAATCCAGCAGCAATCCATGCAAGATATCCAACATGCATCTATGACCCTCAAGCCCATCCATATCTATGAATGGTAACCATTGTATAAAACGTACTGCAGTCAATAAACATGGATCCACTGCCGATATAAAGAAAAAAATTAATTTTATATACTATATGGCTTCTATGAATTCAGACAACCCACTGAATAGTTCTGGTCCTTGGCTTTTATCCTGGAACACCAGGGTCAGCCTACAGTTTACAATCTTTAAAAAAATCAGTTTTTCTGTGTTTGTTTTAACAAAAATCAGGTTTTGAAGATAGGTGCTGCGGGTTAAACTGCTGAGCTGAGCTTGTTGACCAGAAGGTTAGTAGTTCGAGACCATGTAACAGTGTGAGCTCCCGTTGCTTGTCCCAGCTCCTGCCACCCTAACAGTTCGAAAGCACCTTTAAATGCGAGTAGATAAATAGGTACCACTTTGGTGGGAAGGTAACGGTGTTCCGTGCACTACAGCCTATAGTCACACCGGCCACATGACCACAGAAGCTTGTCCTCGGACAAATGCTGGCTCTTCAGCTTAGAAACGGAGATGAGCACCGCCCCCTACAGTAGGTCACAACTAGACCATTCAGTTGCGGGGAAACCTTTACCTTGACTTTAGTGCTAAGTGGACGCAGGCATATGCTTCAGGAATCATCAGTTTTACAGAACAACTATATCGCATGCAGAGGAAAGTTCCTGGTCCCCATGCCAAGCGAGATGGAGATGGGGCAGGCCTATGCAGTGGCCTTTGCCATTGACCATTGTTTGTGATTCTGTTTGGAGATACCTATAGTTACAGTAGTTGACCAAGGAGAAGTCTTGCTGTGGTGCTAGGCGTGACTGTAATTTCTACAGGAGCCAGGAGATAAGCAGTCCCCATGGTTCCTCTTGCTGACAAAAGACACCATGCCATAATAATTGTATTTTTGAAAGCTAAGCTATGCAGTGGCATTGTCTGTTTCATGGGGTATTTGACCATGGTCAAATAATGGGCAGCCAACTGACAAACACTTCAAATAATACATGGAGCACCCGGGGGGGGGGGGATAAATCTCTGCCATTTAAAGAACACTATTCAACTTGAGTCATAGTAACCTGCGTCTTTCTTTCAACATTTGTGTGTGTGTGCGCGCGCTGTTTAAAAATTCACTCTACTTTTGTAGCCATGATAGAAATGATAATGGGCAGGGCCAGTCTTAAGCCAATGTAACCAATGTAATCACATTGGGCCCACTTTTTGGGGGGTCCTGCACAGTGCAGTGATCAGATTGCCTGCTGATGCAGACAGGATCTCTATGGGCTATAGGCCAGTGGAGCGAGCAGAACAGTTTTACCTTCAGCCCTCCCACCTGCCCCTGTCTCCAAATGGCTCAAAATAGGCCTCATGGAAGCAGTTAGCAGTGATGTCATCATGTCACCACCAACTACTTCCAGGTGCCAACTGCAGTACCACAAGTGTGTTTCTTGTTGTGTGTGGGCCCTGCGGGGAGGGTGAGGGGCCCCACCGGAATGCCCCACATTGGGCTCCGCTGCTCCTAGAGCCGGCCCTGGATTTGGGTGCTAGTAGGTTTCCACTCGTACCAGTGGAAGCAGTGCAGATTTGGGGGTGGCTTTAAGCGCACAGACAGCTCCTTTTTCGGCTCCTTTTTCGGCTGTCTCCCAGGGCTGCCTTTGAGTGTCCAGAGAAATACCTGCAATTATGTGTCTCATCTGGTTTGGACCTCCCATTTCCTAACAGCCCAATCCTACTGAAATCCTGCCCACCAATGCAACTGCACTAATAGAGCACACCCTGCTTCCGTGGGAGAAGGGGGGGTATTGGAAAAGGTTCCTCAGGGTAAGTAAACTTTTCCTGCTATTTAGCAGACATACTGTAAGTCCGAGGCATGTAATGGCAGTGGGCAGAGACAGACAGGCGGCGTTAGGATATCAGCTCATGTGAAAGTCACCAATCCTGCCCCCGGTCCACCTCCCTTCCCACCCTTTACCCATCCAGGGAACATTCTCATTCCTCTCCCTCCCCACCCCATTCTGCCCCACCAATGGCACACCTACCTTTGCAGGTCTAGCCATGGAGCCTCCTGTGTGACCACAGTTGTGGCAGTGCACATAAAATGGCCACTGGTGACATCTTGCACGTGTCATTATAAGCAATTTTGCAACATTGGAACTCTGTTCCACCATCATAAAACCCTGTGTTAACCAGCCCAATCCTGGATAGGATTAGTCCATCAGAGGGTGTTCAGGTTTCTCCTGAAATAGTAACACTGAAATTAGTTCATCTACAGAAATTGTCTTCACTGGCCCCAAATAAGTAGAAACTGTCTGTTTCTCACTAATGGCCTTCTGGTAACTGCCTGGAACATCAACAGGTTAAGAGAAGCCTATTGGATATCTATTGGTGCTTTGTCCCATCGGTTATAGAGGTCCCTCCATTTTTCTCTGCGCATTGCACTGACATGTCTATGCTCATTATGTGAGATCTTCAAGCAGTAAACACAGCAACAATGCCCCTATAGTTCACTGTGGCATTGTTCAATCTACCTTTTTTGAAAAGATCAGCAGGACTGAAGGTCAGTCTAAGGTTACATGTAGTAGTGGAAAAATATCTGGTTGGCACATTTCATGGAATGTATTTGCAATGTCTTTGAAAAACTCTGGAAATCTAAAAGCCCAATGATTTTATAGAAAGCAAGGAGCTACTGCCAGCATCTGGAACTGACGACAGCTCAGTGGAAATATCTCCATTCTCAAAAACTAGTGATTTGTTTTTACTTATTTAGTGATATTCTGTGGCAATATACTGCCATCTAGTGGCCGAGAAACAGAATGTAAGGAAACAACAGGCATTAATAGGTTTTCAAAGAAGAGATTCATACTCTGCCTTCCAAAGATGCAGGTATCTAGTTGTCTTGTGTGCTCCCTGAAGCATCTGGTGAGCCATTGTGAGATACAGGAAGCTTAGCTGGGCTAGATGGGCTTTTGGTCTGATCCAGTGGGGCTCTTCTTATATTCTTAACATCTGTTCAGAGCAGCCTCTATAGGTTATGTTTCTTTCTGGGCAAGAGACAGCATTGCAAATGATTTTGTACTAGTTACATGGTAGTATTCAGAGGCGTTTCTACAGGGATGGCAAAGCTCTAAGTTTTGCAAGAAGCTTTACCCTGTCCTGTAAATCCCTCCTCTCCTTTGCTGCTGTAGCCAGTAAGCAACGCCAAGATTGGCTAAAACAGTGCAGGAGAGGAGTAATCTCCACTGCAAGATAAGGCTTCTTGCAAAACTTACAGTACCCTGTAATATTATACAGGGTAAGCAAGTACTGAGAATACAGAAACAGCATACAGGCAGTTCCAGATTCACAACATCTGCACTCTGGGACCCGTTCTCCGCCCCCCCACAGTTTCCTTGAGAAATTTCTTAAGCAATTCATTCTCGCCAGCTCCAAAATAGCTACTTGTAGCTTCTGCCTTTTTTATATATTAGCTCAACCCCTCCTGGTTTTAAATTTATGCAAGATTGACCAATGCAGATTAAATGGCCACAAAAAGTGGACCAGAGTCTTTGGCAATATGTAATAGTGAAGGCAAGTATGAATAGTGGGTAGCCTCATTAGCCACTTTTTAAAAGGGTAGCCTCTTTTAATATATCCCATTTTCATTTGGGCAAAACGCTCCAAATCCACAAAGGGAAAGATGCAGAGAAACAGAAGCAAGCAGGAAAAACCAGAGGCTGACGCAGCGGGCATTAGGCCATCAGAATGCACTGCTGTTAACTAGGCTTCTCCGGAAAAACTGATGATGCAATAGCAATCCTTTACAGGCATGGACAGATTACAGCTGTCAGATAAACATGAGAATCTTGCATGGTGTGCAAGTTGCAACGTTGGTTTCTTCTTGCTAGCACTAGTATGGGTTTAAATTCTTTATCGCTTCTTGCAGATATCCTCTAAATATTTTCCTTTTGCCTGCTGTTATAAATTGTGCCGATAAAGATTCCTACCCATCCTGACCCATAAAAGGAAGCATTTTGCAGGGTAAGTGACATTTAGTAGGTTTAAAGTATTAAGACCTCTGGAAACAGACCTAAGGCTTTCAGATCTCCCATGTTTGTCATGTTTGGGCACAGTTCTTTTCCTGTGTGAAGATTCTGGCAATCTTCAGTTTTCAGGATATGGATCTAGAAAGCGGATTATCCTGTAACAGACCAAGGGTCCAATCCTATGGGCCTTAGAATGGGCAGTATGAGCGTACCGCCCACACTCTGTCGCAAAAAGTGGCGTAAGGCACCTCCTGCAAAATAGCCAGCACAGAGGCAAGTAGACCTATTGCCTGCCCTGCACCCTTCCTGTGGGGGAAGGCGACGAGCATCTCCTTCTTCCATGGAGCTTCCTGTGGCTGCCTGGCTGCCATGGGATGCAGCAGTAGCCGCTTGGCTACTGCTGCTCACACAGGAGGTTGGACAGCTCTGTATTGGGCTGCCAGATGTCAACATTGCCGTTAGATCACTCCAAGTAGGACAACTGCCTTTCTGACCAATCCGGGTGCCTCTAACATAAATCAGTGCCCTTCAACTTGAGCTTGCCTTCTTTCCTCTCAATTAATTATATCCCAGTCTTTATTTCCTCTCCCTAATTTGAAAGACATGAATTTAATAGGAAAACTGACTGATCATTTACTGTATTTCCATACTGTATTTCCAAATTACTGTATTTCCATACCAGAATTACAGGTGCAGGATAGAAAATTATAGCAATTGACAAATACATCCATTTTTACTTCTCTGGCTGCCTTCAGTCTTTGATGTCTTGCTTTTAAAACTGATTGTTTACTCCTCTGTTACCTTTAACACTTACATTCTTTCATATTGTTATTGTTCAACAAACAGCCATCACAAAATTATTAACGAATCACATTTAGATTTCCAAGATTAGATTTTACAAGAGGGGCACTGCAACCAATATGAAAACAACAGCATCACAAAAATTAAACCCCATAACAATCAAAAATGTTTGCTTCCAGCCATCTCAAATAAGAAGATCCGTCTCAGCTTCGGGGTTGCTGCAGTAGAAGAGTTTTTGAATTATATTCTTTATCTTCTCAGTTGTTCTGAGAAAAAAAATCTGTTTCATTTTGTCAATAGTATTTATTATGTAAGTTCCAGTAGAAATTACCCCATGATGATTCATGGATAGAACAATAATACAAATATTATTTCAGGAACTTGCAGTGCAGCGTGTCAGGGAGGCAGAATTTCACTACAGGAGTTCTTTGAAAAGTACTATCACTGCGGCTCTGGTGGCTGTGATCCTGCAAATACTTACATCCCCGCAGACTCCAACTGCTCAAAGCCTGTGTGTTGTAAGCAGTGGTGTCATTCAAATGATTTAGGAACAGGAACTCACTTTTGATTGGCATTTGTTGGGAACCCGGAACCAGCCACGGAGCCCGTTAGGATCCGGAACGCCCGTTCTGGTCCGTTCCCCCTGAATGACATCACTGGTTGTAAGCCTTTGCGTGATCACTGCAGTGGTGGCACTTTTCAAACAACTCAGATAAGGTAGTTCTGCCTGCCTCACCTGCACCCACACATCTCTGTATTATTTTTATTCTGTACTGTAATGCTGCTATCTGAAGTTAGAGTAGATTTTCAACCAGCCTCTGAAACCGTGCTTTTAACAGTGAAGTGACATGCAAGAATTAGCAGGAAAATATTTTCATTGCAGGCTCATGAGTGTTGTCAGATGCTAATTGGAACTGATAAGTCACTGTTAAATTTACAGAGGCTGGTTGAAAAGCCAACACCCATAAGTTAAGTGAGAATTAATGTTAGTATTCCTTTTTGCTTTGCCTTTGCAATGAGAGGGAAGGCTGTCCAATCTTCTCTTGTGTTCCGTAAGAAGCAGATCTGGCGCATCCATGAGGCCAGCTGAAACGGTTGCCTCAGGCAGCAGATTGGCAGTGAGCACCCATCTCTGTCTGCCAACTTGCATCCATTGCTCCTCCTATTCCTTATATTACACTCTTTCGATTGGAAGAGGAATTGGCGGAAAGAGAAGAAGTGGAGGGGTGCAAGTGCTGTACTAGAACATTGGAGAGTGGAAGGAGCAGAAGCTGGCGCACCACTTGGTAAGGCGGGCAGCGTCTGCCATGCTGCCTCAGGACATTTCAGGCCTGCCCCGGTAAGGAGGATACAGCCTTGAAAAGAACACGTCCAACTTTCTTTTCTAGTCATTGTCACAATCCATTTAAGCAGCATGCAATATAGCTCATCTGACAGGCCCCAGTATCCCTCCTATCCATTTACTGTCCCCATGCGACTTGAGGCATTTTTGTAACCCCTTTCAAAGAACCTAGCAAACAACAATCCCCATCCCCTCTTCTCCATCCCTACGCAGCTGCACAATTCCTACCCAGGCATTTTGTTTCTCCTTTGAGCAATGATTTAATATATCCATTCATAATTAAAGTCATCTTTCCCCCTTTGCTCTCCTCTGTTGAGACTGCACTTTCCCATCCCTGGGCGTGATTTAATACATCTGCTGAACAAAGTGCTTGACCCAGCTGTAACGTCCCTATGCAGAGGATGGGACCAATCCAACGACTCACTCTGTTGCTTTAATACTGGGCTTTCAAGAATGATGTCAGCAGGGCCTTATTGACCCAACTGGCTGCAGTCACCCCAGGCAGATGAACTCCCATCTTCCGATAAGTAGCCAAAACAGGAAGGCATGCACGGAACAGATATTTCAAGCTGACCAAACCACATAACAGAGGCCTTGTTGTCACTGAAGTGGCCTGCATTAGACCTGGCCTACATTAGAGTGCAGTTTGGGTAGGGGGCTCATATATCAGCATGCTCCCCTGTCTACAAAAAGCCTATACATAAAAATCTAGAATGAGGAGGAAGTTAAGCTAGAACCTAAGAACTGCAGCACCCACAACGATAAAGCTCCAGTTCAGACAGCAGCTAAAGGCAGGTCTTCAGATTATGGTGAAATGTTGACAGCGAGGGGGCTTGCCACACTTCACAGAGCAGGGAGTTCCACAAGGTAGGAGCTGCCACCAAGAATGATTTTTCATGGGTTCCTGCCAAATGCACCTAATGAGGGAAGTGGAGCTCCTCTGATGGAGGAGAAAGGCCTCCCTAAAAGATTGTACAGGATGGGCTGATTCATGTGTAGTTGTTTGTGTGGGTGGAATATTTTATATGGAGAAGCATTCAGGCATGTCAGCTTCCACCTGGAATCTGATGTATTACAGCCCAGCCACATGTTTGTCACCACAGCATCACTGCAGGCTGTAGAGGAAGGAGGAGACAGAATTCCATCTGTGCTAGAGGAAAATGCCTTTCTTCCCATTAAGTGCTAAACAAGGTCAGCACTTAATTACAGAGTATGAGGCAAACCTCTGTGAGCGGTGTGCTTAATAGTAAGACCAGAGGTTACATGGAATGCGTAGGGGGCCATCAGTATGCCATTTACAAAGAGCCCCCAACGCAGGCTGACGTTATGCATTTGTTGTAATGTGTTGTTTGACCCTAAGGGAAAATTTTACCAGATGATGTGGATTTCCCAGAAAATGATGAATTAGAAAATTTTCTGAAACATTTTCCAGTGTCCTAAATAGATTCCAATCTGATCTGGCATGTTTATTGGATGTGTAGTTTTATGAAGCGAAATTTTTTAAAAAGTATGCATTGTTAATTTTGTGTGATCTGTAATTACCCCGCACCACTCAACGAAAGACACGAGACCAGAGCTTGGAGTTAAACAGAGCCACTTTATTAACTATATACAATTTTATTGCAGCGGAGCATTACCTAAGCGTGCAGGATCTTTGGGGAAACGGTCCTAGCCATCTGCTCCCCGGGGTGATCGGGATGACCACAACAGGCGTGCCCTCTGACTCCAGACTCTAGCTCGTTATTGCCAAGCAGAGTCCCTCATTGCCTACCCGAAGGTCAAGGCAGCGTGACTGCTCAGACTCACCCCGGCCAAAGCCCAAGGGTAGCTTCGCTCAGTCCAGTCAGGGTCAAACGGCCAAGGTCGACTGATCATAAGCATCCACTCATGACTAACAACTAACGACCAACAACCAAAATAAGCCCAAAGGCCCAACAGATGCCGAGGCACCATTAACATCACCAAGGACTGGTCCAAAGGCCAGTGGTCTAATTTAGACTGCAGCATCCACACTGCACTAGACCACACCGCCCTGGCTCAAGGCTTAATGTTCACGAAGGCACCATACTGCCCAGAGGCCAGTGCCTAACTGAGGCTGTGAAATCCGCTCTGCACCAGACCAGGCTGCCCTGGCTCGAGACTTAATACTGTAGGCTGCAGCATCCGCTCTGCACCGGACCAGGCCACCCAGGCTCGAGACTGAATACACAGGTAGGAACCATACTGTCCAAAGGCCAGTGGCCTGAACTGAGGTTGCAACATCTGTTCTGCGCCAGACCAGGCCACCCTGGCTTGAGCCTACTACACACCATTATAGCAGCGTAACGGGCTGAGTACCTCCAATGCCCCCAAAAGGGGGCACAGATTTAGGCCAGAAACCTGCAAATATAGGATGTTAAAATGCTAGCAGTTTACTGCAAGTCAGTCATGGTCCACTAAGGGCCAGCTTCACTGAACGTAGCCCCACATAAGGTCTGAACGCCAGCAGGCTACTGCTAGCCGATCATGGGTCAATACTGACCTCATTCTCTTATAAAAAATAGTGCATCAAAGGGGGGCTGAGTGCCAGCAGGCTACTGCTAGCCAACCTGGATCAATAAAGCCTAATTCACTTACAAGCTGTGCCCAAAGGTGCTGAATGCCAGCAGACAAACATGGGCAATAAAAGCCTACTTGCTCACGTAGCACTAACCAGTGCCCTAAATGCCATCAGATTGCAGTTAGGCAATCATGTGCCATTAATGGTCTAATCGTCTTGCCAACTAAGCCCAACTTGGGTGCTAAATGCCAGCTGGCTACAGTTAAGCAATAATGGGCCAAATAAAGGCCCAATTCCCATGGAAACATAGCCCCACGTATTTTGAGCCAAATATCAGCAGGCACTGTTAGGTGATCAGGGGCCAATAATGGCCTAAATTACCTGCAAAGGTAGCCAAAATAGGGCACTGAAAGCCAACAGACTACCACTAGGCAAACATGGGTCACTAATGGCGCAATTTACTTGCCTGCAAAGCCTACGTAGTGTGCAAATGCCAGCATGCTGCTGCTAGGCAATCATGGGCCAAAACAGCCTGCTTCGTTGACAAAATAGCACCAATCTAGGATGCTGAGTGCCAGCAGGTTACTGCTGGCAATCGTGGGCTAAATAAGGACCCAATTCATTTGGAAACAAGCCCTACACAGAGTGCTGAGTGCCAGGAAACTACTGCTAGGCGATCAAACTGAAATGGCCTGTTTGCTTGCAACATAGCACCAATCTAAGATGCCGAATGGTGGCAGGTTACTACTGGCAATCAATGGGCCAAATAAGCACCCGATTCATTGGAAACAAGCCATACATAGAGTGCTGAATGCCCACAGGCTACTGCTAGGCAGTCATAGGCCAAAATGGCCTGCTTGCTTGCAAAGGTAGCATCAATCTGGAATGCTGAATGCCAGCAAGCTACTGCTAAATGACCATGGGCCAATAGAGCCCTGAGTCACTTGGACACCAAGCCCCACAAGGGTTTTGAATGCCAACAGGCTACAGCTAAGCTATCGTGGCCAATAAAGACCTTACAAGAATAGCCCTATCTAGGGTGCCGGATACTTCCAGGTAACCGGGAGCCAAAGACCACTGCACCGTTGCCAAGGGCTGGGAACAGGCCACCTGTTGCCTCCTTGCAAAAGTCCTATAATCCACCCCCTCCAACCCTGCACAGATTGCAAATTATCTGCCCATGAGGTGCACGAGGGTAGCGAGGGTAGTGGTGAAGGGATTTGTAGATTAAACGTGGCCACTATCAGCAAGTTCGCCGCCCCCCCCCCGCTTTTGCTGGGACTACTAATTGCACCCATTTAGCTCCAATTGCGGAATCACAAATCAAGGGCGTGTCGTGGATGACTTGGAGCTGAAACTGACCTTCAGATTATGCTAAAATGAGGCCAGCATATTCCCAAAAAGGCCCCATGGATGATGCCCAAATGCTTAATAAGAGCAGGCACCTTGCCCGGCCGAACTTGGAGCAATACAATCCTGCCTGTACAATTCCAAAAGAGCCCATTGGCAAAATCCTGACAATTGCATGCTTTTGCCTTGCTCATTGTCCTTGATTGGACATCCCAATACATGAAGTCACTCGGGCCGAAAACCACAAACTGAATACATCCTCGTATCCTCCCCCCACAATGGTAAAGCAATGGGGTATGACAGTAATGATTGCTTGTTGCACTTGCACAGGCAAAGGACCCATAGGCCCCCATTAGCCCCGCGTAGAAGATTGGGCAGCGTCATTGCCCCACCCTTCAGGGCAGGCTCCAGCTTGCGTGCACCCAGCTGCCGGGGGGGGGGCAATACATTCTATTCCCCTTCCCAGGGCAGTTAAGTTTGTCCAATAGTGTGGGCCCTCCAGAAGCCTGCCACACCAAGCAAGCTGCTTTTTCTTTACCAAAAGAAAAGGAGGGCTCAGGAAAGACATAGTGGAGCTGGAAAAAGTGCAGAAGAGAGCAACGCAAATGATACAGGCACGTGGCATCCCGCTTATGAAGACTGAGGCATTTGGGCTGTCCAGCCCAGAAAGAAGGCACCTAGGGGGCCATGACTGAGACATAAATAATTATGCATGGAATGGATAGAGGGATGCTCTTTTCTTTTCTCACCACACCAGAACCAGTGGACAGCCACTGAAAGTGAGCATTGGGAGAGTTAAAACAGCTCGAGAACATACCTTTACCCAGCAGGCAAACAACATGTGGAACTCCCTGCCACAGGAGGCGGCAATGGCATCTGGCCCCAATGCCTGCAGAAAAGGACTGGGTGGATTTCTGGAGGAAAGTTCGCCATGTGCTACAGGCCATAATGGGATACGCACCCTTCCCATGTCAATAGCAGTCCACCTCAGAATGCCAGATGCAAGGGAGCGGCAACCGGGCACAAGCATCCCGCTGCCACCCGAGCTCCTGGAGGCACCAGGCGGGCCACCCCAAAATACAGGAAGCTGGGCCAGATGGGGCCCCCAGCCCGATCCCGCCGGTCTCTCTGATATGTTACCAGGACATCCACAAGAGTTGGATATGATGATGATGATATATCATCACTAAATGAGGCAGGACTGTCTTGAGCAGCAGGTGCGGGGCACTTAAGGGCATTGCCCCCCTTTCTGAACACACTATCCAATACTACAGCATGGCATGGCATACATAGCATGGGGCATACATTGCCTGGCACTATCCAGTGCTCCCTGAGGCATCTGGTGGGCCACTGTGAGATACAGGCAACTGGACTAGATGGGCCCTTGGCCTGATCCAGCAAGGCTTTTTCTTATGTTCTTATGCTCTTACAGCGCAAAGAATGCAACATCAAACCGGGGGGTCTATTTCTTACTTTCTATAAACATAAGGATACCAGTGCCCCGCTGGACGCTTCCTCAGGCAGCGCCTGGCAATCCCTCGCAGCTCAGATCACCGGCAGGTGCTCGCTGCTCACTTTTTGTTCGCAGCGCAGGGGGGGGGCCTCCGCGGCACTTCCAGGCTTTTCCTCCGCCTTGCGGGGCCGTGAGTCAAAAGAAAAAAGGCTTCCATACTTTAAGAGCAACGGAAGCCAAAAAGAAGGGAGCCAGGGAAAAGCTCACCTCGCCAGCCGCGGAGTTGGCCACCCCGCCCTAGGCCTCCTGACCCAGGCGGCAGCGGAGGAAGGAAGGGGGAGGCTTCCGCACTTCTAATGGCGACAAGGAAGCCAAGCCATGGCGAGGGAAAGCCCCTCCCGTGCTCCAGAGCTCGCCCCACCGCTCACAGCTTCCCCGACCTGCGTGGGGTGTGCAATCCCAGGGGCCTGTTCGCCGCCCCCCCCCCCCCACATCCAGGGAGCCGAGGACTACCAGCCTGCCTTCCGAAGGAGGCACGTGGCAGAGAGAATTCTGGGCTGCGGGGCATCGCATCCTGGAACTCCTGCTGTGGCGCGGGGCCGGGACGCGAAACGGCCAAGGTGAGGCTGCCATTCGCTCCAGTTGGGCCAGCTAATCTGGTGAGCCACTCACAGCCGGCGGGGATGAGGAAAAGCAGTGGCTGAAAGCGGTGAAAAAGCGGTGAAAAAGCGGTGAAAGCCCCTTGCTGCCGATCAGCTGGGGTGAACGCTCCACAACCGGGCCAGCTCGCGCACACGTGGCAGGCCCAACTAACACAGAGC
The DNA here is from genome assembly GCA_029204185.1 of Lerista edwardsae. Lineage (NCBI taxonomy): Eukaryota > Metazoa > Chordata > Lepidosauria > Squamata > Scincidae > Lerista > Lerista edwardsae. The sequence goes on from JAJKFI010000012.1 coordinate 8,416,069, forward strand.
TCTGATGCAGGCCCAGCTAGATCGCTGGTCGGAGCTCAAATGAGCAAGGGGCGGGGTGAGTGCTGGAAATATCCGCGCTTGCCCCACCCCCAGCCGACGTCCACATAGGTGGCCCCCACAAGCTCGGGCCTCATGCCCAGTGGGCAAACTGCAGCAACGCGCAAGGGCTTATCTCAGAAATTTTCCCAACAGCCACAAATATTTGGGCTAAAGGCTTGATTACTTAAAAAAAATTAGTAACCCGCATTTAATGTGGTTTAATTGTAATATTCAAACAATTCAAAGTTTTATGAGGAAATTTTTTAATACTCGTAAAAAATTTTAAACTGCATCACAATACATAATAGCATGAATTTCCTTTCAAATCTTTTGCAACTAATGGCTCAGTCCTTTCCAGTGCTTTCCAACTTTCCAGTGCTGATGCAGCCATGCCAAAGGGGCATGTGCTGCCTCCTGTGGTGCAGGGAACAGTCATGGAGTCCTCCTCAAGGTAAGGGAATGTTTCTTCCCTTACCTCGAGGCTTCATTGTGGCTGCATCGGCACTGGAAAGTTGGATAGGATGGAACCCAAAGAGAAGGCCCTGAAAAATGTGGTTGGCACACTAATTTTAGAACACTCACAGTGCAATCCTAACAGCTCCATGAGCCAGCACAGCCATTGCTGCACCAGCTTAGAGTCTCGCAAACGTGCCATAAAGCATGTCTGCGACTATTTGTGAGTCAGCAACATCAGTTCAAAGGCTTGTGGGTGGTGGTGGTAGTGCAGAAGGTGGTAACCTGCCCTCTACCTGTCTCCTTGCTCCTTTCTTGCATGGTCCCTTTAAACAAAATGGAAAGTGCAAGACATGCTGGGAGTGCTCCCTGGGCAACTTGCACCTCCTCCTTTGTCAGAGACCATGTGGGGAAGCAGCAAAGTGACAGGGTTGGGGGCCAGATGGCTGTCTTCCAGTTTGCGCTAGTCCAGGGGTCTCCAAACCCTGGTCCAGGGGCCCTTGGAGAGCTCTATGCAGCCCACTGAAACCTCTGGTTCCCTATGAGACTCTGGCCCTCCTGACCTTGCTGGCATGGGCTGCACCCTCCAAGTTGTGTTCTGGTTGTGTGCAGAGGGTGTTTTGCGGGCCAGAAACACTGCCTAGTTTTCCCAAAGACCAGGAAGTGATGTTGTAGGCCCTCTGAAGGCCCTAGATGGCTTTCTGAGGGTCAGGGAGGCTTCCCTGGCTCTCAGAACTTGCTCGGCGTTTCCTTTCCTGTAGTCTGCTGGTTCTAAGAAGTTTACTCCAACTCATGTAAGTAAGCTGTTTATGGGGTATGGGAATGGGGAATCCCTTAAAGTGTGTGCTATATTTCTGTGTTGGTGCTTGGAGTAATCCTGGAATGTTGAGCCCATTCATTCATCCATCCATCTAAGTTCTGTCTCTAATGTATTTATTTAAATTTTTGTATTTGTATTTATTTATTCGGCCCTTGACACTTCAGATATTTCACATAACGGATGCGGCCCTCCGGCTAAAAAGTTTGGAGAGCCCTGCACTAGACTGACAAACCGAAGCATTCAGAGAGAAAAGCCCTCTCACTTGCAGTTGCTCCCCCCTTTGCAACTATTGGGATTGGTTGTGGGTCCCCAGTCTCTTACTTACTTAAATAGGGCCCAAGCCTATCCAACGCTGTAGCACAAATGCAGTCGCAGTGCAGCCCCAAAGTAAGGAAACAAATGTCCCTAACCTTGAGGAGACCTCCATGATTGCCTCCCCATTGCAAGATGTAGTGCACATCCCATTGAGACAGCTGCCTTGACACTGGAAGGCTGGATAGGATTGGGCCCTCATTTATTTATTTTGGCAGGTCATGGGACAAAAAAGATTGAAGACCACTGTGGATTAGGATGCACTGTTGATTTCATCTTCCTTTCTTTCACAGCACAAGTCTTGATTTCGTCCTTGTTTTGGGTCACCCAACCCAAGGCACTTTTGCTCCAGTGAGGGGTCAGCCCCAGAAAAGAGTGAACAGGATTGCAGCACTAATAGCTAGTCTCTCGCATGCACAAATACATGTACACAAGCCCTTCTGTAACAGAACTCACCTTGTGAATCTTGCCCATCACTAGACAGCCACTAGAAACAAGATTCATGTGGTGTGTTCTACTAATAGAACAAAGGGTCAGGAAACCTGCCATGGGAATGCCAAATGCCTGTTGCAAATGTAACATCTATATTGTCTCTAAGGGTCAAACTACATATTACCATCAATGCAGAACTTGGCCCTGTGTGTTTAGTCTGCATACAGTTTCACCTTCTTTCTCATTGTGCTCTGGTGCCTTTAAACACTGCATGGCAATAGAAGAGGCATTTTTTCATCGCTGAAGTTCCCATGCTGCATCTGTTGCTACAAAAATATTTTCTGCGGAGCCCTGGAACTTTTCTTCTGAGCATTCTGATCCCACTCTTCTATCAGTAACCAACACTCTCTCCCTTTCTGGTTCTCCCACACCCCACACCCCACATTGCGATGTACCTGTTGGGATGAATTAAAGAAGCTTCTCACTTTTGTCACCGGCTTGATTCAACTACAGACCGAAACGTAGCAGGTGACATTTTCTGACATTAGTGGCATAGCTAGGTCATTTGACACGCAGGGCTCATAATTTTTTGACATCTCATGGCAAAATTATTTATTTATTTATTTATTATTTAGCCAGCCAGCCCCCTTCCATGAAAGCTCCATTCCCAGCAGTGCTTAACCTCTTCCTGCACTGGCCTTCCTCTTTGCTGGTGGATGCTTCATTTTCTGTTCTCAGTCTTTCTGCTGGACCTGATGACCATTAGCTGTCGGGGCTGCTTGCTTGCTGCCAGAGGCCAGAGAGCAAAGCAAGCGACACAGGGGGCCAGATAAAAAAATGTTCTGCGGGCCTCATTTGTGGACAAATTATACAGGTCTGCTGGCTGTATGTTTGACACCACTGCACTGTCAACTGTTTGACAGTTGTGTTTTCAGGGTGGTTTTTGTTGGATTGTTTTATTTTATTTTATTTGCCATACCATAACTTTTGCTAGAATGAAGGTATAACACTCTGGTTTGTTTCAGTAAATTCCTCATGAAATTCTGCATCCAATGGTATATATAGCATGATGGTATTATTCCATAAAAAGTGATTTTAACAAACTGTGATTTTTACATAAAAATGGGTTTTTAGTTTTTCAGTCATAATGTTTGATAGAATAAAGGTATTAAACTCCATTTGTTCATTGAATTCCTGGTTAAATTCTGCATCGTACGGCATATAGCACGATAGTATTTTTCTGTAAAACTGCAATTTTAAAATTTTGGGGTTCAGTGGTGACACCCCCCCCCAAGGATGCCACCTGGATCACTCCATCCCCTGCCCCATAGGTAGCTACACCTCTGCCTGACATGGAGAAAAATGACAGAAGAAAGAAATCTTCCACTGCTTAACTTGTGTGTGTCATGCTGCTATTGAGGTAACAGGAGTCTAGTAAGTTCATATAACTGGCTCCTCTATGCAGTCAATAGCATAGCTGGAGGAAGCGGAGCAGTAAGTCCTGCCGACACCACAATGCAGTATGTAAGCAGCCTCACCACACACCATCAAAGCCATTCTGGGCAGTATTTGGTTCAGAGAGGGCCTGCACGTTGCCATCACTATTTGGAATGGCTCTGACAGGGAGTGGGAGGAGCCACTTACACAGCACATTGCAGCCTTTGCAGTTCTTAATGCCCCCCCCCGTACACTTTCTAGCAGAATTTTATGGTCTTAATTGGATTCTTGAAAATTGGAAAATGAGACGTTTTCCCACCAAAACAGGCTGTGTGCTCATGCGGAGGTTCTGCCTATTAAGAAGCGTTCAAAGGCTTTGGCACAAAAAACAGTGGCAGTGTAACCTTTATGTCAGCATTATTTCAATTGTGGAATTCCCTCTTCAGGGAGACTCAAATGATCCAGACATTGTGATCTTTTAAACAGTTTTTTTTTTAAACCATTATTCTGGTTCACAGTCGATTTATAAGCAGCTTTTATTGTTTGTAGCTTTCTTGCCCTGGTCATGTTCCTTTTAAACAGTTTTTTACGCAGCATTTTTTAAAATTGTTACTGTTTTAAATGGTCTTGTCACTGTTTTAAATGGTATTGCATTATCCTTTTAGCGGCTGTGATTCACTTTGATGGACTCCATGGGACAGAGCAGTGGAATAACAAGTTCTTAAAGGAGTTTGCAAGAAGGACTTCATGCAAAAATGTGCAAGAGCACTCCCATAAACATGCGCTCAGAAAAATGAAAACAACAAAAGGTCATTTGTCGTGCTGCCTAGTCAGGTAGCATGAGAAAAGGGTTGGTTTGGTGTATACCTATAGTTCATATTAATTGAGGCTAAGGAGGTAACCCTTCTGGCAGAATGACTTCTTAGCACTTAAAGCCAAGCCTAGGATCATCACTATTAACTTCTCTTATAGGTGAGAAAAATAAGCAAAAACGGATGAAAATAAGTGTCCCAACAGGCACTATGGCCGCAATTTGGACAAAAGAGGGAGAGAATTCAACATGTAGCCTGCACTAAAGACTCAAAACAGAGGAAGACATGTTTTGTGTTTTCCATTGAATTAGTTGCAGCTGTGTAGCCCAAAACATTGCTAATATAACCATATTTGTGGACGAATTTTGAGGCAAGAAAGTCGGAAAAGTGTTTGTTCTTTATTTTGTTCAGGGGAAAAACATTATAATGTGGTTTTCTTATTTGTAGGACTGTTATGTATGTCTTCTTGGTATATTATGCAATATTGTGCTCCTATATAAACATAATTGTACCTAATGGCTCTTTTTAAGATTTCCTTCGATACAATACAAAAAAAATACCCTCAAAAAATCTAGCTTTTTAGACTGCAGAGTTTAATTTGAGCTAGAATTCAGCCCCAGAATCCATTTTCAGTTACACAGCCCAGCCCTGGAACTTGAGATTGGTTACCTCTGAAAATATACAGAGTGCATTTTCCTCACAAACCAATAGCCTACTTTCCCATCTCTGGGTTCTGAGGAATAAATGGGTTCTGTGATAAAATGGGGACTTTTTGTAGCTCTGGCTGCATGTTTCCTGACAGCTTTTATTTAATGTCTGCCGGAAACACATGTGTGCACTTGTACACATGGTCCTGCGTGCATGCCAGGAGAGCATGGCCTAGGCCAGTAAAGTGATGCCATCTCCGAGATGGGTGGTAGGTGTCAGACCCACAGGCCAAGGGGAAGGCCATACTTTGGATAGAGCAATCAGTGCCCATCCCCCCCTCCACTCAGGCTGGCTCAGGTGGAGCTTTGCCTGCTCCAAAATTCTAATGAGGCCACCACACCTGGATGGTGCAGCACTTTGACCTTGTGGTCAAAAGCTGCCTCTGACTGGAGAAGACAAGTTGTTAACAAACAAAAGAACAGCTCCAGCAGTTTTCATTAACTCAATCCAGGAGCCAGACTAATGAGCCAACAGACTTCAGGAGCTAGCCAATGCACCCTCAGCTAGGTGCAAAGACAAAGGCAGCACCCATCAAGCACCTTAAACTGATAAAGGAAGTTCCTTTGATTAACTCACCCTATGAAACATACTATAGGATTCAATGAGTGGAAAACTTGGGTCACTAGTCCCTGTTATCTTTCATTTTCATTGTCACTTTCATTCTACCTTACTGTGAGTCTTCTGTGCATTTGGCCTGTTGGTGCTGCATGAAGCTACCTCACAGTCCATAAGAAGAGTCCCGCTGGATCAGGCCAAAGGCCCATTACATCTAGTATAGCTTCCTGTATCTCACAGTGGTGCACCAGATGCCTCGGGGAGCACACAAGACAACAAGATACTTGCATCTCGTTGACACTCCCCTGCATCTGACAAAGACCACCATGCCAGCCAGCACTCAAGACTAGTAATCCCTACTTCCCTCCCCTTTCTAGCCTTCTCCTCTACTCTACTTTGAAGGGGAAAAAGGAGGGAAGCCATTACAACAGGGTGGCCTTATCATGAACACTCTTGGACATGCAGAGCTAGGCTCAGCCAGCTTGAACTAGTTTGTCTGGTTCTTCAGAGACAGTTTCCCTCTACTGGCAACTGTGGAGATGTGGTGGAAGGTGATTAGGGTTTGCAAGAATGTGATTGGTTCACAGTTCCAAGCTGTACTATATGAAGTCTTGATTGTTGCATGGCTATGGGTCACATGCATGTACTTGCTAGGTGTATCTCACCTGATGCATCACATAAATAAAAGAGTTTTATATCTTGTTCGATATATCAATAGAGTTTTATATCATATACGTCTTGGACCAGAGCCAGGGGTGAAAATTTCCCAACAAGTTCTCTCCCTAGGTGCAACAGAAGCCATTGTGCTAGAACAATGCCTAGTGCCTTTTCTCTCTGGGAAGCAACCCCAGCTCTTTGACACTGCTTCCCTCCCTCAAGCCAATCCAGGCTAGTGACTGTTTTTAGGGCTAATGTCAAGGCCTCTTTCTGCCTTTATACCCTGCCTTTGATTGAGAGAGAAGTCTGGTCTCCATTCTCTTGCCCTCAACTCCTGCAATGCATTGCACTCAATTCAAGAGAGATGGACTGGTAACCTTGATCTTTGGCACAGGCTCGCCTCTGATCTGCCAACTATCTTTCATCCACTGTCTCATGTGCAGTTGAATAATGACACACTGAGTGCTTATGATTTTCCTTGTTTCGGTGTCCGTGTTATATGTGTGTGATTGAGGGCGCAATCCTAACCTGGAATTAGGCCAGCACAAGTCACTTGTGCCAGCCCAGGAGTGTCTCAAACGTGCTGTTAAGCGTGTTTGCGCCACTCTCAGAGGCAGGGAGGCCAGTGCACATCCTTACAGCACACTTGCAACACACCTGGGCCGGCCTAATTCCAGGTTAGGATTGCACCCTGAATCCTTTCTATTTTTGACCTGTTTAAGTGGTGACTTGAGATCAATTTCAAGCTTCACTCCCAAACAACTTCCCCTGCCCAACTTTCCTCTCTTTTTCTGCCTCTCCCAAACCCTAATTCTTCTTTTTTTTAACCTGAGGTCTCTCTGGGAAACCCACATAATTTCCCTACAACCTTTCTCCTTTCCCCCCATATGCTCTCACCATGACTCATTCGCTTTTTCCTTCTAAGGATTCGCCTCGTGTTTAACATTTCAAATTCAACCAGTGTGCCAGGTCATCAGCTCCCACAGCCTTAGAAAGTGCTTTGCTGAATGTACCTTTGTCAAACAGCTGTTGGATGCCCAGGAGCCCTAGAAGAAAAATACTGTAACCCTATCAATAAGTAAATGTGATCTTGAATATGTTTCAAAAAAAGTAACCAGGATGAAGTTTTATTGTTCAGAGATCAGAAAAATACCCACAGAAATCCCCACTTCCACACACACACACACACACACACACACACACACACACACACAGTGCAATCCTAACCTGGAGTTAGGCCAGCAAAGCTTGCCTGGCACAAGGGCCACTGTAACAAGTGCTTGGACTACTCACAGGGTCAGGGACGATGGCGCATGTCTATCTGCTGGTCTCTCTGACTCTGAAAGTGGTCCAAACATACTTTATTGTGTCTCTTGGGCTGGGCAAACTGTGCTGGCCTAAATTCAGGTTAGGATTGTGCTCACAGAGAGAGAGAGAGAGAGAGAGAGAGAGAGAGAGAGAGAGAGAGAGA
>JAJKFI010000012.1:8423774-8472202 GCA_029204185.1 Lerista edwardsae
AGAGAGAGAGAGAGAGAGAGAGAGAGAGAGAGAGAGAGAGAGAGAGAAATGTTCTCCTTTACATCTGCTAAACTTAGCAGTAAGCCCCTGTGGGTTCAAAAGGACTTCCCTCCAATTGAATCGTCTTAGGGCTATGACCTAAGATCTTCCCAGAGCATTTTAAAAAAGAATAAGCTAGATGGGCCTTAGTCATCTCTAAAAAATGCCTTATGCACTCAATTTGTGGCATATCTTTATTAATAATCATGTTTTTATATAAAACATCTTTAAACATATAAACCACTATTTCAAAATGGGAAAAACCACTAGAGTTCACTTGGATTATGTCCATGTCTGCTTCATCCCACATTGCAACCAACTGTAGAAAGGAGTTTCTTTTATTTAGACAGCCCAATTAATAGGTTAAAAAAAAAATGTAACAAAACAGCTCAGCGGCTGGACCCACCAGCCGCTTGCTATGGAGTCCCCTTGCTTTCAGAATAGACTTTTACTTCCTGTAAGAAACTATGGTGGGCAAAACAAAGGTACTTCTGAACCACTTCCAGGTTACCCTGCCTTTGCAATAATCTATGCATCATCCTGTTTAACTTATTCTGACATTGCAAAACAAACAAAAGAATTCTCCCTACGTTTAGTAATAGTCAAGCTTATATCCCAGTTGTCCTTCTCTGCAGTGGCATACCTAGAGGGGGATTACAGCACTAAAGTTTGCAAGCAGCTGCTCCTCTCTTCTTCGTAGTCGTAGCCAAACTAGCCCCCATTTTGCTCTAGCTGCTGAGAATGACTCTGAAGAGAAGGAACGGCTGCTTGTAAAATGTAGTGCTGTGATCTCCCTCTAGGTAGCTTCTACCTCTCTGAGCTCTGGATGTCATATATGGATGTGCTTCTCACACAGCTACTCCTGGACCATATAACCAAAAATGTTGGTATGGTCTTAATCGGCACGGTATATATAAGTGAAAATCCATATAGCAGATGTACAGATAGTGGGGGAATAATGCAGCTGAACTTTTTGCCCTTTGTTCATTCACATTTTATAGGGAGTCCACATTACTCTGTTGCTAAATTGCTGTATTCTAGTATTTTCTGTAGTAAAATATATTTTTGTAGTAAAATTTTGTCCCAGTGCCAGACTCACAGGTAGAGGGCTATTGGGGTTTTTAATGGGCAACTGCAGTTCAAGGAGCAAGTTTTTTTGGTTTTTTTAAGTACATTTATTTCCCCTCTCCAAAAGAAATTATTGAGAAAATCTCTGTTAGAAGGTGGAGGGAGTAAAAGAAAAATCCTGCCAACTTCCATTAGGTGCATCCAAACAAAAACGCTATTGGATTTAAGAGTTTTATCAAACCAAGCCAGAAAATTCATTTACAAAAGCATTCCCAGGTTAGCACATGTGGAACATCTGAATCAAATTCCATTAAGGTTTCCAAGCTTCTGCCTCATAAGTAAGAAATATCAGGGTTTTTAGACTCCCCTGTCATGGTATGAATTTTTCCCCTGATTTAATAGAGTTTAACAACTTCTGCAGAATGAAATCATTCTCATAAAAATACACTATATGATGACACAACAAAGCAGTGCTACATCTGTATAATGACACTCAGATTCTATATGTGGAGTAAATTCTGTAATACTGAATAGTTGTATAGGAGCTGTAATGTTCCTAGCAAAGGATTTAAAAATAGAACAGTTTGTCAAATCCTATTTTTTAAAAACCTACCTATGAAGCCACGACAGTGGCACACACAACTGCATCTTATGGCGGGAGGGCCACTCACAAAGGTCTACTGAGGGTGAGGGAATCTTTGCCTCCGCTTCCCCAATGGGTCTCCTCATTTCTGTAGAAAGCCATTTACTGGCAGAAGACCAAGGAGAGGGAAGAAGCATAGGATACTGGTGCATGTGAGGGTACCTGCCCCCTCCCGGTTATTTATTATTATTATTATTATTATTATTATTATTTATTGGATTTCTATCCCACCTTTCTGCCCGAAGGCACCCAAGGCGGCATTACAATACAAAAATACAATAAAATACAAAATTTAACATTAAAAAGCAATTTAAAAACAATATTAAAACAATACAATAAAACAAAATTAAAACAAAACAATACAATTTAAAAAACAACAAGCCCTGTGGATCATAAGGTATAATCAAAATATAAAAGTGTAATAAACCAGCCAGCCAGCCTGTCAACAGTTAAAAGCTCTTTGAAATAAAAAGGTCTTCAGCCCCCGCCGAAATGTTAACAAAGAGGGAGCAGTTCTCAATTCGAAGGGGAGGGTATTCCAAAGTTGGGGGGCCACCACCAAGAAGGCCCTCTTCTTTGAAATAAAAAGGTCTTTTGCCCCCGCCAAAATGTCAACAAAGAGGGAGCAGTTCTCAATTCGAAGGGGAGGGTATTCCAAAGTTGGGGGGCCACCACCGAGAAGGCCCTCTTCCTGGCCGCCGCCCCTCTTACCTCTCCTGGTGGCGGCACAGTCAAAAGGGCCCCCCCAGATGATCTAAGAGTACGAGTAGGATTATATGGAAGGAGGCAGTCCCTCAGATACCCTGGACCCGAGCCGTAAAGGGCTTTAAAAGTCAAAACTAGCACCTTGAATTGGGCCCGGAACAGAACCGGCAGCCAGTGTAGTCGCCGAAGCAACGGCTCGACAGAGTCAAACTGATATGCCCCAGCAACCACCGGAGCCACCGCGTTCTGTACTAGTTGTAATTACCGTCTTCAAAGGCAGCCCCACGTAGAGCGCATTGCAATAATTTAATCTAGATGTCACTAGGAGGTTCCACCTCCAGCTCCCCCTCCTCAACACTTCCCCATTCCTCCCCCTCCCCCTCCCCCTCCCCCTCCCTCCCAGGGCAGCACTATGCATGTCTAAGTAGGGCCTTTAAATGTCACTTCCAGTTTTTTGGCAAAAAGCGAAAGTGACATTTCAAGGCCCTCTGGAGGCTTTGCGTGGCCTCTCCAGTCCTCAGAAGGCCTCTGGAGGGAGGCAGTGGGTGCAGGTGACCCTTGGGGCAGCACAGCTGGGAGGCAATGCCATCACCACCCAGCTGTGCTGCCTGGGATCAGTCGACCCCATGTACCACCCTAGAAATCCCGCTGATTTCTCCCACCACCCACCAACAACTCAGTGGTATGGTGGAACTTGGCCTCTCTGCAACCTACACATGTGTTGCACCACCACCTGTACTCACAGCTGCCTCAGCTGGTGCCAGTGGACAATGTCTACTCAACCTTCAAATGCACCAGGGTGGGGGTGTGCAAAGATAGCAAAATGGGGGGTTGGGCAGAGTGGAGGCATCAGCCACCCACGACTGCACTGACTGCCAGTGCAGAGTACTCAGGAATCAGCTCAGCTAGAAGACCCCTCTGATGTTTGTGGGCCTTCAGACAGTGCTCAATCTGGCTAAACTCTGATGCCAACCTTGTTTCAGTGGTGCTGAGCTGAAAATTCTTTTTGAATATTCTTTTTAAATATTCTTTTGATCTAAATTTGGGTCCAAGAAGGGTTTGGGGGAGATATTTCAGAATGTGGAGGGAACACTGCAGGTATGGTGATAAAGAGTGCCCTTTTCACTTTTTTGCAAACATTTTTATTGCACTTCTATGGGCAGCAGTAGCAGTGCCAGATGCCACTTTCCTTGGAATAATCCAGGAGCAATGTTACAATCCAAGGGGACTTTTTTTGTGGGCAAATCTGAAGACAGGCATTTAGGATTGTAATGAGGGACATAGGGATTTTATGCCATTTGGAACCACAATAATGGGACCATTGATGTCTGCATTATAAAATGGCCCTAGGCTGGACTAAAATAAAATAGAGCCTGAATTCTCACAAGACAGCAGATTTGCAAGAATATGCCCAATAAATGGGAATTCAAGTTGTTGAAAAAATGCCCCTTGTGCCCCAGAAGAAGGCAGCTTGCCCAGTATGTGGGGCTTACAGATGTATATATTGTATAGGACATATATTCCATCTTTTTGGAATTTACTCCATTTTTTCTTGTGCTTGACGTATTAACCAATCAACATAGACGCCATAGACATGGCATTTCTTTTTGGATATAAAGCCAGAAGCCAAGACAGATTTTACATGTTTAACCCCATTAAAATCAATTGCTTCAAGCACACTTAATTGTGTTGGATGGAGACGAGAGCTTTTCAGGCTGTGTATTCAGCCCTCAGAGATTGAAAGCACAAACCTAAACTGAGTTAGGCCGGCATAAACTAAGCCAGCAAAGTTTGGCTTGCACAAGGGCCACCAGAAAGTATGTTTGGACCACTCTCGGAGTCAGGGAGGCCAGGCCACAAACGTGAGCCATCCTCCCTGAATCCAATAGTCTAAATACACTTTATGGCAGCCCTTGGGCTGACCAATTTTGTTGGCTTAGTTTATGCCAGCCTAACTCCAGTTTAGGACTGTGCTCTAGTGTTGTCTACATTTTTCTTTATTCATCATATCCATGAAGGCTCTTATAAAATTATTCAGAAACCCAGGAAAGTCTGAACAAATATTCATAGTAAAAGTATGGTTTTATTTGAACCATTTGGGAAGCAACAGATCTTTGCAGTGAGGCCCACCAGAAGTGTTCATTTCTTTCAGAGTAGGACAAGCTTGCTGGAGGGGCAGTGGGGTCCTGGCATCTTAGAGCTACTAGGAAAAACATGGAGTGAACCCCCAAAACATTATAGCCCTTTCATTTTGACTTTTGAAGGTTTTCTCAGACACAGAATATGCTTGGGCTTTCATCCTTAAAAATGAAGGGCGCAATCCTAACCTGGAGTTAGGCCAGCAAAGTTTGGCCCGCACAAGGGACACCGTAAAGTATGTTTGAACCACTCTCGGTGTCAGAAAGGCCAGCATACAGATTTACACCATACTCCCTGACTGCTAGAATGGTCCAAATGCACTTTATGGTGGCCCTTGTGCTGGCCAAACTTTGCTGGCCTGACTGTGCCAGCCTAATTCCAGATTAGGATTGTGCCCAAAGTGTCTTCCCAACTCTAAAGTCATTGTTTTTCGTTTCGATAACATGGAAAGCAGTACCTGTGGCATCACAGCTTTCCAGAACTCTTGCCTGACAAATGTGATCCTGATGAAGAAGAACTGACTTGAACCCTCCCACATCCCTGTCCCTCCCACAGCATGATATTGGCAAACCCAGCACCAACACTGACAGCTTAATGTCAATTTCAACTCTCAACAAATTCTCACAGAAGCACTGATACATTCTTCATGTGTGCCAGAGCTCCTAACACATTCTAGTACAACATTTGCACTGGGTCTGTATTCAGAGAGTTCAGGAAGATGAGAGGATGTTTTCTGACATTTTTCCCCGATGTAAAAAGACAATTCAGTGGCTAGAACCTCAGAACTCTTTCTGGAGGTACAACACTGCTGGCAGTTGTGCATTACTTTGCTGTACAGGTAGGGTGGGCAGCAGTGACACTCAAGAAACTGAAATTGGTGCCAGACTGAGTCAGTCCAAAATCAACAGTTTTGCACACTGAAAAACCAAGTATCAGTCCCTGGTGGGCTTGTACAACATCAGTATTTTCAGGCTTGAGGGTGGAAACATGGATGCTTTCATTCAGTCCAGGTGTATTTCAGATGATCCAGTGTTAATAAAACTGGAATGCTCTCTCTTCCTTGCCCCAGATAGCTCTCTCCTGGCTTTTGCCTGTCTCTGAATGACAAACCAGAGCCAAATCCTCATGTGAAATATTCTATTTCTGAACAACACATAGAGTTCATTGACAGAGAATCCAAGCCAACAATGCGTTGGTCTGTTTTTAGATGCTTTATTGTGCCTTCCTTCAACTTGCTGCTTAAAGTCGCTCAAAGTCGAAGGTGGATGAGCTATCAGACAAGATAAGGTGTGGAAGGAAATAACTGTGTGGGTTTGTTTTTTCTCTTTTAATTAATTAGCAGATTTTAAAGCCCTGGAGATGCAGATGAAGCTCTTAATCGGCTGATTTAATTAAGAGTCTATTCTTCTATTTAATAAGAACTGAATCGGACAATCTCTTTTGTGTCACAAACATCTCTTCTTTGTCACATTCCTTCTCAAATATATTTCCATAATCACAGTTCAGTTACACTGACAAGTAATAAAACAGAAGAAAACAATAATTTTAAAGTATTCAAGCTGGAAGGCTGTAGCGCTGAACACTCATTGTCCAGTAAACATTTTAAAAACAATTTCTAATCCAAAACAGATTAAAAATGATTAAAACAAACTGCTGAAAGTAGACAGCTGATGCAGACAAAAGCTGAGAAGTCCATAAATGCATATTCAACACTCTATTGTACTACCAAGTGATGACTTCTACTTGTTAAGCAGCCATCACAGGTAGACCATTTGTATTTCTGTGGAGACCATTCACATGATCCACTGCAAGCCACCAAATATTCAGTAATCAAATGATATGGTATCATTTTTATTCAGCCCAAAAGAACTGAATAAATGTCAAAAGATATGTTTGTTTATCCATTTCCTTCATGTCTTCCCTGTGGAACCCATGGTGAGTTTCCTGCACAAATGCATTTTCTTCTCTCACATTTTGAGAGAATATTCTTTAGGGAGATTTCAGCTGTCCAATCAGCTACAGTCAATCTATCTGCAACCTCACCCATCTGCAAGGGGCAGAATTGCTACTTCCTTTGTTCCCTGCGCCTCTGTCCTCCTTATCCACTGTGCAGAGACCTTCCGAAGGCCAAAAGGACCTTCAGAATGGCACCTGCAACCAGCGCTGAACCCTTGAAAATGGTTGGCAGAAGCATCCACTGGCCATGTTTAAGAGGTGCATGCTGGTCACAGATGCTGTTCTGAAGATTCCTGCAGCCTCTGGAAGGTCTCTGCCGCATTCACATGGCACGTCTTGCTGCATTCTGCTGGGCTTCCTGAGGGTCTCTAGTGGCAGATAAGGATACCTATTGCTCCTTACCCCACATCTCATAGAATCAATGGTTCATTATCTGCAAACTTGCTATTTGAGATATTCCAGGAACATAACCCTAGTGGAAAATGAGGGTTGATTGTACTTGCAGCATTTGCTAGTGCAGTCACAATAAAACCAACAGGCATGTTCATATTAAAGGGTCATCTAGCTTAGATTAGTGGAACCATACACTTTGTATCTTCTCTTTCCTGTGTTGGTTTGTATGATAAGGAACGTGCCGTTTGCATGGAGGTCCTGCAGACCAAAGAGGAAACTGGGTCATGTTCTACAGTAACATTCAGATCATGCCTACAGAGTGCTAGTCGAGCCTTTGTAGCCTCAGATGTGAAGACAAGGAGGATTGTCTATCATGACTGAGGAGCTTCCCTGATAAGGAGCTCCTTCCATGAAACCCCAGGTTCTATCATTTGAAAACCAGAGCCCTTGATGAGATAAACTGCACAAGTAACTGAGCTTCTCTGGCTTGCTGATTAGATGTGGATAAGTGATATATTTTCCATTTGACAAGATATTACCTTGTGGTCAATATTTATTTGTACTCCCCTAAAACTGTTATATATAAACTAATGACAGAACTACTCCTACCTATGCTTTTAAGTTGCTGATAACAAACAATGCACAAATACATGTGATGATCATGTGGCCTTTCACAGCCACAATGGATCTATACTAGGGGTCTCCAAACGACGGCGCAAGGGCCACATTTGGCCCAACATAAGATTTATCTGGGCCACAGCAACTTTTTTTGTGTCAGAGCATTTGATGTTTGACATTTTTACTCACTATATATCATTTCTCAGTTTAAGCAGACTTTTCTTTTGTTCTGAATCATTTAATGCTTATTACAAAAAAAAGAGATCCAAGTGAAACTTATTCATTTATTTGAACTTCATTCCTGTATAAAACTGATTTGCTTATTTTTATTTTATTTTTTGCCCATAAAATGTGTCATATGCACAGTGGCCCTCATACTGAAAAGTTTGGAGACCCCTGCTCTATACAGAAGTTATCATCTGTGTGTTGAGTCAACACATGGAGGAGGAACCAGAGCACAGCAGTGAAGCAGGAATTTTTAATCTAATAGGCAAAGCTGGAGAAAGATAAATGTTTTGGCTTTATTTTTAGTAGCACTAGGAGGAGGCCTAATGGTGCCACCGCCACCCCCAACTCTCAAACAAGCAATTCTTAGAGCCCAAAAGGGGCAACCAGGCAGGAACAAACAGGCAGCATCACATGTCAATCATCAATCACCATAAATAGTCAGAAACTGTGAACAGATATGGCTCTTGTTGCTATAAAGTCAAAACCTCCTAACACGGCTAAGAAAACAAAGAAAACATTTGACACCCAAGGTTTAGAAGATAGTTATCTATCACATTCTTAAGGGTGGGGTAGGAATGGAAAGTTCAGGGTTTATGGTTTTCACACAAGGTCTGGGGTCACTGTGACACAATGAGAGTGGTAAATCAGACAAAACAAAACTTGTGAGGCCTGGATACAGAAAAAACCAAAATATAAGGCAATTATACATAATTACGCAAAAATCAGAAATCCTGCTTCACCAGCTAACCAAGCCTCCTCTAGCTACTGGCCATGCTCCCAAGGCACCCTCCATGTTCATCACATCTCTGCAGAGACAAGTGCTGAATGCAAAGAGCTGTTCTGTCTGCAATCTACCTAGAGCACATGCCCATGCTTATCTACACAGAAGAAAGTCACATTGTCTTCAGTGGGGCTTAATCTCAGGAAAGTGTGCATAAAATTGCAGGGTTAGTACAGTAGCCAGCCAGCATTCTAAATCACAGGGAAGAAATCCACATTTAAGAATTGAAGCTTTTGTGGCCAGAGTTGTCACAGAGAGTTTCTACGGGATTTTGGACCACCTGGATTTTCTTGATGCTTCGCCCTCGAATATGATGGGCATTGTCAAAAATAAGATACCTGTGATAATGAAATTACTAGGAGCAGAGATGTGAAATGCTACACTAGAGTAAGGCAGACTTAAAACCAAACTTCCCACAGCTAAGAGCACAAGTCTGGGTAGTCCAGGTTAAAAATCCTGGGTTTAGTTCTAAAAAACCCACTCCAATCTGAGTACAGAAGGAAAAAGGAAGAAAGTTATAGTCTGTGACTTCCCAGGCCCTGGAACGTTTCAACTAATCAGTGAGAAGTATTCAGTGAGTTGAACGATCAGGAAAAGATAAATGTGTTGAATGTGGTCCAAAACCTGTAGGAACTCTCTATTTTATGGAAAGTCTTCATTGTTCAGCGCTTGCCTGTGCACCCAGAGTGGGCATTTGCATGAGCATGGGGACAAAGCTTATAGGTCCAGTCCAGTCCCACTGCCTTTCTTACAGGACTGCTTTACCCAGGGATGTAGCTAAAAAAATGCAGGGGGGTGCAATTGCACTGGGCAACAAGATATAGGGGGGGCAACAAGCTGAGCTTGACACTAGTGGCCAAAATTATGAAAATCTTGATATGTATGAATAATACCATCATGTTATATACCATTCAAAGTGGAATATAATGCAGAATCCAATGAAACAAATTGGAGTATATCTTCATTCTATCAAACATTATGGAAAAAACCAAGAAAATGAACACACAACGGTGATACTTCCTGTTGTGATGTCACTTCCGGGGCATCATTTTTCCCTCTGCACCAGGCTACACAATCATTAGCTATGCCATTGGCTTTACACACTTAGATGTTTGTCTGAAGAAACCCAATCTATCATGGATTTTAATCAGGAATGTACTGAAGAGAGCTTTTGCTAGCTCCTGACTCCAAACAACAGATACAAGATTTTGTCTAAAATTGCAGGGGTTTCTTTCAGAGAATCTAGGAGGAGATTTTCAGTGACATGGGGATTAATAAAACATGTAAAATCAAATGAGATTTGGTGAGATGCCCACTAATAGCACTATGCATACCATCTTCATAGCAATGGAAGCCAAGCCGAGTTGGAAGCATAGTTAATGTACTACATTCTTTGTGCATTTTCACCCTCAATTAAACAGACCTCAACTGAACAGTCTTCAGAAATTACACAGAGACTTCTTCACTAAAAACTAGCCATATATGTGTGCATTTTCACAAATGCGTAACAGACATTCTGCATTACCAGACACCCTTCGCCCCATTAGTCTGTTAAATTGAGGGTTCCCTCACTGTTTTCAATATTCACTGGAGATTCTATTACTGAAGTTTCAAGGTCTTTCAGTAACTGTAACTTACAGACACTGTAAACCCACAAGAAAAATGGCTTTAATGTGTTTTGAATAGTAACACACACGATTTTCCTAACTACTTAAACCTACCCCTCTCCCCATAGTATTAGCCATGAAGAATTTAAAAAGCCAGAAACCAGTGTCAGGCATGTCTTTTTTTCCCCTCAGTGAGGCTGAGGGGAGTGGACTTTGTTGGGGAAATGGCTTGGGGAGAAATGTTTGAAAAACCTGCCTCAGCACGGTACCTCCAATCTATCCAATTCAATCCAATCAGCATTGAAAATGATATTGGGAGATCTGACCACAGAATTACCATGTCACATATACTTAACCCTAAGGTTAACTTATACGTGGCCTTAATTACATCAAATGGCCCTGTCTGGGTTTGTTGATGTTGTTAAACCGCCTTGGGGGGGGATTGATTGGGCTCAGGAGCTGATAGCTGCATAGCGAAGTGGTGTGTCAGAGAGAAGACGGACAGCCCAACCCTGAGCTGCATACTGTGGCAGCCAGGTGGCTGCAGGAGGCTCTGCAAAAAAAGGGGGGACGTTCATCCCCTTCCCCCACAGTAAGAATGCAGGGTGGGTGGATAGGTCTTCTCACCTCTACACCTGTCACAGAGGTCAGGATCCAGCAGTGAAGATTGCCACTGGTCCCACCCCCTGCTCCACCCTCATCCCACCCAGAAACGCCCGCCTGCCCCACCCAGATCTGGCACAATGCCGGCAACAGTAGCACTGTCCGCCACCAGCATAGCATTGCTGCCTCCAGGTGGTGGGGGCCATTGTTGGCCTGGTGCTGGTAGTAACGGCTTGCCGCTGGCAGTGGAGGGGCATTATGGCGCTTGCACTGCCCACACAGTAGGGCTCAGGTCTGGGCCCTAAGCTAAAACCTTTCTTTATCGCTCATACTTACCAGCCATCACTGGTCCTTCCTCCATAAAGCAGTCCGCTCCAGTTGCAAAAGGCGCTCCATCAGCACTCTACTCCTGCTTCTTCCTGCCCACTTTGTTGCTTCTTCGACTGATCACCAGCAAATATAAGTCAGAGGAAGAGGCGGGAGGGGTGAGGGCGGAATAGGCAGGGAAGAGGCACATCAAACCTGTATTCAAAAGACATCTCTACTATTGGCGAAGAAAATGGGGACTTGAGGCGGACAACAGACATTGGCCTGCTGATACGGTGGCTGCACTGAGCCATCATACCTACAGATATTTTAGACCAGAAAAATCAGTTTACAGTCTGAGCCGATGCTTTCTTATGTCCTTGGTGCCCCTTCCAGGCACATCTGGAGCATAAGCCAAAACCTAGGAAAAAGCTATGTGTACTACTGCAGAAGTTGATGAGTAACTTTAGTTTTTGTGTTTGTCCACCATATTCCTCCAAGCTTATCAACCCAGGAAACCTTTTGATACTCCTAGAGACATACCTGCACTGAAGAAAAACCACTAGAAATAGAAGTCAGATGACATCTTTTTCATACACATTCTGAAACTGAGGCAAAGAACACATTGTACAGTCAAATCTATGAATTTAATTGATATCCTACGGAGCTAGTTGGCTGGCCATTTTTGTTGTATATGAAACTGCGGAACATTAATTCCACATGTGAACATAATACTATTTTTTTACTTGGATCAGAATTTTTAAAAGCATTCTTCTAATAGATAAATCTATTCCCTTGCATGGTTTCTTGGGACTGATTCTCCTCTCACATCTGGTAAGTCAGGAGAGCCTCTAAACACACTTGAGTTATAAAAGTATTAAACCAGTTGCATGAGATATTCAAGCAAAGTTGTTTCTCTCTCTCTCTCACACACACACACACGCACACACGCACTCACAGAGAGAGAACATCTTTTTGACACTCCTCCACCCCAATAAATGAGTGTCTAGGACATCTATCCAATAAGCCCATAGGAGCTGCCATGACACCAGTCTCCATGTTCGTATTTGTCTTAATAAATTTCCTGTAATGTTTGTAGTAGTAGTAGTAGTAGTAGTAGTAGTAGTAGTAGTAGATATTCACTTTAAAGAAGAGATATAATAATGTAATAATGTATAATAGTGTATAATAAAGATCATGTTACTTGAAAAAAATACAGAGAGGTTTTTTTTGTCCTGTCATTTCTGAGGGCGCAATCCTAACCTGGAGTTAAGCTGGCACAGTTAGGCCAGGAAAGTTTGGCTGGCACAAGGGCCACCATAATGTGTGTTTGGACCACTCTTCACATCTGTGTGCTGTCCTCTGACTCCGAGAGTGGTTCAAACATACTTTACAGTGTCCCTTGTGCTGGCCAAACTTTGCTGGCCTAACTCCACATCAGGATTGTGCCCTGAGACTAGAAGAAAGCCGAATAGGGAGGAAAGGGGCCTTAGAGAAGGTGCTACTGCAGAGAGTGGCTGGCAAAGAAAATCTGAAACTATTCCCGCCCCCTCATCTGGCGTCATCTCTGCAAATGTATGCCAGCCTTCTGTTAGCATTACCAGGCACAAACTGGTTTGGGAGTCCCAGGTTTGCCTCCTGAACTTTTCTAAGTTTGACATCTGGCTATTTTCATTCAGGACAATTAAATGGACTGATCTAATAAACACAACCAGCATTGTAATGAATCAGCCTGAAAATCGAACTAAAATTGCCCATCAATTTATGCTGTCTGTTCATGTGCTGTTTGCTCAGAATTTTACTTACCCGTAGGCGTAGATCAACTCATCACTCTTTAGGACACCACCCTATATTGCTGAGAACCATAGATATATTATAGGCAATTAGGAAATTTTATAATAATCCGCCCAGTTTCTCATGCACAGAATTTATGTAGCATCACTACATAGTTGGTTTTAAAACATTTGGGACACATTTATTTAGTACACTTAATTAGAATTATTCTGAACTTCTGGATCATTTTATGCAAGCCCCAGTAACTCATTTTGACAAGTTTTATTCCCCTTTCTTGCCGGAATTTAAGAGGAAATTAAAAACAAGCTTACAAAATATTAGATTGTGGAATTTTAGAATTGTGGCATATTATTCCTGGTACAGTTGTGTAACACTTGGTTAGATCAGGCACACTTTAATTTTGCTAGGTTAGATGACTGCAGAGCAAAACTCCAGGCCATGTGTACAACACCGCTTTGAAGCAACTGTTTTCTGTATCACACTTGCAGCCCAAACTTCTGAATGTCTACCCAGAAGAAAGTTCCATTGGAGTCAATGGGACTTCCTTCCAGATAGATGTGTATACGATTGCTGCCTTAGGCAATTAAATCAGAAGAGAATGTGAAGACGCTTAACCAGTAATGGCATCTAAATGATTTAGCAACAGGTACTCACTTTTGATTGGCACTTGTGTTGGGGCCCGCCCACCGGAAGTGAGGTCATAGCCGGAACCCAGGAGCTGCCCCCAGGAACCGCCGTGCTTCCTCAGTAGGCTGCGCGGCGGCCTGGGAGAAGGCCCGGGAGTCCCAGGCCTTCCCCGGGGCCGCCGCGCAGGCTACTGATTCCTTCCCAGGAACCTCCGTGCCTCCTTGGGAGGGAGCCCCAGGCAGCCTACCTGCTCACACTGCTGCTGCCGTTGGTCTCCCTCGCTCCGCTGCCTGCCTGCCTCTGAGAACGTGCAGGCAATTCAAACATTGCAGGGGGCGGAGCAGAGCGCCAATGGAGTCGACGAGTGGGCAGGCGAATGGGCGGGGCCAGCCCTAATCCTAGGAACGGGTACTCGCGTACCCCCGCGTACCTGCTACATGACATGTCTGCGCTTAACCCTTCCTCACATGCTGTTTCCCGTTGCTCTTGCAGCAGCAGGATCCCAGGCATGTGTTTGAGATGCAAATTCATGCCTGGAATCTTCCATTTGGAAAAAGAGGTAGTGAGGACATGGAGGGAACAGGGTGAGCAGGGGAAGGATTAAACATTCTGCTTTCCTTCCGCTACCACTTCTCCTATAACAATAACAGGATTTATATACCGCCTTTCTTAGGTCACCAGATTTCTCTAATGACTATAACTCAAGGCGGTTTACATAGGCAGACTTTATTCAGAAACCCAAAGGTTTTTACAATTTTTACAGAAATGTTCTATCTTCCAAGAACTACACACATACAGATGGATCTTTCTGGATTTAGCCCTTCTTTCTGGCCACCCGTTTGTCTTCTTGCTGGCTGATAAGCGGCTTCCCTGCTCCCACCAGAGAAGCGGCTGAACTTCAGCACAACTCCCCCTCACACAAGGCAGCCAAAGCTCAGCTGTTAATCAGTCGCAATTAACGAGGTCTGCCGCTCCAGAGACTTCCGGCTGTCCCAAACTGGCAACTTTCAGATCTTCAGCTCTTATCTTCAGGCAAACGGAGGCATTAACCCTCTCGACTAAATCTTCTGCCCTAAATCTTTCTGAATCATTCCCTTCCAAAGCTGCTATGTGGTGGATGCAAGCTGTTAGGAGTTTCTTGGTTGCATTTTGGGGGAAGGTGTTCTTGAGTCTCTCAAATAAATGGTCCTTTGTATGACCTTTTGACCCCTTAGCAGCCATTGTGTTTTGTGCAGACCATCACATGTTGAGTCAGTTGCATGCATTTTGTTTACTACCATGCTCTGAGCTGAGCCTCAATTGGCTTTGGCGTAAACTCCAGAACCTCTTGCACAGTTGTAATCAAAACATAATTCATGTGGACAGCAGCAAAAGCTGGTAGGAGCATGCCCTCCACATGCCGCTGCAACAACAACAACAGCACAAACATTCCTTGGCAAGTCGCGTACTTGAGGATGTGTGTGCAGCAGATCAAGAATGTGACAGGGAGCCATGGTCCCATCGCTGGGAGGTCCTGATCCAGCAGCTCTTTCTCCTAGGAAAATTTAAGCACATCAAGGCCAGTGGTGCATTTAATGTCATGCAGACCCTGGCAGTACATTAAACCTGTAATAGTCTCTTCTGAGCTTGTTTTTTTCCTTTAGCGATCACTGTTATGGGGCTAATCACAATTGTGGCCATAAGGATCTGAAAGGAGCTGATGCTTTTCCCACATACCATTTGAACAGTTTACCATTTCCCTCAATATCATATAGCAATTAACTAGGCTCTGGGAATTGCTTCATATGAACTTTTTTTTAAAAAAATTATTTATTACAAAGCAGCCTTCCAAGTGTCGCTAATGGCTAAACGCAGGATTTGAAAGGCATTGTTCTGGGTCGGATTAATTAGTAGAATTTGACTTTCCCCTGAACATCTTCTGGGGTGTACTTTTCTCTGTGTGGGTACGATAAGCCAGTGTTCTTCAGCCTGGGGTCACGAAGCCTCGTTTGTGGGAGTCGCAGCAAGTTAGGGAAAATCACGTGACCTGTTGTTTTTGCACCTGACCTCCATGGTTAGAACTGAAGATCTGGAAAGGTGTGCCCTTTTTCAGGATTCCTGGTTAATGTACAAAGGTTGGGGCATGCTCAAGGAGGCAGGATGGTGCCAGAGGGGTACTCCTGCTCACTGTGCTGCATGCCATTCTACATTTCTCTGCAGTAGCTTGTCCAGCTACTGTTATAAAAAAAAGCCTGTCCAGCTACTAATATAAAAATCAATGGGCTGCATCATTTTGATAGGCAAAAATGGTTGGGTTCAAAAAGAGCCTTCCCCATTGTGGCCTTGGGGGGGGGCCAGGGAATGGGTGGCAAAAGGGGCAAGGGTGGGCAGGGCAGGTCTTTGGAGGGGACAGGATAAATGGTGGGTCCCCAGCCTCATAATTGATTGATTGACTGAGGTTGTGGTACAAAAAAGGTTGAAGACCACTGTGATAAACTGTAGCTGAGATTGTGTCAATCCAGGGAGAGGTTGTGGTGTGTGAGGTGCGCTGCCTTGGCACAGTACAGTAGATCGGATGGCATTTTGACCCCATTCAACTCTTGTATTTCATATTTATGCAATATAATGCTAGCATGGTATGTGATACAGCCCACATATTAACGTGATTATATGTCAAGAAAGGGTTTGGAGGAGGTACCACCACAGGAAGAGATAATCCCATGCTGCAGAACATTTACTTCCATGAGTTCTATTATGTGTTCTGTCACATAATGCGTGTTCGACGCCAGGAAAAATCATAGCTAAGACCAGGAAAAATATTTGTGGTCAATAAAACTGCAGCCCACACGCATTGAAAATTATACTTTTTGCACCCTGCAGAGAGCCAACACTTGACCACTATCCCACAACTGGTGGGGCTGGGCTCTCTCCTTTAAGCCAGACTTTCACATCCTTTAATAATCGGATATAGGGTTACAGAATTCCTGCTGAGTACTGAGGATTTGTTCAGTTTGTAATGGGAATATCAACCAGTGGCATGTCTGGGCAACCAGAATCGAGGTTGGAAAGTAATGAAGGCACTCCAGGCTCTATACCAACCCTACCAGGCATGAACAGTTGCACTGGCACACAGCAAGCAAACAAGAGGAAATGGAACTGGGCCTTCAACACAAGGAAGTTACCAAGGAAGTGGCACAGCACAAATGCAATAGTTTGACTCTTTAACCAGACTTCTGTAGCTGCCAATTCAGAGGTGGAACTGGATAGCTTCTGCAATGCAACCAGCCCCTTCCGCTCCAGAGCGTTCCCTGTGGTCAATCTGGAATAGTTCCAGAGCTGCCTCTCTTAACAATCTACAAATTGTGATCATCCACTCCAGAATTCCTTCTATTGACGCTTCACCATCCCACACAGCCTGGTCCTGGGCCATCATTCCCCCCTCAGTTTCTCATGGTTTTCCCAAACCCCTTCAGCCAAAGATATATCAAGCCAGTCAATTATTTTCATCAGTTTGTATGAGGACTGCTGAAAGACATGTTTGGAAAAACCCCAGGAGCATATACAGTATACTAACCAGTTTTATGTGATATGTGTACACCTCCTAAGATATGGACCATAAGAAGTCTGCCAAAAGAAAGTAGACCTAAAAAGGCAACCACTGCCATTCCAGCATGCATGCCTGCAACACCTTTGTAGAATAATACTTTGCGATGCTGCACTGAGCTGCTGTGGGTAAACCCCAGCGAAAGCACGTACTGTATTTGCTAACAGAGAAAGGCTCAGGATCAAATCATAAAAAGCTTATTCACCTGTATTCAGAACTGAAATGCTCTGCCACTGAAGTCTGCTCTGCCACTTCAGGATTATACTGCCACCAAGTCTGCTGCATGCAGAAGTCTTTTGCATGCCAGTTTCTGATCAACCAAAAACAAGGCTAACTTGTACCTCTAGATGGAATGAAAGATTCAGTTGGGAGTTTCAGGGCTCAATCCAAATTTGGAGTTAGGCTGGCACAAATCCCTTAAGCCGGCCTAGGAGTGTCCCGAACATGAGGTATGCCATCCCCGACTCTAAGAGTTGTCTAAACACACTTTATGATGCATGTACAACACTCCTAGGCTAGCACAAGGGACTTGTGCCAGCCTACCTCCAGGTTAGGCTTGCGCCCTCAGAAACACAATTCAATTAATGAACATCTGGATATAAATGTCCTGTTAGGCGTGTTGTGGCATTCATTCGTATGCTCTTATGTCCTGCTATTTGTATTATTATTTATTTTTTTATTATAGCACCAAAGCACTTAGAAAAGCAGGTTGTCATAGCAGAGCCCACAAATCTCAAATGATATTTTGGTATGCAGCTCAGAGAGAATATACATGCCTTTGATCACTACTTCCACAGTCTCCCACACCTCAGGATGCATTCCTAACCCTTGTCCTAACCCACAAGTCCCTTGTGCTGGTCCAGGAGTGTTGCAAACACACCATAAAGCGCATTTGCAACACTGTCTGAGTCAGGGAGGCCAGCACACGGATGTGCGCCATCCTTCCTGACTCAGAGAGTGGATCAAACACGCTTTACGGTGAGTTTACAACGCTCCCGGGATGGGATTTGTGCCAGCCAAACTCCAGGTTAGGATTGCGCCCTCAGTTGTTTAAATTTACCTCCAATCTGCAGAGCACTGGCTCTGGCATGAGACCAAGTAACTGATCAGAGGAACCAGCAAACCTGTTTCCTATTTGAACTTTTCTAATTCTCAGGACACAGGCTATTCCAATATAAACCTAAAGCTACATTCTAGCCTCACCTACTTGGAGGCTAACTGCACTGAAATCAATGGAAACTGATGTGCATTGGATTGCATGCATATCAAATAATTAGAATCCCATCCTTTATGTATTTCTGTGATTTTACGTTTTGTCTAAAACAGGCCACCACCATTTGTGACCCACCACACTGAATGTAGTTCACCAAGGACCCAACCAACCTTCTGTTGTTGACATCACAAAATAAAAGAGTTATCAGACCCCTGGCAGGCTGCAGTACACAGCAGGTTGACTGTGTCTGGCTTTGTAAATTGCAGCTGTGCAAGCCTGATTACAACCTATTTAACATGTCAATATAAGTTGTCTGAAAATATATTGCTAATGTTCAAAAGCAACATCTTGTACTGAGAAATCTCTTAACTGAACTTGTTAGCATGGAAGATGGTGTCCTCTTGGGCAATAGTTGGCTTAGACTGAATATGAAAATCTCCCTCCTGTGGGGGCATGTTCGTTTGCTTTTATGAGTCAAATACATTATTTTAAGACTGACGAAAAGCATATGGTAATAGGATTAAACAAGAAAATTTTGAGTTTTTGTTCCTGTACCCCCCCTCCCACACCCCCACATGGATGGATGAACGTCTTAAGTCCCTATTTTTTTCAACTGAAACTGTGAATATGGAGTCATTCTAGATTCCAAACACTTTATTGCCATCTAGTGGTAGAAAATATGCTAATCTGTACTTACTATAATACAGGTTTAAATTTCACTGTTGTTCTTCAATGCACAGTATAGATCAACCTGGTTTCCATTGAAGTATCCCCATCTCAGCCTACTTTACTTACAAAATGGATTTTCCCCAGGTTTTCTTAAGATATAATGTTACAAACAGGGAATTCTTAAACTACAAGAAAAATGGTTGCTCTTTCTGACTAAAAATACCAATAGTCACTAGGCACCAGTAGCGCCGACTTGGGTGTGGCATGGGGGCCAGTGGCCCTCCCAATAATTTGGGGGTGTGGCTGTGCCACCCCAATATCTGGCCCCCACGCACCCCCCAAAGAGCAGAGCCAAGCATGAGCATGCAGCGGGGTGGGGGGAAACTGTGCGCTTCGCCGGCTCCCGGAGACAGGAAGGCATGTGGTTCCCCCCTCCCGCCACTCGGGCAGTTGCTACACTGCACTTTTTGGCGCTCTTCAGGAGTTGAGAAGTGGAAGGAGCTGGAGAAGAGTAGAAATACCATGGCTGCCCCCAGCTTGTTGAAAAGCTCCGCTAGGGATGGACAAACGCAGGCTCGCACGCACGCACATACACATACACACAACCCAGGACTAGTGCACTACATAACACCCGGAGCAACTCCTTGACTCGGCAGCTGCCTCCAGCTACAGCTCTGCCTTCTCCGCCCATGTGTTTCTCTTGCGTCCTACTGGGCAGCTGAGGCAGTTCCAACTGAGGGCACAGGGGAAGGCTGCCTGTGGGTGTACGCGAGAGAGCAAGGGGCTGGGGTGAGGGGAGCCGTCATCACTTGCCACCTCAGAAAGCGGCTGAGGGGAGAGAGAACCCACCACAAGGATGCCTTCATGCCCACTCCACAGCACTGCTAAGGGGAGGAGGAGGAGGAGAAATGCCGCCAAAATGCCATGAGTGTCCATCTGACTAACTGCTGCTAGTTTGTGTGGAAACCTGCCTTTCCCCTCTTCCCCGCCACCCCGTTTGTTATGCCAAATTCCCTGCTGGGCCTCCCCAAGGGTCCAAATGCCCACACCAGGCTAACTAGTTTCCCCACAGAGCAGCCTCAGAGATAGGCAAGAGTCACCCACTGGGCCTCCTCTCTTCCAGCTGCTTTGTTTGGGAGACCAACCTCCTCCAAACTGCCCTCATCATTGGCTTATCTCCAAAACTACCTTAAGTCTAGCACCAACAAACCCCACCAACAAACAATATGCAGTCAGCTTGCCCAAGCCCAGCGGCCGGGGCGGGCGGGAAACCGGCAGAACGCAGCGTGACGCAACAGGCAGACTGCCACTCAAAGGTAAGTCTCGCCCAGCATACCGGCTGAATGCCGCCGCTGCCCAAGCCATAACTGCCTCCTCCACTTGGTGGCTCCAGGGGCGTGGCAGACATACAACAATTCCCAATAGTCCCAAAACAACCTTACCTTAGCCAGTTCCTCAGTCCTTCAGGCAGGCAGTCCAGCCAGTAGTCCATCAGTCCAGCCAGCCATCTATCCAGCACTCCATCCGTCCAACATCTACCTGGTGTCCTCCTCCAGCACCTTCCCAGGTGTCCTCCTCCAGCACCTTCCCAGGTCCTACTGTAGCTCTTGCCTCCAACTTTATACTGAGGCCAGCCAAACAATGGACAGGCTTTAATTCATCAGCCACGCCCATCTGCACCTGTGCTAACCTCCCTTCAGTGCCAGAGCCCTTATCAGCCTACAGCTGTGCTCCCAAGGCTTGCAAAGACCTTGGGGGTTAACCCTATAATCCCTGGCCAATCTGGGACAAAGGGCCATTGCTGATATCACTCCCTATCTCCTCGGGGTATCTCCTGTCTTTTCCAATACACCGTTCCTCTCCATCTCACCCTTTGCTAACTTCCACGAGTGGCTTAGGAGGACACAGCCAGACTGAGCTGCAGTAAAGTGAAGCTAAGGTCGTCTCGGTGGTGTTATTCTGCCAGAACGCTGGGCAGGACATCCAGGTGACCGACAGCCCACCCGTCGCATTCCTCAGCATTACGCTGTTTGCGTAACGTACACAAGCGGCGTAATTGGTTACGCAAACGGTGTAACGCTGCAGAACGTGACGGGCGGGCTGTCGATTACCCGGATTTCCCGCCCAGCGTTCCGGCAGCATAACACCGCTGGTTGTACTTCTATCTGTGGGCTCCTATTTTGAGTGCGGAAGGAGGGGAGATGAGTTTATCCTTTGCAAAAGGGGGGAGGATGGCCCAGAAGAGCCAAAGGGAGGTGTTGGTAACGGCGGGTGGGGGGGAGAGTAAAAGGATGCTGGAAGGAACAAAAAGGGGAGAAAGAAAAGAATGGAGAGCAAAGTGTAGCAGTGTCCTGTCATCTTTGTTCTGGCAACTCGCAGATCGGTGACTCTGGCTAGTCCCTTCATATTATGTCTGCACTTCAAAGAAAACTGCCAGGGCGGTGGGGGGGGAACACGTGCGCCTTCCAGGAGCTGGCAAAGCGCACGGCCACACCCCCAACATCATGACATCACGACATTGTGATGTCATGACATTGGGTTTGTCAAGGGGAGTGGCTGCGGCCCCCCCCAATGTTGAACTCAAGTCGGCGCCCCTGCTAGACACTATACATAAGGAGCTAATCAAGTGTTGGGAACATTTAAGACCGATGAATCCTTGCAGGTTCCAACCCACAATTTGAGGAATGCTTCTGTACAAGAATGAATTACTGAATGAAGGGGTTGGAACCCACTTGGTAGGTCCTGACTTGATTTCTGGTGGGTCCTGCAGAGTCTCCAATGAAAACATGGGTGATGGAATTATCAGATAGATTAATTATCTCAAGTCCTGAGGCTATTCAAAAATCAGACCACTGCTAATTACCCTGAAACAACTGAACACCTACGGTTTGCAAGCTTGCGTAAATATAGGGAGATAAATGTTTGAATTTTTTTTCTAGTGTGCTTTTCTTCCAGTTGAGTCCCACTTCCAGGTTTCATCACTTTTGAGCAATTCTGAGGCACAGGGAGGTCCCCGTGGGCTCCCCACATCCTCTGGACAACCGGTGTTTTCCCTGTTAAGTATAAAAAAGGCTTTCTTCTCCTGGCAACAGCACAATAGCATGAATGCCATTGCCAGACCTCCACCACTTACAGCAGCTCAAACTCCACCAGAGAGTTTGGGAGCCACTGCTCTAACCTCTTATCATACTGAGAAGTATTGGTTCTAAATATCACACTTTCCTGATGTAGTTGCAACCCTTCTCTCTGTATGTCACTGAAAGCCTGGAGAGCGTGTAGAACTGTATCTAGTATGGCCCTATTGGTCATAGGCAGTCATTCGATAAGAGATGCACCACAGTTGTTTGTTCATTAATTATGTGGGCATGCATCAGCCATATAAGGCATTGGCCAAGGGTCCATACCCATCAAAAGGCCCACTGGGCCTGATTGACTCATGAAACCTCAGTAGTGGTAGCGCTCAATGCACCATCATTGGAGGGGGAGGGGGAAGTGCAGGACTTTGCCCCAGAAACTTTGCACCAGCACTGATGACAATTGTAATAATGTCAGTAGCTATAAGACAAGATAGAGACTTGGCATAATTGCTGTTGCTCTTTAAATGCCACTGAAGACGGCACACAGAGCAAACCTCATGTGGTCACAGTATCCAAGAAGATAGGGGGTAGGGGTGGGGCTCGTTTATCTAAGCCCAAAGAGCCACATGAGCACATATTGTAACAGCACCATTCAATCCTAGGTACTAATCATGTAGTAGCAGCAGTTCATCTGAATCACTCATTTACACACACTCCTAAACCTACTTTTAAAATTATTCGTATTTATATACAGCCCCCATCCTGCAATTAAATGATTCATCACATGAATCACATGATTCATCACATCAATCAATCAATCACTAGTATTTATATACCGCTTTTCAACATAAAGTTCACAAAGCGGTTTACAGGCAAATAATAACATTAAATAATAACATCACATGTAGTCCTTCTTACAAGGGGAAGGACTAGGACAAGTTATGAGTGCACACATCCATTACCATTCGGAGAGCCGGTTCAGTGTTAAAAATATCATCTGAACAAGTCCAACAAGTTAGGCCACTGATCACCAGAATACAAGGATGTAAGAAAACTAAAGGGCAGCGAGCAATCCTCCAATTAAAAAAAATACAAAACCACTTAAACTGGAGAAGAAGGGGACATGTTACAAGTTTGTTCCTGGTCCAGAAAAATGATGACTGGACAGTGTATTTTCCCCCCTTCCTAATTCTATGGAATAGAAATATTGGGGCAAGAGATTTGTCGGACATAAAAGGCTACAGGCAAACCAATCCCAGGTGATTAGCATCTTTCCATTATGTTTCTTTCTGGACTGATAAAAGTGGTTGAGGAGCAGAAAGTGGACACTTAACACAAACATAATGTCTATATGTGTGGCATATCAATGGACTGTACGTATAGTAAGTGGGCAGATCAGAATTAGCTCAGGGGCATCAAACTTGTGCCATATAGTGGGCTGAATAGCATTCGTGATGCCTGCTAAGGGCCAGAAGTGATGTCATTCAGCAGGAAGTGATGTCATTCAGCAGGTCATGACCAGAAATAAGCAGTCTTCAGTTGCAAATGACAGAAGATAAAATATGCAAATCTTGATCATCGTTTCAAGATATGGAAGAACCCAGTTATCTTGCGGGGCCACCTTTTCAGCAGTGATAGCTCAGCACAGCTCAGCACCTGATGGTGGTGCTGGAAGAGCCTAAAAACCTAATAGCTTCCAAGGACCACATCTGGCCCTAGGCCTTATGTTTGACACCTCTGAACTAGCTTCAGTTTCCCTATTCCCATTTAGCTTTGCCCTTGCCTTTCACCACTTTGATTTCCTGTATTCTCCTTTATTAGGTTTCTTCATTAGTCCTTTCTTCACTCACCCACCCCTTTTCTTCAGTACTCCAGTGCCCCTCTCTGGCATGTTTAAAGAACTACACTATGTTTTAACAAGGAAAAAAATCCTTTGCGATTTAATGAATTGTTATTCCATTTCCACATGGAAATTTTTCTCATTTTAAATGAATTGGGAAACCCTTTTCTATATTGGAACTACATATTCACAGTATCTTTGACTGCTTTTTAAAACTTGAGCTTACTGATACAGAGGCGGGGGGGTGGCACTAGGACTAGTTATATTTATAACTAAATATAAGAGGAACACCACTGGAAAAAGTGCCTCTTGTCCAGTTAGCAGGGGCTGCATCCTGCAGTGGAGAGGCAGTCACAGAGATCTCTTCAAGGCAAAGGAATGTTTGTTTGCTTACCTCCGGGCTGTATTGCAGCTGCATTTGTGCTAGAAAACTAGAAAGGATTGGGCCCTGAGCCAGATTATTCCCAGCATTATCCTCTCACATTGGTAGGTAGTCTACTTAAATAAGGTGGTGCATGCGGTACTTGTGTAAAAAATGTCTTTTAGATGCAGGAAAATGTTCCAGATCTACAATGGACAATCCTCATGCAACCATTAAGTGCTGCTCTGCATTCAACAAGGTCCTACATCAAGTCAACATTAGGTGGTAGTCACAAAGTTCAGACTCTATAGTTATGGTACTCAATGGAAGTTTCTGCTGTACTTCATCCCAATATACAACCTTTAAAAAACTGAGCAAACAATGTCAAAAAATAATGTTATTTTTAATATGTTAACAGTTTTCATCTAAAACAAATAACTGATAAATCAAATTATTTCGTAGGAATGGATAACATTTTGTAGAATGGTATCCATATTATTTAACCATTGTATTTTAAAGATACAGACAGTAAAATCCACCTAATATAGTTTTTTTTTGTAGCACCTACACATACCCCTTTACTTATTATATTTGATGCATAAATTTAAATGTAAATGGTGAAGCTCAAAGTCTCTTGTCCCGCTCAAGTAACACATCTACATGTACCTCACATTAAACAATTTTTTTTTTTGCTGAGGAGTAACCAGTGAGATTAGAGAGGTTCCCCGAAACATACAATTGCTCAAGTAGGTTCCTTAAGACATGGGGTGTGCCTTCAGTGATGGGACAGCTTGAACAAGTTTCCATTATAGATAGTGACATTTAAAGTCTTCTTGTGTGCAAGTTCTGGGTTCCATGTATGTATGCTACACAGTGATTTCACTAAACAACATTTTCCAGTGATCAAACAAGAACAATAATCTTGTTTCTACATGGCTTTATATATTTAATTTTGAGCACAGAATGACAGCATTGGCTGTCTGTTTGATAGAACACAAGGCCTGAATTCAGTATCCACACACAGTACATGCAGCCATGAGAGCAGGGCTGAAGCTGTGTATACATGGTCTAATCTAACAAGAAGATGGCATACAGAAGCTTGCTTCTTCATAAACATTGCCCTTGCTCAGTTCAGGGGTGAACCCTTACTAATATCTCTTAGTAAAGAAGGAGCAATCTATCAAATCAACCTCAGAACATGTTACTACTGAATAAAGCTATCACCATTACTTGTGAAGTCAATGGAAAGACACAGGCAGGTTACCAGAGATGATCCATTTAAGTAGCTAATTTTAATACCAGACAATTCTTCTGTTTGTGTTTTTAACTTTAAAAGCCAACACAGTACTGTAGACAGCCTAGAAAACAAAATTCTATTACTGGGAAACAATTCTCTCAAACTTTTCTAGAATCTTGCGAAGTAGAAAAATCGGTCCCTTAAGCATATGTCAACAAAAGGTCACCTAACAAAAGGTAGATCTTTCCAACTACCCCTATCCTGCGGATGTACCGTGCAATCCGTTGGCACGGTTGCATTAGCGGGAGGGGGAATTTCAGTAGGATTGGGCTGCCATTCATTAAGCTGGGTGGAAATAGAATATTTCTTGTGCAGCATATGTGTATTTTTCTTCTTCTACTCTAGCAGAATTCCAAAACACACACACACAAATTGAGCACAAATCTGACAATATTTTACAACTGGAAGATCATGAAATTTCATATCTGATGTCCACCCCACCAAAATCAAAGCAATCAAAAAATATCAATTTAAAGGATGATGTAAAAATTTCAAACTCAAAATGTAAATTCAAATTTCTAGATCAATTTCACACGCAAAGTGTGGGGAAAGTTTAAATATTTATGAATACTGACTTTACTATTGTACAAGTTCCAGTATTTTACTACTATACACCTTCTTCTCTTGCACAAGAAGGCAGGTTTCAATCAGGCTGGTCTGAGGGAAGCATTACCTCAGCTTTGTCTGCCAGCAATTTTCAACCTTTTTCATCTCATGGCATACTGACAAGGCACTAAAATTGTCAAGGCACACCAGGCTGCTTGTGGGGGGCTCACACACCCCAATGGCCCTACTAAAAATGTCCCTTTCCCAAACTCTCACAGCACACTGGTTGAAAATAGCTGGTCTAGTCTCTAATAGTGTGATAAGAGAAGGTTTGGAGCCCCATCTTATCCTGTTCATTAACGGCTGAACAGAAGGGCTCTCCTTTTGTTCCTATTTGAAAGGTATCCTACTGTTTTTCAAGGCATTCTCTAGCCAATCACAGCAAACAGGTTCTGAACACGATGGTAGATCAGAATTCATTCCTCAAGACTGGAGCTCTTATTCCACCTGAGTCTGATCCAAGGCAACCTTAAGCCAGCCCAGATGTTCAGCAGCTGCCAATGCCTCTTCTCTGCTGGACTGGGTGGACAAGCTAATTATGCATGTTGGTCCCCACTGGGGAACTAGAGTAAAAACTAGCACACCTCACACATTTCATAAACTAAATGATGCAAGGGAGTTGCAACAAGATGCAGGTATCTAGTTGTCTTGTGTGCGCCCTGAGGCATCTGGTGAGCCACTGTGAGGCACAGGAAGCTCGACTAGATGGGCCTTTGGCCTGATCCAGTGGGGCTCTTCTTAAATGCTTGCCAAAGGCTTATATTAGAAAACATGCCCAGTGGTACGAAAAATACTGAATGACAGAAAACCTTGAACTTTAAGGCCTTTGAGTTAAAAAAAAACCCCCACAACAGGTTATGTTTAAGTAAAGCCACAATTGGTGTCCGAATGTTTCAGTTCATTGTTCATCAATTATTGTTACACCCAAGTTTGATTTGTTTCTGTTGTTATTCACCACCTTTCCATTTCTGTTCTGGTAGCTGTTGCTGGTGGTGTGCTGCACTTTTTTTAGATTGTGAGCCCTTTCGAGGCAGGGAGCCATTTAACTTTATTATTATTTTTGCCTGTAAACTGTTTTGTGAACTTTTTTGTTGAAAAGCAGTATATAAATATAATTGATTTCAATTTCTGCACATTGTACATGCATATATAGCTAGAGGAAGAGTTTCTGGAAGACAACTAAAAAGGCAGGTGACTATCATACTGAATGCTAACCTGATTCAAAAACACTTATTTAATCAAATCCCATTTGAAGCTGGGAGTTGATCCTGTACCACTGAAGTCAATAATACTTGGAAATTAAATGATAAGTTGAATTAAAATGTACCACAAAGTAAACTGATTGAAAGACTTAGGATAATCATGTTATCCAATTTCTAAAACTAAAAAGATTCAATTATATTTTTAAACACCCTATCTATCTTATTGTTAATATACAAACAAAGCACTTTCAGAAAATATACACTCTTGATTTAATTTTCTCCAAATAAATTTGACCTCATATATATATTTATATATATATAATTAAATTCAGGAATGTTTATATTAAAAAAAATTATTTAAGTTTCTGACATAGCCAGAAATTTAGAGCATTGGTGTATCTCTGCTGTCACTGAACAGCAGAGGTTTAGCCCATGACTGTTAATGGATTCAGGAAAAAACACTGACAGCTCAATCCTAGCTAAATCCTCACATGGCAATGCTGTGGACTATGCTGCATCCTGCAAGGGAATTTTCACAGCTGGAGGTCTCCGTGGGGGAAAGGGCATTTGTCCACTTGCCTTGGGGTAAGCCACAGCAGCTGCAACAGATCACCTTGGATATGACCCAGTAATATCAATGGTGCAACTCTGAGTTGATCCGTGCAAGCAGATCAAGTCCATGAAGGAGGCCAGGATATAACATGTTCTGGCACCACTTATCCCACACACACCTTCTGGGCCTGATCCGCCCGCCCTTGCCCCATCTCCTCCTCATTCCACCCTCACCCATGTGCTAGATTTACCCAATCCAGCAGACATCCAAATAGCCACTGGCACAAGCAGGAAGGCTCTGGCCTTCCCACCAGCTACTAGCACTGTCACATAACTCTTTGCCGAGTTTTTGTGACTGCACACGCTATCAGAACATGTGTTCCACCAGTGCAGGATTTAGTTAGGATTGGGCTGTGAGATTAAATAGGAAAATTTATCTGAGCCACGAGTTTTCCTTTCTAATGGACTATCTGGAGAAGAGTCTGGCCTTTCCTGATAGTTATTTTGAGATGCATGTCCTAGCACTGAATTCTAGACCTAAAAGTCTGTATTAGAGTCAATTTTCACAGGGCCTGAGTTCAAATTATAATTCCTTGGCATCCTAGTCACAAGTCTGAGTCTCTTCCTCCAAATGACTGGAAATGGGGAGCAAGCCTATCCTGATTAACCTTATGCAGGAGGGAGAGACAAGCAGGTTTTTTTTAAAAGTGCAATATGGATAAGACGTCACAATGTTCTTAGACCAACCAACAGTACAGCAGGTTTACAAACACAACAACCAATTGATAGGAGAGGAATGCTGATGATGCTGTATCTTCCAGTGATTTACAAAGATCACATTCGTCCTTTTCGCAGAAGGAGCAAGATGACAAACTCTGCATCACTTTGGAGTTATAGCTTCTCACTGCTTTTCTCCCTGTTGTGAGAGAGATTAGGGAATAAAATTAAGTGTTGCTACTTCAAGGGCAATTGTATCCCACCAAATTTTAGCTTGATACGTTTGCATACCACTGAAAGGAATGTCTGCAATGCTATATGGCAGAGGTTTTCAAACTGGAGCATAGCGATGCCCCAGCCTGAAAGCCTCTGCAACTTTGCCTTTAAGGTACGGGGGAGGGTGGAAGGCAGCGATGCAATCCCCAGGATCACGTTGCTGCCTGGGACTACAGGGGCAGCAATTGCCTTACCTGTCACAGCCCTGGGCTCAAGGGGGTGCAGGGAGCCCTGAGAAAGCCTCTGCAGTGCTCCCCCAATGTTGGAATGAAGAAAAAACGTTATGGCAACCCACTTCAGGGGGTGTGATCATGAAACCTGGGAATCACATTGCTGCCTTGGCCCCACCCCCGCACACAGTGTTTGAAAAAATGCTACAGAGGACTTATATAAAGTCCTACAAACCCCATTGTGCAAACCCTGAAGCACAGGGGATCTCAGACCCATTCCTTTCTGGTTTTGCTTAATGCATACAAAGGCCTGCATATTGACTCTAGCCAAAAGTACGTAATAATCAAATAACATTATTATTATTATTACTACTACTACTACTACTACTGCTGCTGCTGCTGCTGCTGCTGCTGCTGCTGCTGCTCTGCCTTTCTCCCCAAAGAGCACTCAAGGCAGCTAACAATCAGTTAAAATACACAGATGATAAAACACATAAAATTATAAAAGAGACATAAATGATAAAATATACATTAAAAGCCAATCAGCAACAGCAGAAAAACAGTCAAAAAACAATAAACAGATATCTAAAAAAGCACACACCCATCTGCAGCCATCATCCCTATGAACCACAGAGTATCAAAAGCTCTTTGAAATAAAAAGGTCTCCAGGCCTCGCCGGAACGTTAAAAACAAGGGAGCTGTTCTCAGCTCAAAGGGGAGGGAATTCCAAAGTACTGGTGCCACAACTGAGAAAGCCATTCTTGGCTGCCGCCACCACCACCCTAACCTTTCTCAGTGGCAGCACAACCAACAGGGCCTCCTCAGATGACCAAAGAGAACAGGCTGGACTGTATGTGAGAAAGTGGTCTCTCAAGTACGCTGGGCCCAAGCCGTAAAGGGCTTAAAAGATCAAACCATCACCTTGAATTGGGTCCATAAATGAACCAGCAGCCTGTGTACCTGCTGAAGCAGCGGTCCAACTTCCGGCCTCCAGTGACCACACAAGCTGCCGCATTCTGCACTGCCTGCGGCTTCTGGACTATCTTCAAGGGCAGCCCCATGTAGAGCGCATTACAATAATCTAATCTTGATGTCACTATGGCGTGGACCACTATGGCCAGATTCAATTGAGGTGGGTACGGCTGCAGTCGGCACCCCAGCCGAAGCTGGGCAAAGGTACTCCTGATCACAGCCTACACCTGGGCATCCAGGAGCAACTGTGAGTTTAGGACAACCCCCAAGCTGTGAACCTGCTCTAGCATAGCAGTTGCTGTTTATTGTTATCTATTCAGATGGATATATAATGAAGAATGTTTTGTTGATAGCATATTTTGTCTGTCAACAAATACTGTATAACACAAATATGTTATAAAATATTTTGTTGTAGACCTCAGGAATGCTATGGCATTGATAATGCTATGGCACTGATTCAGGCCACAGGGAAAAAATCAAAAGGAATATAATGCTTGAAGGCCAAAGCCAATATGAGCAATTGGCTAGTGCTTAAGGAAATGAGAATACATTTTGCAAACTATCTTTTTTTTCAAAAAGCAACACACATGACCTTAAACAAATTTCTCAGTATTATAAGGAAAATATTTTAAAAATACAACTAAATTCTGTTTCCATGTTGAACAAACCATAGGAAAAATTATTCACAAATATTTCCATCTATTTAAAAATAGTTCAGCTACTATATTTTTTTAGTGTTTTCACACACAAAAACTGTCAAATACAACTATTAATAGAATTAACACTACTTATGTTTCTCTTATTTCCTTTACGCCCAAATCCTATCCAATTTCTTAGCATTCACATAGCTGTGCCAATAGAGCAGGGGCGTAACTAGGGTGTGGCAGGGGGTGGCACGAGCCATGGGCGCCATCTTGCAGGGGGCGCCGTTCGCATGGTGCCCCCCAAAAAATGGCGCCCACGGCCCTCCCGCTCCCTGCGCCGCATTCTCCTTGCTCCGGCTGGCCTTAAAGAGCCAGCCGGAGTGGGGGAGGAGCCAGAGACTTGAACATGGCAGTCGCTTTTTATGAGTGGCTGGGGCTTGTGTTCTTTCCTGAATCTCTGCAAGGGGTTCGGGCCCAACTCCAGTAGTAGAACTGGGTTGGGGGTAAGCATTAACATCTAGCCTCTGGATAGTGGCCAACTCCGGAGGTGAATGATGTTTGCTTGTGACTGGGGAGCAGAAGAGACTCTGCCTTCTGGCAGACCGTGTGGACGGTCTCTGACTTGGAAAGTGACAACATCGGAGAGAGAATAATGGATTACAGCGTCTGGAAGGTCTTCAGAAGTCCCCCTAATGAAGACAATCGTGTGGGAAGAAGAAGTGGTGTGTAGGCGTAAATGTTTAACATCTTGGCGTGAAGTGCACTGGAGAGTTGGCTGCGGGCCAATGAGGTCAGTGGAATTAAACCTGCTTAATCTTCAACACAAGATATCCACTGAAGTGCATCGCTGTTTTTTTTTCTGCCTCTGTTTCTATTTTCTTTTCTAAATGCTTTGATGTGGCGTGGGAAGCTGAAATATGGAATAAAAAAGTACTCTGTTCTATGCTGAATTTTTTGCTGCGTAGCAGATTAAACATGGCGTCGAGAGGCGAACAGAAGATTTATAATTGGAGCTCATTTACTTGAAAACGGACAGTCCTATTTGCAGATCAAGAGGATTTATTAATGAGATAAGAGAACACAAAAATAGGGAGTATTTTGATTTGTATGTTTAAAGAAAGCTTGAATTTTTTACTGCGCAATTGAGTCAACATGGCGTTAATGAGAAGGAAACCGACAGATCTACAATCAGAGTTGAAGGACTTGGAGAAATGAACTTGGTGGAAGGACAAGAAGAATGTGTATTTTTGAACTATGAACAAGATATTTTTATGGTCTGCTGACAAATACAGTGAGAGTGTTTATTGTCAGCAGGCTCCCCTCTGGTGGCAGGAGAGGGGAAGGTTTTGACCAGATGTTAATTTTTAATGATTTGTATAATTTTTGGCTCTTTATAATAAATGGGCGGGGGGAATCTGATTAATGAAATTTATGATTTAAAAATTGAATTAATGGTACAAATAGAAATGAGGATTAAAAGGTGACAAAGTTCATTCCTTCCTGTGAGATTTGTGATAGAAAGAAATGGTTAGCATTGAGCCTTGATCTGAAAAGCAATAATTGTAGGCTTGTAATTTTGCGTCAGATTATATAACTAAGCGATTATTTTCTTTTTTTTTTTTAACAAAGGTACGTGATAATTCAAGCTTACATTAAGATATGATTTTAGAAAAAAAAGAAATGTTATTAAGGCCTAATGGTGATTATGAAGTGATGGATGTCATGTTATATCTTTATGCTCTTTATTTTTATGGCGTATTTTCTTTTTTTTTCTGAGATGGGCTGTCTTAATTCTAATAGAATGAGTTTTGTAACAAAGATTAATTAAAGATTAAGATTGAAAAATAATATAAGCAATATGAATAGAGATGAAGAGATCAACAGAGTGCTAGTTTAAATAGTTTGACTTCCCAGCTTCATCTATGTTTATTCTATTTCTGTGCTTTATATAGTAGGTTCTTCCCTTTTAGTTTATTATTTTATTGACTTTGATTATAAATTAGAGATAGATAATTATAGGTATAATTAACTTTTCTTACTTGAGTTTGCTAAGTAACTGTGAAATTATTGAAATTATTGAAGATTTGAATGAATAATGAAAATTGACGTAGTTTTGTGAATCATAATGATTATATCCTTTCAGATGGAATATATGATAACGGAAATTACTAATTTTTGCATTTACATGTTACTCTCGTACTGCCTCACTTCCTATTGTTTAATCCTATGTACACCCATCCTATGTAACTGACTATCCTTTTCCTGTATCTTTATAATTATAAAATCAATAAAATCATCTCCAAAAAAAAAAAAAAGAGCCAGCCGGAGTGAGGAGAACGCGCTGCCACCCGGCGCCCCCTCCCGCTTCTCAAGGGGGGCGGGGCGCTGGGCGGCGCTGCATTCTGTTTGCTCCTGCCGGCCCTTTAAGGCCGGCACGAGCGAACAGAAAGAACGCGGCTGGGGCCTTAAAGGGCCCGCGGCAGCGAACAGAACACACCTCTTAGAAGGGGCGGGGCACTATGTCATGACGTCACGTTGTGACGTCATGACGTTGCGTGCCCCTAGGGGCGCATTTTCATTGGGCGCCATGGGCACCCTTTCAAATAGATTCGCCCCTGCAATAGAGCATTTGCTGCATCCTGCAATGGGGAGGGGGCAGTCACGGGGGCCTCCTAAAGGTAAGGGAATGTTTGTTCCCTTAACTCGGGGCTGCATTGCATCTGCCTCGGTGCTGGAAAGTTGGTTAGGATTGCGACCTTAATGTCTATGCATCACTTATCATCTTCAAGGCAGTTCTTTCTTCACCTTAGGGATGCAATCTTATGCATATTTATCTGGGAGTAAGGAACATCAAATTCAGTGGGGCATACTTCAGAGTAGACATGAAACCACTTGCACTGTCACTAATTATTACCTTTTTATCATCCTTCATACAACTGCATATTTCAGCACTGAATATAAGATCTATTAAAAATGACTGGCACTTACTGGGTTCATAATAATCCAACACAGTTACAGAGGCATCTTGTGTATTTGCCACTTTGAAATCTCTCACAGCTGGAATATCCACACAAACCTGTGTTCCATTTAACTAGAAAATAAGAGAAATTATTAAAGAAGAGTGCTTCTATGATGAAAGGCATGTAGCTAATTAAAGGATAAAAGTCCTAAGTTCTGTTAAAGAAAATAATGCACCAACGCTTACAACTGTGTTTGATACACAAATACACCCTGCCAATCTGATCTGTCTCTAACCCAGTGGTTCCCAAACTTTTTAACACCAGGACCCACATTGTAAAATGACACTCTGTCAGGAACCACCCAGCTTTATCAGACTGAAAAAAAGTTTCTCTTTGTCAGCTGCTAAAGCCTCTTTTTATACTTTTTACTATGGTAGGGAGGCCACCTTCTGGTGCTTTTGTTGAGCTCCACTTTCATTGGATTGGGACCATTCTGGTGGCCTTGTATTCCCCATAACCTAGCCTCCAGTAAGAGCAGAGGCACTTCCCCTATTTAGAGTAAAAATTTACGTGCAGCTCAGTTTCACTTTCCATAAGGCTCACTACATTTTCCTCCTCAGCTATCAGCTTGTAAGTTTCGATGTCATGACTTAACTCACCAACAATCAGGTTCGGACCCAGTGGTGATTCCCATTCCAACAGTTTGGGAAACACTTCTCTAAGCCATAGGAGGCAGATTGCTTCAGCAGAGCAGATTTGCACATAGACACTAGTTCACAAAAACTGTTCCA
Organism: Lerista edwardsae; assembly: GCA_029204185.1. NCBI lineage: Eukaryota > Metazoa > Chordata > Lepidosauria > Squamata > Scincidae > Lerista > Lerista edwardsae. Next base: position 8,458,212 of record JAJKFI010000012.1, read on the forward strand.
CATGCTGATGAAAGGGGCACAAGGGGCACATTCCACCCTGTGCAAAGAGTACGCACTAGGAACGCAACACGAATCCTCCATGTGCACACAAAAACATACAGGTGGGGCCTTTATCTGCGAGGGTTCCATTCCCGGAATTAAACCTGCACATTTTGCCCCCACATCCTCCGGGCCTGACTGGAGCTGTGCTCCAATTGGGTCCAGAGGGCTTTGAGCCCCATTGAAGCATGTTAGCAGCCTTGGCATGGCTCAGAATGGAGGATCCCACTCCCAGCCTCTGTACATGACGGATCCCACCATGTCTGGAAAACTTTCTGAGCCCTGATGCTGCTGTGCATAGGCAGGGCTCAGAATGGGGGATTTCCTTCCCCATCTCCGGACCCAAGGCCTTTTACATGCCTTTTAAAGCACAATGAGGACTGGAGGGCTTCCCCAGGCCCCGCAATGCCTTATAAGGCATTAAAATGCAACTTCCTGTTCCCCCAGAAAATCAGAAATTGCATGGGTGTTGTTTTTGTTTTTTGGCCCAACAGCCATTCTGAGTCCCACTGAGGCAGAGCATGGGCTCGGCAGACCTCAGAACAGCCTCCAGAGGCTTGGAGGCTTCATATTGAGCCAAATCCACAGATTAAAAATCTGCAAATAATTAGGCTCAATCTGTATAAAGCAAGTTGTCTCCAAAAAAATCTTTATCAAAAGACAGAGTTTTCAACCTGTATAATAAGCACTACTTTGACTACAGAGGCACACTTCTTATGAGAATACTGTCCTACCAATTCCTGAAAATATTATGAAACTTTTTTTATAAATGAGATGTCTGAATTTGGTTTTGAGTCAGATTTTGACGAGATAACATGATAACTAACTTACCGAGTCCAAATATAAGTAGACTTTGCCTTCTTCTTTTTCCACCTTTTTAATCAGATCATCATGCAACATGAAACTGGGTGACAGAGAGAAACCACTTAGTAATCCAACCTCTATGAGAGCCATACCACTTCTTGAAGATGAGCCAGCACCCAAATATCTAGGGGGGAAAAAGGAAAGAACAATTTACATAGAAATAAAAATACTCTATAAATGTTCTACCATAAATACTTCACGTAACAAAAGGATATGTCCATTCAAAGCTTATCTAAACAGGATGCTCTATTTGCATGGGTGGAGATTGAACCCTAGAAGGGTTACTGCAGAATCAGCTGCTCAATGGAGATGAGTGATCCACTTCATTCACCCACAATGACGCCAACATTCAGAGCTTCTTGGACCAATGATGGCTCATTGGAGGCACTCTGATATTTATGGTATGGAATATTCAGTGAAGTTACTAACCAAGAAGAGCTAAATCATCTGGGAACGCAATTAGTTGAATGGCCTATTAAGTAGCACCTCAGATATTGTATGTAATTGAACTAAATGACTGGTTCATTTAATACAGTCTCTGGGGAAATTTTCTTTCTCTCAACCTCTCAAGAGTGCTCATGAAAGCACCTTCTTCCAGATGTTATCCTTAAAGTTTAGCCTACAGTAGAGGTTTGCAATCCACATTAAAGTGCCAGTGCACAATTAGGCTATGAAAACATGTTTGTGGCTTTTTATTTTATAGGAGTAACACTTAAGTGCCTACGATTATGATGGCAGAAGCATTTTGCCTGGCAGGGATAGTAAACCATCACAATCCTCTTGGAATAGAGTTTGTTCCAATCTGGACACTTGACAGTAGTTAGATGTAATTGAATAAAGCTTTTTCTTTTTATACAGGGACAATTTGCACGAGAGGAAGACTCACTTTTCAAAGCAACGCTCTTGGGCCTGGCAGCACGTCTGATTAAATACAGATATGTCTTTGAAAGGGATTCAGCACAACTACTAGCTGTGGGTGGTTGGCTCATGGGATCAGAATGAAACAAACCCATCTGTGCATTGAATCGCCAGGCCAAAGTAGCTGCTATTGAAAACAAATAACCAAATTGGAACGGGACATAATTACGTCTGCTTTGCAACTGCAGAAGGAAGGAGAGTGCTGGTGATTGTAGCTGGTGGTGCTACAGAACTCTTGTAGAAATGAAGAACCAGTGTGGTGTAGCAGTCAGAAAGCTGTACTTTGAGGCAGTGGCGTTCCTGAGGGAGGTAGAGGGCATATGCCCTGAGTGCGAAGCTGGGAAGGGGCGGCAAAATTGCTCCATTACCTCCCCTTGTATGATGCCCTGAGATTGCGGTCCCCCTAGGTTGCATTCCTTTCCCCTTCAGAGTGGCAGGGAAACGCCAGCCCCCTCGAAAAAACAAAAGTGTTCCCATTTGTGAACAAAGTCGGTTGCTGGATTTGTTCAGGCAGGGGAGGCATTGGCTAGCTGCACCTTTGTGCCCCTGGCTGCTGCTGCTTCTCTTCCTCCTGTAGCAGCAGCTTCTACTCTCTCTGGCTAGGCAGGCTCAGCGGTGCTCCAACGCCCTTTCCCAGCCAGCCTGTTGGATTTGTGCACGCTGCTGCCACCACTGCCGGGCAAAGAGGAAGGAGGGATATCGCTAGGTGATCACTCACTGCCTGCCCCTGGGGCGGTGCTTCGGCAGCTACAGCCATCCTCACCTGGAACTCTAGCTGTGTGCCAAGAGAGAGCTCCAGGAAGTAAAAACAACCCACCTGCCCAGAGCGTTCCTCTTCCTCCACCTACCCAAACCCCTGCTTGAAGGAAGCCGGCTTCATTCCCAAACAGGGCAGACAGGTGGCTGGAGCAGCTCCAGGTGCCTGTTCTCCCCCCCCCCCCCCCGCACATGCTGGGTGGCACACACTTGGGGGGGGGGCAGAAGTAATTGCGGTGACGCAATGACACATTCCCAACCACCATACATCTGGAAAACAATAGGTTGTGTAGCAGGAATTCCATTTTATTATTTCAGAGCGCAATCCTATACTGCGCTGGATTGGCAAGGCTAGCTGGCCAGTGCCACAACCAAGCGCAGTATAGTGGAGGCTGAAACCTCTCTGTGGCAAGGGAGCGTTCGCTCCTTTAGGGGAGGCTCCAGTCTCCCCTATGCGCTCCTGCTATTTAGCAGGCACAGATCCGAGGAGACCACGTGGCCCAAATTGAGGCCGCATGGCCCCCCAAGCGGGCTTAGGAAGCGGCCGTATTGCCCCCTCCCAAGCCCACCCTCATCCGACCCACAACCTCCCTCCTCCCCACCAATCCCCGTCCTGCAGCAGGATGGAGCTTCCCTCACGCTGACCAGCTTTTTTCGGTGCAAGGGATGCTCTCCATCGGCGCACTCAAGCCAACGCTACTTGCAGAGTCCCTCTCAGATGATGTAAAGAAGTATGTAACAAATGAAGAGAACTGATGGGCTCATGTAGTTATTTACCTGGTGCAAACATTCAAGGTTAAGTGGTTTATATTTTTTTTGTCATCCTTTACTTCGACATCTAAATCAAAGGCTTCTTGACTTTGTGCAGATCTACGTCTCCTGTTGGTAGTTGAACTTTTCACATTATACATGATGTTGAGCTACAAAAAATGCAAACATAAAAGATTAGTGATATGAGTACCGTAAATAAGAGTGGCACAGAGCAATAATCAGAGATTGTACAGAGGATAATGGTAGAGCTCCAGAAAACATTTAAGGGTAGACATAAGGCAGTCAAGATTCTGAAAATGTTCTAGTTGTGATACAGTTTCAGATATTACACTAATTACAGAACCATTTGGGATCATCCAGTAAGCAGAACTGTTGGGTCAATCCAAGCTAGGATCCAAAATATTCTAAATCACTTAACATTCAATGCTACTTCCATGAAATGAGATGGGATTCTGTAAATCCCAATAAATTTTCAAAGAAGCTGCAATTTGCTTGATAATTTGCACTATTATAGCAGCATCTTTCCAAATTTTGGAGTTAGCATAAAAGTCCCCTGGATGTTAGAAGGAATTCTGAACAGGGAATAAGGCATTACTCCAAATATCCATTTCCTTAATAACAAACAGAGAACACTATCTGAAATAATTCTGCAGACAAAAAGAGTTGGCTGTTGACTCTTCTTAAACTTTATGACCATATGTCACATTAGCGAGCTTGGACAGTTAGATATTCTTCTACTGGTGTTACAAACCAGAGCCCTTCTGTTGCAATTCATTCTATAGTCTTCATTTTTTTTTTATTGTCTCTTCTTATGCCTCACTTGTTCCTGTCCTATTCTTTCCATGTTTCCAATCAATGTTCACAGATATAAAAGACCAATACATTATGAAAGACAAGTGGCAAACTGAGGTACCAACTCACAAACACATTTACTTCAGGTGCTACAGTTTACCCTTTCAGGTGACAAGCTGAAAGTTGGCGTCGTTCTTTGAGATGTCTATCCAGAATTTGTGATAGAGGTGGAATAGGGTTTTTTTTTTTTTCCAATTTCAGTGTTTTCCAAAGGTAGAAGTGCAGAAAGTAGTAGTATACACTATAATTGCTTAAAAAGTGTACAAGGTAGATGAAATAGATGGTACAGTATCAGCAGATGAAGCCATGCAGCTCCTCCCAATAAATAATAAATAAAAAACAAATATTTTTCCCAGATTTTGGGGTGTGTGTTTTCAAAAATGACAAGTACAGAAAGCAATGTGTTTTTTTATTTCATTATCACCGTTTTCTGCCATTACTATTGGTGGACACTGAGGAACAATTACCATCTTTTTGGTGCACTTTCCCAAAACAACACTCAGAAGTGGAACCCTTGTCAGAAAGATTGCCAGGAGTATCAGCTGAACACATTCCATAGAGACAGTTGGTTTAGATCAGAAACACTGCTTTGTTGGGTGAACCAACCTACCTTGGATCAAGCCCCATTGACACTAAGTAGACATGAACAGTATCTACTATTTCTGAGTAGACATGCACAGGCTGGGCTGTTAGTTAATGCCCATATTTAACAAACTGAATACAGAAATACTATAATAAAAAATACAAAAATGGCAAAGCACATCAGTGTTTCTGAACTGAAAACCTCCAGCTCTGAGGCTTCAAAACAATCTCATCTAAATCCTAGGAGAATAAAGTCAAACATGCTGTCTCCTTATCGGAGACATGTTGTGAATTTGGTCAAATCAAGCTGGAAACAAATCAGCAATTTGTCATCACACACACAGTTATTTTTTGTATTTGCCAAGAGAAGCAACAGGGTACAAATTTACCAGCAATGCAAGAACATCTGAAGCAACATACTGAATGGCCCCCTAAGCAAGCAGTTTATTAGAAGACATGTCATGTTTACTTTTCCATTCCTACTTGGCTCTGGACAAAGAGAAGTCCATCAGAAAGAAAAGCTCACTGAGAGGTGATTGCCTTATCTGGCTGCAGCGTCGGGTCAAGACTAGAAATGTTCCTACTCTGCTTCAAACAAACCACAGCAGGATTTGTGATCACAAGGAGGGAGTGTTTTATCAATGCATTTTATAGGGCACATCTGTATGATGGCTTAGAAAAGAGTTGGATACACACCCAGAGTGCAGCCCCCAATTCATACACACGGATGACAAAAACCCACACTAGTCTTCTCACACATCATCAACATCATGATGTTTGTGAAGACTGAAAGATGAGTTTAGATCATGCAGGGCCTTTCTTCTACACCAGGGATTTTCAACCACTATGCCAGACATGTTGGTGTGTTGCAGTCCACAGGTGTGCCATGAGAGTTTGGGGGAGAGTAATTTGTTAGTAGGGCCTTTGGGGGATGTGGGTTCCCCACTAGCAGCAGGTTATGTCCTGTCAATTGTCAAAAAAAAAAGGAAGATGTGCCTTGACTATTTTAGCACCTTGTCAGTGTACTCAAAATATAACTTGATATTCAATTTGCTCAAAATAAGAATGTCCACCCATTTTGATTAAAATAATAAGATGCATTAACTGAAACCAATGTAAATTCATTCATTTGTTACAGGTTTATGAACAGATTTTTAGCATCCAAAACAAAAGAAAGAAACGTTTCTGTAGGTCATCCATGCCATCACCAAAACCACGCTAGAGCTTTGAGCTTGATCAGGTGGTTTCAGAACAAATAACCGAATTAAGGATGCCTTCCCTCCAGCCAGGATGACAGCTTGCTGTGTAAATTTATCAACGGTAGACACAAAAAACTGAACAACTCTGCCTTTGTTCTTGCTTCATCCAAAATAAATAAAGTTTCACTGCCAAGGTGGAGGCAGTAAAGAAACTCAGAAACTTGCTAGGAAATGATGTTCAGAAAGAATATAAGATAGGAATTTATAGTGCAATCCTATTCTAGCATTCAGCCAACATAAGTCACTTGCATTGGCCCAGCACTACCGCAAATGTGACATAAGGCACATTTGCATCAGTGCAACAGGCTCTGGGCCGACGCAGGCGGAAGCATCAGCCCAGGCATGCTGCGGAGTCCACTAGGTAAGCTGTGCCCACACTGACTGTGTTCAGCCAACAGGAGGCTTTCCAAGGTGGGGGGAGGTAGAACTGGGTGGGGGGAAGCCAGCCCCATGAGTGAGGTGGCATGGGGAGACGAGAGGAGTTGGGATCTGGCCATTAGGCCAAATCCTAACATCTGTCCCCAGGCCACACAGCCCCAATCTGGGCTGCTCAGACTTGCTCCTGCTATTTAGCAGGTGCAGATCCAAGCAGCCCCATATGGCTGGCTGGGGCTTACCCTGGGGCAAGGGGAAAATATCCCCTTGCCTCATGGTGAGCTCCAGGTGCTGCCTAACCTGCGTTAGGACCTCTAACACAGTTTAGGATTTGGGCTGCCTGAGGGATAAAATGCAGGACCTTCTACAAGTCTATCTGATATGAAAGTGGTTTTGTGTCAAAATTGTTCTGTTCTTAGAACTGCAAAGAGAAATGACATTATACTTTGCTATATTATAAGGGACCCCATGAGGTGAGCTTAGCCACAAAACAGACTGAGCTCATCAACTATGTATCAAGGCCCACCTGCTTTTGCTTAAGGTTAGATCCCTGCATCAATCGGAGGGGACAAACAGTTGTATCACATCATGGATGGATGTATATGCAAGAACACATAAGATACTGCTTTGTGGCAGTGGCTCACAAGATTAGGCTGCAAATACAGTGGAATATAGTCATAATCACATGCTATTTTATTTGACAGACAAGATGCAGAACTTGCAGGCTAAAAGGGGAAAAACCACTTGTAGAGTATCTTAAGTTATTTTTCCTTCAGCAGGAATCCTGTGAAGTAAAAGGAGGAGAAGGAAGTTCCATCAACCCACAATTGCATTGGATGAAATTCTTTTCAAAGTCTTTGTTTTGCTTTGCCAAACTCCAGAGGAGAATTGCAGGCTTTTGGAACTGTATCAATGCAATTCCCTTCTATAAAAATGTTTTTACTATAATAATGCACATAATAGATTTCCAGTCTGGCTCCACCCACTGCCAGAAGACCCACCTATTTTGTCCATTAAGAAGCTCTTGGAAAAAGCACAAGATGGGCTATGCCAGCTTTCCTGAGTTTCTAATGACCTAGTATTAGTGTTGTATGTAGTGGAGACATCAGTGGGCACCACCTTGAAAAGTGCACTAATGCTGGACCTGTGAGACAGGTCCTGGCACTTTTTCAAGGCTACTGCATGAGACGCTAGCACCAGATCCTACATGCTGCTGTTCCAGCACCACCTACAAGCACATACAGTAATCTAGATTACAATACAATTCAAGAGCTCCACTGAACCTAGGGAGTTACTTCTCAGTATACAGACATAGGATCAGGCAGTTAATATACAGTACCGTGGGCCGTCACTTTACAATGGGTTTACGTTCAAATCACTTTACAATGGACATAATATAACAAGGTTTACTATACATTACATTATTCACTTTACAATGGGTTCATGACTGCCATCAACAGGACCTCGTGGGTGATAGATAAGCCAATCAGTGATGCGAATGCAAGTGTTTGGTAGCCTCTCAGCCAATAGGAGCATGTTTAATATTGTGGCTGTGTGAACGTTGATGTAAACGCTAGCCTTTTATTATTTATTTATTAGATTTATATGCCACTTTTCTAAAATCCAAATGCTATTTTAGATAGCATCTCAGCCAATACCAGGCAGTGTGTAGGAAGGGAAGGATACAGCCTTGTAATTGGCGTTTTATAATTTCAATATTGTGTAAGCTGATAGGCATGGCTCCTAAAGAGTGCAATAAGTACCTTTTAGAGAGAGAAATGGTGCGCGACCACTATGGGCCTCAGAAAAGTCCCCAGGAGCACTGGAAGGCCACTTTTGGTTTTCAGTGAAAACTAGAAGTGACTTTCTGACAGTTTTGGGGCCTCAGATAGCCTCCCAGTTCCAGTTGCATCTGGGAAGTCCTTAAGGGTCTTTATCTGCAGGTTTGGAACCCATCATTAGTCAAAACATGGGTTCCAAAACTGTGGGTAAACAATCTAGACCTGTAACTGCAAAGATCACTGCCGTATTAAAACTAATGAACTAGGACTCTCCTATAAATATGATGTATGGTAAAAGAGTCTCATGTGGTGCCGAGTGGAAGGTTACAGAACTGTAGTCAAAAGCTCTCCCCACGATCTGAGTTCAATCATGGCAGGAGTCAGGTTCTCAGGCAGCCACCTCAAGGTTGACTCAGCCTTCCATCCGTCCAAGGTTGGTAAAATGAGTACCCAGCTTGCTGGGGGTAAAGTAAAGATGACTAGGGAAGACAATGGCAAACCATCCTATACAACTAAGTCTACCTAGTAAATGTGGCAATGTGACGTCACCCCCATGAGTCAGTAATGACTTGGTGCTGTGCACAGGGAACACTTTACACTTATAAAGTTTTTTATACTTTATAAGTATACACTTTATAAGTCTTTACACTTAAAGGCACTTTAAAGTACTTATAATTGTGCTTATAAAAGCATAATTTCAAAAGTCAGCAAACCAGTATAATTCTAAAGCACTCTAAATTGTGTAAGGTTATATAGTTTCAATAATGCAATCCATCACATATAGAAAGCCAATTCTATAATCCTCAAAAAGTCAAGTAATCTTCCTCTAGATTTTTAACACAGTTCTGTGACAAAAATAAAATAAGCATGTTGTTTTTTTCTGATACAGATAGATAATCATGAGTCTTTCATCCAAATGGTAATTCCCAAACTCAGCTCTGGCCCTACTGATTTCTGGTCTACAGACCTGTTTCAGCTTCATGATATGCAAAAGTTACCCAAATATATGGAAATTTCAATTCAAATAGTCTTCCACAGCAACATCCTTTTCAAAACAACAAATTTTTAAAAACCATAACTACATACCTGAAACATTCCAAAGCCATGTCCACTTGCAGAAACTGTTACTCCTATTGGCTGTATAGCTGCAATCTAAAAGAAATTGTGAATTTTAGCATGCTCACAAAAAACTTAGGGAACTGGATGTATTGATTGAAAATAGTGGTGTTCCTTCACTTCGTACCTCTTTGGTCTGAAGAAGAAAGCGGTTTTCATTATCAATTCTGAATGCAACCGGATGGTCTTCACTAGATGCGTTGACAGCTATGTTCATTTCAGTTTCAATGCCAGTGGTAAGTATTGCACAGGTACTCAAAGCATGCAGGGCGACTATAGTGTCCTGTTAAAAGAAAACTGTACTTAATTTGAATGCCCAAATAAATAGGTACCTGCCTGCCTTGCAGTAGGAAAACTCAGATTCTCTTAGAGTGAAGTTCACACAAGAGTCTCTGGAACCACCTCTGCTCTGCCCATGTAGCTTGGATCATTGCCAACCAGAGAGTTCTGTTCCAGCCCTTGCAGCACAACCACTACCACCATTACCACTTGCCTATTCACTGTCCTCTGCAGCAAAGATCCAAAGAATGTGTAGGAAAGGGAAGTCACTGTGGCCTTGAGGAGTGCTCAAAGTCTTCTTCATCGGCTCCAGCATACAGCCAAATGTACACTGTTGTACATACGTGCAATCCAATATCGTGGATAATGGAGGCTTTGAATCACACTTTCAGAAGCCACATGTATAAGATGCATGCACATGGACCTTTAAACACTGGAGGTGAGGAGCACAGCTAGGACATGTTTCTGATTATCTTCCCCATGCTCATGTATCTAGAATAGATGAACACCTGGACCAGACAAATTTCTTGTTCTTCCTGTCTGTTGGTCAATGAAAACAAGGACTGCTGCAGATGGTGAATTGGGAAGTGGTAGTGGCAACAGCAGTGGCAGCCAAAAGGGCGGCAATGGGATACTCCGTCTGGTTGTAGCTGCAACAAACAGCAAGATGCTTTTCTACAGAGAGAGGCTTACTCATAGTGCCAATGTGAATGAACCCTCAGTATTTGGAACACTTGCTACAACCTACAGCTGTGACACCAATGGTTAACTCCATTGCTATTCTAACTTGGTAAAGACAGTAACATTAGCATGAAAATACTCAACGAACTGGCCTTCTCAGAAAATAAAATATAGGGCATTATACTCAGGGAAGGACTGTTACATGGTAAATATTTCTATCTGTTAATTGCCTTTAATTTAAATGTTCAGTAGACACACATTCATAGACTCAGGGCTCCATCCTGAGCCCTTCAGACAGGACGGTACAAGCTGTAAGGCACATCCAACACTGGCAGTAAGGACATACCATCCATGTTGTTCTAATACCATCCCTGTATGCCTGGAGGGAGCACAGTGACGCCAGCGAGTGGCAAGTTTACCGCTCACTGGCGCTGCACTCCTTCCGGGCAGGGTGCGGTTCCTGGACAGGGGTAGGGTTGGGAGCAGCAGCAAAGTCACAGGCTCTTATCCTCCGTGTTAGGCTGTGTACAGTAGCCTTACAGAGGCCCTCACTTCTGTAACAGCAAAATTACCGGCAAAAACGGAAGAAGATCCATTGCCCACGCCGCACCCTTACTGTGTGGAAAGGGGACAAATGCAGATCTTCCTGCAGTTGGCTACCACTGGGTCCACAGCAGCCAGGCAGCTCAGGATTAGGCTGCTCAAGTTATTAACAGGGCCAGGGAGATGTCCAAGTGTTTTAGGAATTGTTGATTGGATTCTGCCTCTATGAGTCAATCGACCTTGTCAGGGAAAACTATTGTCCTTCAATACCATGAAGATGCGAATGGGGAGCACTCCATATTGGAAATGTTTGCTGCTAGCTGAAAACTGCAGACACTTCTTAGGCTGTGGTCATATTAAGAAATGGAATTAGTCATCTTTCGGGTCTATTATTGTGAACCAAGCCTTTTTGTAAAGCAGCATCAAGTATGGAAATCATGCATAGCCTTATTTGTATAAAGGCATTGACAGGTCAACACAGCTAATTTTGTAAAAATTATTCTCTAACCTGTGTAGAAGAATAACCTCCAAGATGGTTTCTTTGCTGACTTAGCCATTTCATAATAGGGATCCCTTCTAAAAGCCTTCCTTGTTTAGCATGGGATAACAGAGCATAGCCTGCAGCCTCAATATCCACAGAACGTGGCTGCCAGGAATCAGACAGTTCAGGGGCTGGTGATATCCAGAATCTGAGGTCTCCTGAAAAAGAGAAACCAATAATGTAACCCTAGACCTACTTAGATAAAAAGGTAAAGGTTTCCCCACGACTGAATGGTCTAGTCGTGACTGACTGTAGGGGGCTGTGCTCATCTCTGTTTCTAAGCCGAAGAGCTGGTGTTTGTCCTAGGACAAACTTCCATGGTCGTGCGGCCGGCATGACTATATGCCAAGGCGCAAGGAGCAGCGTTACCTTCCCACCAAAGTGGTACCTATTTATCTACTGGCATTTTTACATGCTTTCAAACTGCTAGGTTGGCAGGAGCTGGAACAAGCAATGGGAGTTCACTCCGTTGCGTGGTCTTGAACTGCCAATCTTCCGGTTCAGCAGTTTAACCCACAGCGCCACCACATCCCTAAGTACCACGTCTAGTAAGCACCACATCTAGTAAGTAGACATGCTTACTAGAGAGCAAACCCCACTGGGCACCATGAAGTATACTTCTTAGTGAACAGGAACAGAACTGTATAACAAATTTGTTATAACAAATAACAATAACAAATCTGAAAAAAACTTTTATAACTCCAGAAAGATGCAGAAGTATATAGCTTACACATAGAAACTATTTCAAATCTGAGTTCAGTGATTTATTGTACTGGTAGCTCTTCATTTACATGGTCATAACACAATTTATAAATAATACCAAAAGTTTAATTTGCACAGGTTCATTTTTTGAAATATTGCCATTAGGATTCTCAAATTTCTGCATATTTAGCCAGCAAGTGAAACACATGGGACATTTGGTAGGATTTCATTGTAAGGACATGTACGGAAAAATTCCACCAGCATTGCCCAGGGAGCCTAGAGTGAAGAAGGTGTGAAAATCTGTGGATATTAAGCTGGACTGGATCAACCAGCTCCAGAGAGGGGAGGTTGTCTCAGACGTTGGCCACATGCTGAGCTTATAGGAGAGCACTGTTCTAACCATCAGAGACAGTGCAACAAAGATCAAGGAAAGTATCCACTCAGGTACAACTGCAAGTGCAAAGGAATTAAATGATGGAGGCTCTATTACGGAGCATGTGGAGTGAAAGCTGAGCATAGAAGATAAGAATCAGCATGACATCCCAGTCAGCATGTCTGCTCAGGAGAAAACCCACACAATCGTGGAAGAGCCATTCACAGCAAGTTTCACTGCTAACTTTTGGTAAAGATATGGCTCCCACAACACCACAATAAGTAAAGAGGATGCATCAGTTGATGCAGTGGCTACAATTAAAATCTCAGGTTAATTGGATACAAATTATATAATTTTCACCAGAATTTCCCTATGACTTTGAAAACAGATTAAACACCCAAAAATGTTCTGAACATTCATAATGTTTTAAATACTTTCCGACATAAAATTCATCTTAGAATACCTTGTTGTTCTGATCTCTTGTTTAGTATTTCCAATGCAGTCTTTGCTTCTGTACTCTTTGCCAGCGATAAAGCATATGTCACAAGGGCCAGAGTATGATTATCTGATATGCCTTCACTTAATTTGAATTCCAGAAAATTCAAAGCCCTGCTTATATATTCATTATACTGGGGGAACAAAGAAATCATCGTAAGAGATACATTTCAAAAGTCTAAAATAAGTTGCAAACTTTTTTTAACTGAACAAAGGTTAGCTACAGCAAATGTTAAACTAGAAACCTACACTCAAGGTAGAAACATTATATGTTAGTGTCTGGGACTTCTCTATGCTGCAGTTCCACATGAACACAGAAAATCTACAGAATGTGGCATCACTCATAGAATTCTTGAGAACTTTCGTTTCAAGAAGGGTAACATTTCTACTCCGTATCGCTGTAAATAAACATTTCCAAGTATATGAGCAAAGCCTGGTTAATTCTCAGAAACAAGAAGATGGTCGGTGGAGGACCTTAGCTCCCCCACCTAACTCCCTGCCAACTCCATGTGACTAGCAAAACCTGAACGTATTATATAAAATAGTAAAAATGGCAGGAAATTATGCACATTTGCTCGTGTTACACATACATAGGTTGCACAATTTATCTTTTCTTGGAGATTACACTAGTTTGAAGGACATTTTTCTGCACAGAATACACACACTTTAGTTACTCTGCACAGATAATATATCACCCACAGATAATATCACCCCTGCTAACTGGGCAAGAGGCACTTTTTCAAGTGGTGTCCCTCTTATATTTAGCAGGGGGAGAGTAATTGTCCCTCTTCACCCCAGCACAGTGTCTTTTCTAGTGGCTGTTGGTGGTGGTATTCTGCTTTTTTTTTTTAAGATTGTAAGCCCTTTTGGGACAGGGAGCCATTTAACTTTATTTTTGCCTGTAAACCACTTCTGTAATCAACTTCTTGTTGAAAAGCAGTATATAAATCCTCATTGATTGATTGATTGATTGATTGATTGATTGATTGATTGATTGATTGATTGATTGATTGATTGAGTGAGTGAGTGAGTGAGTGAGTGAGTGAGTGAGTGAGTGAGTGAGT
>JAJKFI010000012.1:8472212-8508998 GCA_029204185.1 Lerista edwardsae
AGTGAGTGAGTGAGTGAGTGAGTGAGTGAGTGAGTGAGTGAGTGAGTCTAGATGGACAATATCAATCATTTTCTTTCAAATTAAAACCCTGTCACTTTTCAGCTAAGCTCTCCAAATGTATATTCTTCATTCTACTTCACATATTTCAATATGTTGTTTTCCATTTGCACTAACCTTTGTCCATTCAAGGATATTCCACAATTTACAAATTTATCAGTGCTAAAAATTTACTGCCACTTTTCTCACAGGACAAACACAACAGGAGGAGGGGAGGAACATTTGTGATCAATACCCTGTTTTTTCCCCCTTTTTGGTCAACATTTTCTTTATTTTCATACTTCTAATTCCCAGAAGCTTAGGGAAATGATCCTGCAACAGTCTTTGTCCTTTATTTCAAACATCTGGACTAGTACCTTGTGGATTAAGGTCCTTTTCCATGGTAGCCAAGCTCCTCCTAGCATGCACCTATTGATTGGGCAGCCAAACCTGTCTGTCTAGGCAAAGGGTTGGGATGGAAGGGCCAGGAAAGTTCCACTCCTCCAGTATTGGTATCATCAAATCTAGATTATTTACGTTGAAGCACAGGGATGCCAGGCTGCCGTGAAATCTAATGTAGGTTTGCAAAAGACACACCCACTTACTCCAGTAACTGCAGGGACTGGGATTCTTGGGCAATAGGATCTGAAGTTGTATCTTGATAAGTTTAGAAAGTTTATTCGTGGGGGTTTTACCCAAAATGGGCATTCTGAGACCACAGAGGCTCTGGAACACAGTTCTGGGCAGGTTCGGAGGGTGGGATGGCCCTGAATCCATGGGTTTGGATATCTGCGGATTTCAGTATCCACAGGGGTTCCAGGAATGGGACCCCCATGGATAATGAGGGCCACCTGTAATTATATATTATAGCTGGTTTGATTTTTCAAGTTCATTAACCCTTATCATATGCTATTAGTGTTATTACTACCTTATCCATTTTGTATTCCAGAAGTGCAGCCATAATATAAGCTGTAAGTGAGACAGGTTTGTTAGTGCCTCCTTGCAGTTCACTGTGTAGCACTTTTCCAGGTTCCTGGAATTCTCCACTGTGACTCTGGTGACTGGCAATCCAAGTAGCTGTTCTCTCCAGTATGTATGGATCAATATCTATGAATGGCTGAGCTTGTGTGAAACTTCTTAATACAAAAGCTGATAACCTAGGAGGAATCAATAATTAAATACAGGATCTAATACATAAGTCCCACATCAATTTTTTTTCCATTTAATGCAAAACAGTTGCTTAGATTGCATCAGAGCCAAGCAACTTTGAGCACAATCCTAGGCACGCTTGCGCCAACTTGGGAGAGGGCTGAGCCAGTATACTGATCCAGGCTCTGAACCACCCAGACAAGATAAGGAATGGGGTTGGGGAAGGCAGTTCGGGTGGTGGGAGGATGTACCTGTGGGCAGACTGGCCCAGAGATGGGGGTAGGAACAGGCTGGATCCTAACCCCCAGTCCCAGCCAGGTCAGCCTGACACAGGGCCCTAGAATCCACGCTAGCTATTGGGGAGGCTGCCAAGCAACACAGGATAAAGGAAATCAATTCACCTTACTCCAAGTTGTGCTATAGTCAGCCCCAAACCAGCTGGCCTCCCTGTTCCAGCATGGGTTACAATTGGGCTGTTACTCAGTTAATATCACAAATATGTGCACCAAAAGCCTGAAACAAACCTTACATATGCCAACACACCTTTCAAAGACAAGCAGCCCAATCCTATACAGCCCTGGAACAGGCAGACTGGCAGGCCCGTGCTGTATCCAGCGCAGTGTAGGAAACTGCTGGAGCTCACCCCAGGGCAAGGAGACGTATGGGACTGCTCGGATCTAGGCCGGCTGACCTGGGAACAGCACTTAGGATCTGACTGAATGGCCTGATCCTGACTCCAAGTCGTCCCCCCCCAACTCGGCCAGCCCGCCCACAGGGCAACTCCCTGGGCCAGCCCAGTGTTTCTTGCTCTACCGCAGGTGTGCCATATGGCACATTTGCAACAGCTCTGGGCCAACACAAGGGACATGTGTCAGCCAAGCGGTACTCTTGGATTGTGCCCTGATTCAAGCCTACATGAAAAACCTCCTAAACCTCATGTTTTGATGTTACAAACTGTTGAAGAATGGTCAAACAATTTCCCTCCCTTGCTTTGCTTAAGATCCCATCTGATGAAGAATCCTAAAGAATTTGAAAACTTACTTGATCCTATTATTTATTTATTTGTTTATTTATTTAGAGGATTTGAATACAGCAGTGGTTCCAAAACTGTGGGTCGGAATCCACCAGTGGGTCACAAGCCAATTTCAGGTGGGTCGTGAAACACCTAGAACAGCCATATTGAAAATATGGGAAGATGAGATGCTGGAAAGGGGAAGGGCTGTGTGGTTTTCTTTGCTCGTGTCAAGATTGTAAATATACTTTTTTTGCTATTGGAAGATGGCTGAGAAATAACCCAACTTATTGCTACATTCTCAGGAAAGCAGCAGGCTCTGGCGTCACAACGACAGCAGTTCCAGCCATGACACAACTTCTGGTGGGTCCCGGACAGATTATCATTCTAAAAAGTGGGTCCCTGTGCTAAAAAGCTTGAGAACCACTGGAATACTGCCTTTCCCCAGAACTACAAGCCTGGCGCTCAAACCAGTTTACAACAAGTTTTAAAAAATACATAATAAAACATACATTAAAAAATACTTAAAATTGCAGAGGTGTAATACAACAGTTTAAAATGCAAAACCATCAGGTAAATAGCAGATTACCCGATAAATCAGATAAAAAGTCCCTTAGTATCCTCAACAGTCAGAAACTTTCCTCCCATCCTACCCAGCCCTAAAAGCTGTTTGAAATTTTAAAAAAGTCTAAATTTTAAAATCCCACTGGAAAGTTTCCAAGGAGTGCTGTTGCCCCCTTACAAAGAAGGGACCTCTGAAGATCTCACAGGATGAGCGGTTCTATATGGGAAAAGATGCTCCTTCAGATACTCTGGCCCCAAAACATTTAGGGCCTAAGCCTAAACGTTTTTAGCACCCAGGGCTCTAGAGGCGCCTAAATGGCCACCACTGAACCCAATGGGAACAGGGAAGCAGCTGCAGGTCTCCCTGGGGGGAGGAACAAACATTGCCTTATCTTGTGTTGACCTACAGCAGCTTCAAAGGGTCTACTCAGATCTGGATCCACCTTGGAGCGGGAATAGAGCCAAGGAGACCTATGTTTGGCTTCCTGGCTCAGAAGAGAACACAGGATACAATGACAGAGTCTGCTGCCATCTCCGCCCCACTGCGCTCTTGCACATGCGCTGTCTCCCATTTATGCAAGGGGCATGATTTTAGGCAAGTCTTCCTTCTCTCTCCAGCCCCCTGCATTCCCCCAAAAATCTGCTCCTGAAGATTTGAGAATCCACTGAAGCAGACTTGGAATGTATGTGCAGGAAATATGAGCAAAATGTGAAATTCAGGTTAAACCATCACATCATAGGTGAGTGTCTCTTAGGTTTGTACAGCTATTTGCCTTTGACATTGTGCTGACCATATCAAGGGGTAACATGGCACATGATAATTGTATATTTCTATACAACTGTATTTACATATTAAAACTATATTCTGTTTGGAGATAAAAATACTTACCATGTGCTCCCAGAATGATCACTATTTCCAAAAGCGCTAAAAGAACCATCATCCCTTTGGTAGAGAAGCTCTCTTTGGTACCCTGCAGAAATATTAGGGTGAAATGTGAAAACCATCCATAGGGCTTTGACTTCTCAGCATGCATTAATTTAGGAAAGCAAAACCATGAAGCCAAATAAGAGTGAGAGTAAGAAGCATATTTGGGTGGGGGAAGGTAAGATGAGTAAACACACATTTACCACTGAACAAACAAATTGGTTGCAGTTCATCACCATTCCCTGACAAGGCCACATATACAGTATACAATACCTGTTTCTGCTGCATTCACATTTAACGTTCAGGTGCATGTTTAAAAAAGTAAATGCACACCTGACAAATACAACGCTTGAAGCCATTTTACTGTTTAAGCCATTTTAGAGAAAGGTTGGACAGGTACAGTCCAGAGATGTTTCATGAATGGTACCTTATTTCAGAGGTCTTCCAAATTTAAAATGCTAATTAGGGCTTTTTATAGTTTACACATTTTATAACAGGAATCTATTCTTATACATAAAATAAGAACACATTTGTAAAGGTTATTTTGGACACTTTACTTTTTAGCAACTCAGAAATACGGCATAAAACATTTTATATAGTTGTAGTACTGTCATGATGCATAAATGAATACGTTGTTCAGCCTTAAGAAGGACCATAAGAATCAACTTTAAAACAACAACTAGGACTTATTTTTCTTTTTTAAAAATGAAAGCTATTCTGTAATAGTTCTTGTTTTTGGTGACAAAAGAATGTTAAGTATATTGTTTAAAATCCCAAAGCCAAGCATGATTTAAGTAAAAGTACATCACTGAATTTCAACTTTAACAATACAATTATGACTCTTTTAAAAATAGATTTAATAAAACTTATGTTTGGATAACTTTAAAAAAATCATGGTAATATAAATCAATCTACAGGGAGTGACAAATTGCTTGAAAACTTCAAAGGAGTTGCTTGAAAAACAGATGTTCATTATTTTTGAAACTAACTGTGTAACTTTACGGAGGCCAAAGTCCAGTAGGCAGCCAAATATAACATGGAGTTTAACAAAGCAAACTAAACCATCTCTGTTCTCTGTCCTCAATGGCCTTTGTTCCCTCTTTGTGGGAGACTGATCTGGGATGGTAGTCCAAATTTAGTTACAACATGTCACTACCAAAGTCAACAGACTTACAACAGAAATTATATTTGGCCAGCTGTCCTCAAAACAGAAGCAACCTGTGATCGAGGGATAACTTTGAAATCAGAACTGTGTATAAGCACAAAAACAATACATAACTGGTACTAGATACAGGTAGATGATCCCTTATCAGGACATCTGAAATCCAGACATTTTTGTCTTAAGACGTTTTTTTAAAAAAAAACTTTCTGTATTGTGACCACTAGAAGGTCTTGTGTTCTTTCCCACGAACAGGCTGTAAGTTCGATTCTCTACTCTGTGGGGTGCGCCAGTGTTGAAATATCAAAGAGGCCAGCAGACACCCAAATGAGTAACAGTAATTCAGGTTTCTAAGACTACAACTTTCCTTTTTTTCAGTCATTATTTTTCATTACTGTAATTTGTATCCCACCTTTCTACAATAGGTCACAATCTGATGGTTTCAACCCATCCTCAACTGCAGGCTTTTTCCACCCAGCACAAACTCCTACCTTCTCTCATGTATGAGACAGCTTTTGATTTAAGACTGGATTGCAGGTTTCCTGTTTTGGTCAGGTAGTCCAGAACATAGATATTAGGGGCAAAATTGATCATGTTTTGTTCCCCGCAGCCATAGGGCATCTTGATCAGTGATTCCAAACCACTGATAGATGGACCAAGAATGTCACCTGAAAAGAAACATGGAGATATGGAAATATTATCACTAGCTTCAAGTAAGCTTGAGATAAAGGTCTCAAGAAAAAACTTTGTCATGTACTTTTAATAAATTTTGAGCCAGCCACCTTATAAATCTTTGAGGGCCCATCCTAACCAACTTCCCAGCACTTACATAGCTGTGCCAGTGGGGCATGTGCTGCATCCAGCAGTTGGGGGGGGGCAGTCACAGAGGCCTCCTCAAGGTAAGGGAATGTTTGTTCCTTTACCTCAGAACTGCATTGCCCTTACCCAGGTGCCAGAAAGTTGGTTCGGATTGAGCCCTGAGTTTTTCAAGAGTCAAAAAGAAGCAAAGAATCACCATTAAATGGTAATTTGCATACAGTTGACCCACATCACTGAAATTATTATACATATACTATATATCGTATCACATCTGCTGACCTATAAAAAATTACTCAAATCATAAAAAGGAGATATGAAAATGTTCTAGATATGTAAAATAACTACAAAAACCGCTATCCTATTACATTGACAATAACAAAAGATGTATGAAATTAATCAATCATATGATGGAGTAAATAGAACACTCTCAAGGGACATTAGCTTTTGATTGATATAGAACATGAGTACTAATTCTGGAGGCAATAATCTATCTATCCAAAAACAATCACAATGTAATCCCTGTAAAATAAATGCATTTCCCATACTGATTTATTCCACAATAGCTGGGACACTACGAAGTTTAAATATAACGCTATTTGCTAGCGAGTACCCAAAATGAAGCTATCAAAAGTGCATAATGCTTACCAATGGCAGTAACTTGTACTCTTTCACTACCTGGTACAACATCAGAGGGGAAAATGAAATTCAAAGTTTCTGTTGTAAATTCAGGCTTTTCTGACAAATCCAAGAGAAGTGCCTGTGAATGAAATTGCTCTAATCCCTCAGCCTATAAAAATAAACACAGATTAGATGCATCATTAACAAAACGTTAGATATGGTAGGTGTGTGTTGCATTTCCAATGTTAGGGGTCTGCACAGAAATTAACACCAATATGAGCAAGAGAATCAAAAATTAGCAAATGCAACAATAATCTTCACACACATTTTTTCTTCATATATATATAGTAAATTTTATTGTATTGTTTTTTGTTGTAAGACGCCTTGCGTGCCTATGGGCAGAAAGGCGGGGCATAAATTAAATAAATAAATAAATAAATAAATATGCACTTTGCCTAACATCTTATTAGAAGCAGTTAACTTCCTGCTTTGTGTTAACGTTTGATTTGTCTCTCCAAGCATTCAGGCTGCCTGCCTGCACACACGTCCTGATATAAGTGTGCACGCTTATAGCGTTCAGTAAAAGGAAGAAACACTTTCACTTGGTGCCAGCGATAAAAACTTAAATGAAGTTAATGGGTATGAGGGGAGTGCATGAAGATAGGTTCCCCTTATCTGTGGTTCCCATATCCATTGGGGGGGGCCTGGAGCTCTCCCGTGGATACAGGAGGATGACTGTATAACCTTAATGCACTAACAATTGGACTATGGCAGCGCAAGATTTAACATAACAAAGGTATGCAGGGAGAGTCCAGAGGAGGTGTAATTTGGAGCAAAGAAATTGTGCATAGGGAAAAGGGTAAATGATCACACACAACTGCATCTTTACTCTAAATTCTACCTTCTGAAGCTGCTTTTCTAAGCTATAGTTACAATTTCATTTGGTTACTATCTCATTCTTATCATCTGTCACAAAGTATTAAGTAATAAGGATAGGCTCCATGGAATGGCTCCATGAAAAATAAAATGTGTTTAACATGTGGTAAAATGTGTTGCATGGATAGGTCATGTTCCCAACTATACGATGTCTTGTTTTCAAAAACTGCAACAACATAACAATGCATCTCATAACACAGGCTGTCTTTGATGTAATGAGGTCAATTACAAGTGTGACTTCCTGAGACAGTTTGCAATGCTGGTTCAGTTCCACAATATGCCAATGCAGTTGTCGTCGTCGTCATCACTCCCCCATATACTTCTGGCCTTCAGAATGTTGATGTGTCATTTATGGCTTTAGAAACTTTCAGAAATGCTTCAACTGATCACCAAATGGGGGTTGTGTACAGTGTTAACGTGGTTCAGCTGCCCTGAATACATGCTTTGTAAATTAGTGATTATTTTAAATTACCTTCACTAACACTTTCTGAAGGAGAGCATCAGAACCTATGGATGATATTGCTGTCACTCTGATAGGAATCTCTCCAATTTGCTTTGGTTTGATTGGAAAAATGACAGTCTTCCCATCTTCATGTGGTACCCATACTGACCGTTGGTTTCCCATGGTATTTATATCATTAGAAATAATAAGAATTTCAAATGTGTCACTTGTATCAAGGGTCACTGTAACCTATAAAACAGAAGCAGTTAATTTTTTTTGTTATTAGCAAGGCTACTGTACTTTTTTCATTTGTTTTTGCCATGTTGCTTACTAGGGAGCCAAGAAAGGTTCTCACACATATGTGACCACTACAGATTGCTGGCTAGCAAACATTAAGAAAAATAAAACAAGAAAACAAGAGCGAGGAATGATTAGACAGCTGGAGGTTAGGAGATCTGAAAAGGATATGACACCAGGAGCTAAAAAAGAAAACAGAAAAAAAGAGAAGGATGTGTGTCCAAAAACAGCAAGAGCAAGATGGCAGATGAGAGACAAAGGAATATTTGTCCACATCAGTGTCTAATAACTAATAAGCTACTTAAGCAAGTGTCTGTGGGTGTTAAAAATGTTCCAGGCACAACATACAGATCATAGCCACCCAGTAACTGCTTTAAGCTTCAATCTCATACACACTTACCTAAGAGTAAGTTTTACTGTGGGACTTAACTTCCAAGAAAAAATGAATAGTGCACTGTTAACCTATAATTATACTCACTTATGTTATAGCAGAACAGCCCCTTTGGTCTTTAACATCAGATAGTTACTTCTGATCCACTCTCATTCAAAGGAGGCCAAAACAATATATTTTATGCTTGAATTACAATTATATAAATTGAAGAAAACAGATTTTTCTCTCCATTGCAGCCAATAACTAATTAGCTACTTAAGCAAGTTATCTATGTGCATCCACATTCGAGCAAGTTAATAAACTGCCCAAGCAAAGTTGAGAAAAGCTGGTAATAGCAAAGTAGAACAATCATAAAACAGATTTTAAAAAACAAAATTTCCATATCATTACCTCAGTGCTTTCTTTCAAATAATTGAAGATGTTTACTTCCAGTAAAAATTGCTCTCCTCTTGTAACTGCAGGAGGAAGGTTCAAGGAAACAAAAAAGGGCTGGAAGACTTCTAACTGAAAAATAGAAATTATACAACAGTGAACCCTTGTGGTGTTTAGCTCACTTGTTAAGCAGAACTCAATCCTATCCACTTTTCCAGGGCTGATGCAGGCCTACCAATGGGACATGTGCTGCATCCTGAAAAGGAGGTCATGGACGTCACCTCAAGGTAAGGGAATGTTTGTTCTCTTACCACAGGGCTGTATTGCGGATGGATCAACACTGGAAAGATGGATAGGATTGGGCCCTCAGTCATTTAAAAAACCCCAGAAAATATCTAATTATAACATTCCAGACTGACCCTGATATAGGACTTCATTGTTCCTACTCTCACTCACCACTAGCCAATGAGCAAATGGATGGCCAAGATCCAGCGTCGTCATCCGCAAATGAACTCCCGGAACACTGGGAGGGACGTGGGAGGGACTTTCGCATGATTAGCAGCCTGCCTATTTCGTTCTGCGGCTGCCCTGGCCTCGAAGGGGGGCTGCCCCGGTTGGCGCGGCCCCCCCGCTGCTTGCCCAGGCACCCGGCGCGCCCCCCACCTGTCTCCCCCGGTGAGCAGGCACCCCTCGAGGCCAGGGCAGCCACGGAACGAAACGGGCGGGCAGCCAATCACGGCGAAGCCCCGTGTAAGTCCCTCCCAGCGTTCTGGGAGTTCATTTGCGGATGACGACGCTGCCAGGATCACTGGTGCAACGCAGGCTTTCCTGTAGCAAATGTGTGATGTTTTACATGCCTAAAGACATATGAGGTATCTTGATATAGGAAATTCACAAACACAGGTAGGAGGAGGCCCTTATTTGTATTCTTTGAGGAGAAATAGTATTTGGAACTTTCAATGGCTGAAAAAGTGATGTAGCCCACTCACAGGCCAGGTTCTCAGGGTAGGCCATATTCCTGGAGAATTTGCAGCTTCAAACCATAACACACCTGAACCATCCATCTTTCCCTGCATATGCAGAAAGATGTCACATCTAAAATTTTGGTACACTACATATACAATGTTAAATTCACAGGCCACTCCTATGCTTTTTTTAAGGCTCATAGAGGACTCTTTTTAAAAAAGATCCTCATGCTGGGAAAGATTGAAGGCAAAAGGAGAAGGCGGCGGCATAGGATGAGATGGTTAGATAGTGTCACCGAAGCAACAAATATGAATTTGGGCGAACTCCGGAAGATAGTGGAAGACAGAGAGGCCTGGCATGCTGTGGTCCATGGGGTCATGAAGAGTCCATGACTTGGTGACTGAACAACAACAAAAGCTAGGTGGTTCCCACTAGAGTGTCATTTTAAAAAGCCCTGGTGCTAAAACATCTGAGTCCTGGTGCTAAAACATTTGGGAACCACTGTCCTATAGGACTGGGCCTTCAGTTATGTTTGAACTTTCCATATACAGATGGTCCCTATAGACATTCAAGTTACAAACATCTAATTTACTAATGGGCTCGGTCAGAGCCTTGAAGCATGTGCAGCTGTGAAGAAATAGACAAAACAAACTAACAAAGATGCTTGGAAACAACCCAAGCAGTTCAATAACTCTGAAAATAGCGACCCCTTGCTATGACAGTTGGAAAAAAACAACCTCTCAGTAAAACTGGATAACACTAAAAACCTGGGAATTCCTGGGGGATAGAAGAAAAAAGAGGATGAAGGAAGCGGTCGGAATGGCCAAGGCTGACTACATAGAACTGAGATATTGCAAGGCACAGGGAAGAACAAATACTGTATGAGAAAAGGTGGGCCTTAAATGGAGGAAACTCCAACAGCAAAACAACAAAACACAGCAATTTACACTACCAGCTAGGATAGGAGGGAGAAGGGAGTTAAAAGATCTGATCAAGGCTCCCTACTATCTATTCTCTTTAAAAAGCAAATAAAGAAAAAAATCTTAGTTTAATTATGGTTCATGTGACAAAAAATTATGACAAAAGGAACATTGTTATGACAGTACCTTTCCGTGTTATAATTGCTTTGGCCCAGTGGACACCCAAGAGTTGTACTTTTAACCACAAGCAAGTCTTTGGAATTACATTGGTTCCTGAATGACAGACATTTGAGATATGGGCGGTTGTATTGGCACTTTTGCATAGGCATAGTATGTCCTTCAGTGTTGCTTTTGCACAGGCATAACAGCACTGGGCCAGCAAGAACCAGATCTTTCAGCTTAAGTACAGACCCCAGGAACCAAACCTGTACTTAAGTAGGGGACTTAGAGGCCAATCCTGAAGCCAGCGATATGCTGTTGCAAAACCAGAAGTGCCCTTTTTTAAAAACATGTTTGGAGGTTTGGGGAACTCTCCACAGGGCTCCCAAAGTCCCAGGGCCCCAGCACTGGAGGCTGGTAAGTATTAAAAAACCTTCCTATCCCCAACAGAAGAACCGCCCCCGCAAGTACTTAAGTGCTGTATACTATTTTTTAATAACATTAACAGTGTAATCCACTGTGAAAGATATTAGACAAACAAAGAGGAATATAAATATATGTAATAAATAAATACCAATAAATAAACTTTGAAACAAATCAGAGTGCTAGAAATAATCCAGATTTGAATAATAGTTTGTTACCTCAACTGGCATTTTTATCACGCCAAGTCCAAGGTTTTCAGATATTATAAAAGCACTGGCTACCCAGGAAGTAATGGTATCAGGAACAGTGACATTCAGTGTTGCTGAAGTAGACCTGAAGATGGAAAGAAAAGAGAAGAACCTTATAATTGCAAAGGGATACATTCATTTATAATAAACTTTGAAAATAAAGTTTTTATCTTCTTCAGGTTCTGCCATACATAATGTCACATGTAGTTGACCAACAAGATTTGCTATAAGAAAAACACCTCGTTCTGTCACCTAAATCTGAAAGTATAAAAACAATTTGTGTTGACCCAGAAATATCTACTTGCAAACTCCAGATTATGCATGAAAAGTCCAAAAAGTCCCATCTTGTGTGAACCACAGGCTAGTCCAATTTATATCCAAAAGCAGTGCTGTCTATATAGGAAAAAATAAGCAAGGAGACTCCACTGGAGAAAATAAGCTATAGGAATCAGAATGCCAAGAACGCTGCAGAACCCTGGAAGACAAACAAAACCTTAAGCAGAAAGGAACATGAATACAGAGGGGAGGGGATGAAGAGGCCAATCCTATGGACTTGTATTGCTGCCACTGCTGGCTTTAGGTGTCGTAAACATGCCATAAAGCATGTTTACAGCACCCGGAAAGAGGGAACACCGGCACTGGGGCCATGCCAGTTGGTAAGGCCTGCATGAGTGTGGAGAGGTGAGGAAGGGGCAGAACGGGGCAGGGGAGAGGTGGAGCGGGCCTGGGCAGGAGATGGGATCCTAACCTCCCGGCCTGACATGGAGGCCTCAAGTCTAAGCCAGCAAAATAGCTGGGACAGACTTGAGGAGGCCCATTGGCAGCCCAGTGCCTTTACCCCAGGGGAAACGGACAAATGTCTCCTTCTCCCAAGGTGCCTTCTATGACTGATGCAGTAGTAGCCATTTTGGCACTGTAAGATTAGGCTGCCCATGTTCCCTATTCTATGGCTGGTGACTATGAATCACATTCAGTTCATGCAGGAATTAGTATATGAAAACGCTCTCAATTTCAAAGAAGCAAAATGTGATCTGGACTATAATGGATATGTGTGAATGGAGATGCTCAATTCATCAGCACTGCTGTACTCGCCATTGTTTTTGTGCAACATCAACAGATCAATACAATGTCAAGCTTTGTAATACTACTCCGAATCAAGGACAGGAATGTTCCATTCCAAACACACAGGAATTTAAGGACAGAGGTAATCAGTGCACTGAATTTAGGTACCCATAACATATGAACATACTGAATGTGACCTAGTCAGTTAAACACTTTTCAGCATGGGAATTATCTGAAGTTAATGAGATGCATAAGTGTTTAACTTTGGGTGCATTACACTCATGGTTTTGAATCAGCCAAAAAGCAGTGCACATGGATGGCACATAGTGAGAGATGTTCATGCACTTCTAGGTCTCACCTGAGGACTTAACTCAAGTATTGTACTGTAACACAACTTATCAATGACAATTTTAATTAAACGTTACCACTGATCACTCCACAAAAATTAAGAATGCAAAACGAACAAGTTGAATTGAAATAATAGTAGTGATTCTATGGCAATGAGGATTAAAGTAAATCCTTCCATCTTCCGGTTAGGTTTTACCTTGTTGTGATTTCACGCCAAATCCAGGTCTCTGGAAAATTTGTCCTTACATGAGGGCTACCAAAATCAGCAGGAGGCCCTCCTGCATTTAGCATAGGATGATCATATTCAAATGCATCATAATAGTGAGGAAAACCTTTTAAAAAAACAATATATATAGTCAGATATTAAAATTGATAACCTGTAATGTATAACCAAATAAAATAATTTGGGTTGTGACTATACGGCATGTTTAATGATACTGCAAAAATAGTAACACTCTTTACCACAAACAAACACACCACAAAAAAGATATGGGTTACTTAGGGCCCAATCCAACTTTCCAGCACCAATGCAGTCATAATGTAGCCCTGAGGTAGGGAAACAATCATTCTGTTACCGTGAGGAGGCTTCCAGCAGGATGCAGCACATGCCCTATTGGCAGGGCTGTATCAGCACTGGAAAGTTGGACTGGGTTGGGCCCTTAATTATCTTTACTTACCATAGAAATAGTCTTCATGTTCTGGAAGACTTGCATCAGTTAAAACCCAGAGATTGCATTTCTGAACACAATATATAAAAAGATATATTAATTTTAAAATATTCAATGCATGACTATTTCTTTATGACTTTATTTTTATATTTTATATTTACTTTTAATATATTTTAGAGTATGTAGAAATAAAGAGCCAAATCTTATACTTACCAGCTGTTGTTGGGTCTTCTCTTTCACTGGTGATGACCGTTATAAGGGTGCAATCCTAATCCTGAGATGGAATAGGCAGGCCAACCAGCTTGCCCCATATCCAAACTGGGGATGGGGATGGCTGCAGCACTACCTGGGGCAAGGGGAATCGATTCACCTTACCCCAGGTAATGTGGTAGTGGCCTGAATGAAGCTACTTGGATCAAAGCAGCTCAGATCAGGGTTGACGAAGCCAGAGACAGGAGTTAGAATCTGGCCCAAGTGCTGGATCCTGGCACCACCACCCTACACCCAGGCTGGTATGCTCATGGGCCTACCCCTTCTCTTTTATTTTCACCAAAAAAGGAACTGGGAGTGAGGAATAAAGTATACATTACAGTACCTGAAAGATGCGGTAGGAATTTCTGGCTACAACATAATAGTGTTCTGGGTCATACAAACTTAGCTCATTGTGCACCTTAAAAAAAAGAACATAAGAAACGTAAGTAAGAACATAAGAAGAGCCCTGCTGGATCAGGCCAAAGGCCCATCTAGTCCAGCTTCCTGTATCTCACAGCGGCCCACCAGGTGCCCCAGGGAGGCACGAGACAACAAGATGCTTGCATCCTGTTGCCACTCCCTTGCACCCGGTACTCTGAAGTAGCCTACTACTAATGTAAGGAGGTTGCACAATCCATCATGGCCTATAGCCCACAATGGACTTTTCTTCCAGAAATCTGTCCAATCCCCTCTTAAAGGCATCTAGGCTAGATGTCATCACCTCCTTCTGTGGCAAAGAGTTCCACAGATTAACTACCCCCTGGGTAAAAAAGTATTTCCTTTTATCTGTTTTAACTCTCCCAACCTTCAGTTTTAGCAGATGTCCTCTAGTTCTGGTGTTTTGAGAGAGAGAAAAGAATATCCCTCTATCAACTCTACTCCTTCCATGCATAATTTTGTATGTCTCAATCATGTCCCCTCTCAAGCGCCTTTTTTCTAGGCTGAAGAGCCCCAAACGCTGCAGTCTTTCTTCATAAGGGAGGTGCCCCAGCCCCGTAATCATTTTCGTCGCTCTCTTCTGCACCTTTTCCATCTCCACTATGTCCTTTTTGAGGTGCGGCAATCAGAACTGTACACAATATTCCAGATGTGGCCTTACCATTGATTTGTACAATGGCATGATAATATTGACTGTTTTATTCTCAACCCCTTTTTTAATAACCCCAAGCATGGAATTGGCCCTCTTAAGTGCTGCCGCACACTGGGTCAATACTTTCATTGAATTGTCCACCAGCACCCAAAGATCTCTCTCTTGAGCTGTCACAGACAGCTCAGAACCCATAAGCCTATAGGTGAAGTTTTGGTTTTTTGCCCCAATGTGCATCACACTTAGTATTTACCTAAGTAAATATATTGAATCCTGAATGCAGCAATAATTTGATTAAAGGAGCTCAAACAGGTCTCAGGTTAACTATGTACTTTACACATAGCAACTGTTTTGTTTATAAGAATTACAAAGTAAACACTAAACACACATCATGAAAGTCAGCAAAAATGTCATCTGTCATATTCAGCTGTCAAAGTGGAGATTAAACGGATAGAAATGAATACTTAGAGAAATGCTAATGAGAATGTTGCAGGATTAGGGTGAGAACCTATTAAAATCCTTTGTTTTGTTCTCCTCTTCCATCCTACTACTACCTCAGGAAAGCCTGTCAAAAGGCCTTGCAAAAAGCCTGTCATCTGTGGAAAGTAAAGACTGCCTTCAGGCGGGTAGGCAAAGGCCCAAACTATACATTACCTTCAATGCAAAGTTGCAAACCTGCATTTGCATCTTGCATTTCCCAGTAATATTTACTTAAAGGCCACAGTTCCCAAACTGCATGTTGCCATGCCATGGGGCATGCACTCCCCAGGGAACTGTGGGCTGCCAGCTAGCTGAAAGAATTTGAAAAGGCTCCACCCAGCCTTCTGGAGTGTAGCGAGGGCAAGCATGGCCTCTCTGCACTTAGAAGGCTGCAAGAGCCATCTGAACATCTGATTTAGTGCTAAACCATAAGTTTGTTTCAGAAAGCTCTGGCCAGCGTTCTGAAGCACAGGGAGGTCATGCACCCCCACTTGCACTTCAGAAGGCCTGCCGCAGGCCTTCTAAAAGGCGGCAGCAGCATCCTGCATCGAAGTGGCTGGGGATTATGTATGCGCAAGAAGCGTCATGGGATACTAACATTTGGGAACTTCCCTTCCTCATTCTCAGCCTCCATGGGTTTCTGGAGCACATTTTCAGGTGGCACTCCCACCATATCTACCTCACAGATGTCAGGTGGCAAGAGGCAAGTCTTGGCACCCTGGGGCAGAGACCATCAGAGATGCTACCTATGTACACATACAAAGAAAGCAGAAAAGTGATAGTGAAGGAGGAAGTGGTGGTTGTGGTGTTGGTCTCTACTACCACATCTGGCACAAAGGTGCAAGGCTGAGGCTCACACACTCAAGTCTCCTGGTATTGGGGCCATTTTTACATCCTTCCCCTATGAATGGACATGGGTTGGAGACTGTTTCTCACTGGGCATACATAACAAGAGCAACTGGCTCATACAGCCAAACAAGTAGAGCCTACCTAGGCCATCCCAGTGATGTCATCTGGTAATGAAGATCAGGAACGCTGGGCGGGACTTACATGTGATTGGCTGCCCGTCCGTTCTGTTCCGTGGCTGCCCTGGCCTGGGCCGCCTGCTCGCCGGGTGCCTGGGCGAGCAGCGGTGGGGTGTGCCAACCGGGGGCAGCCACCCCGAGGCCAGGGCAGCTGTGGAACGGAACAGACGGGCTGCCAATCACACGTAAGTCCTGCCCAGTGTTCCCAATCTTCATTACCAGTTGATATCACTGGGCCATCCCACTTGCCTGCTTCTTCCTAGAAGGCCAGCACAGCAACAGCATGCACCAATCTTTGGATAATACAGACTACTTGGTGGTCTATTAATACTTGGGAACAGCAGTAGTGAGGCCTAATACAAGAGAATGCCCTCCTTTACTCTTCCTTTTTTTCATTGTTTTTGTTGTCTGGCATTCAGTGCAATCCTGTTCGTATTTACTCAGAAGTAAGTGCCACTGTGTTCAATGGGGCTTAATCTCAGGTAAGTGTGTACATAACTGCCATACTAAATATGCCCAATCATTGCATGCTTTTGTGGTG
This sequence comes from Lerista edwardsae, assembly GCA_029204185.1. Lineage (NCBI taxonomy): Eukaryota > Metazoa > Chordata > Lepidosauria > Squamata > Scincidae > Lerista > Lerista edwardsae. The sequence continues at coordinate 8,489,112 of JAJKFI010000012.1, forward strand.
GTATCTGCTAACCCTTCCCAGAGTTCCAAAAATGCCCAAGGTTCCACCAGGTTGAGGAGCCCTAAGGCTATTAAGCTGCAATGCTATATAGGGTATATACTTTCCCAGTGACCACAATGGGACTTACTTCTAAATAGACATGCCTAGGATTGTGCAGTAAGCCATATATTGACGTTTTCATTCAAAGGAATGGAGACTACTACAAAAAAAAAATATTGAATATGAACAATTAACTGGTTTAATTGTACAATTTTCTAAGAAGTTATTCTAATATTTTAAAAACAATTCACAATTAAATCTAATAACAGCTTTTTAACCCTGAACAATCCTTAAAAAAAATCATAAAAGTATTTTTTTCTATTAAACTTACAGTCTCCTCTGTGATGTCACTTCCTTTTCCCAGTAACTTAGTGCTTTTGTCAACAACTAAAAGTGCAATTGTTGTTTTGGGCTCTGTTACGTTGATTTTGAGAGTGATGTTCTCAAAAGGCCCAGCTTTCTTTCTACTCCAGTACATGTTCACCTAGGAGGAAAAGCCATATTTTCCTTTATGAAGTAGGCAATTTGGAATGACTAATATATTTTCAATCAGATTTTTATCAATTTTGTTTGAAACAACAATTGGTCATGCAAGTGTGGAAGAGATCAGACCAGGGTCATGGTGCTGAGAGTGGGAGGGGGGTATTTAAATTTTCCCAATTTAAATCAAATTTCCCCTCCTATAAAAGCTTCTATTTGCCCCACTCAGGAAATAAAGAAGAACCATATAGGCATTTGTACATTTTTCTGAACAAAGGAAGCAGCAGACCCAGGAAGGCAATTTGGATTAGGAAAGTGGTGCAAAGGAAAAAGAATTTTTAAAAAAAGAAAGAAAAAAGAAAAGCTCTCTCTGTTCCAGATTAAAAATTCAGTCTCTTTCCATCATCAGACTACATTTTATTAGTGAACAACTATACAGAAGTGAGAATTTAATTCTTGATTTCAAAAATATGTGTCCGGAACGAAGCAGACTAAACTTTATTTAATAGCATTGTCTACAAAACCATGTAAAATGTGGCATTGGCCTCTCTAAGAAGCCTAAAGAAACTGCAAGGGTAGTGAGAACTTTCACATTTCAAATTGCATAGCCCCATATTTTGCTGTCATCTGGATTTGATCCAGGAGCTGAAATGTCATTTTCTTGCATCTGGGAAACTCTAGCACAGTGTTATTCAAACTGTGGGTAGGGACCCACTTGGTGGGTGGTGACCTGATGTCAGGTAGGTCGTGGAAATCTGGGAGCAGCCATCTTGGAAACTGCAGACCTTACTCTTGCTATATTCTTTTTTATGTTAAGAGTTTGAATTTTCAAGTGAGGGGTTTTTTTAAATTTAGTTTTTAGTTCAGTGCTTTTACATCATATTTTGTCCTAATCTTGCTTTCTGTCAGGGATATTTCATGGTTGTCATGATATTTCTGTCAGGGATATTTCAATTGCTGCAGTCCAAAAATGCCAATTTGCATTTCAGGAGTGTCATTTTATTATGTTACAATGACAGCACTTCCTGCTTGAGGATTTCACTTCCTGCCACAACATCACTTCTAGGTTAATGACATAACTTCCGGTGGGTCCCGACATGAGCGCCATTCTAAAAAGTGGGTCCCGGTCAAAAAAGTTTGAATACCACTGCTCTAGCAGATGAAAGTACCATGTGTTTCAAGGCATTAATGTCCTTTGTCAGACTTGGTCAATATTGTATACAAGATTTTCATTTTGATTCTTATTTTTAGAAGATGGAACTTTTTTTAACCTACAAATGGCCAAGATTAACTTCCTGGTAAACAGCCTATATCCCATGCTTTTTCATTGGTGTATCTTCCCAATTCAATGAAGTCTTAACTCTTGCAACACTTACATAATAACACAGTCTGTGAAGCTACATGCAACTATGTAATTTAGGAAAACAATTTCCATTCTAAAGAAATAAGCTTGATTCTTAAACAAGCATATGAGTTGATAGTAACAGCTTGTGAAGTCGTTTTTATAATTTTACTGTCGACATGAAGACAAGGAATTATTACACATTTACCTGGTTTTTAAAGACAGGTTGAATGGGAATATGCAGAACATCATTTATTACTTCACCCTCATCAGTCACATAGTAGGCAAGTATGCATGCTGTAGGAGTCCAAGAATTTTCTGGTGTTAAACTAAATGTTGTGGACTTCTTTTTACCTGCAGCCACAATTTGTCCTTTAGATATCACCTGAGTGGGAAAAAAATGAATTCTGTTAATCTACCTGCAAGCTGTGTTGCAAAAGAAATGGTCACAAGTTTAGCAATTCTTCAACATCTTCACCTAAAAAAGCCTTCCAAATATACTAGAAATAAAACAAACTGGAAATAAAAAGATAGAAATAAAATGAAATAAAATGAACTGGCTGCTGCTCATAGGCACACAATTTAAATATCACTTCATTAAATGGAAAGTGTGCATTTTTCTTTAAAGAGTGAAATAAAGGCTGTTTTCTATAAGAAATTTGTTTTCTGTTCCTCTTTTCTTCACATAACTTACAAACTGAAAATTATACTGAACAATAATACTGCTAATTCAGCCAGCGCAAGAGCATAGTGCCGGCACAACGGGGGTATAGAATTACGCTCTGAGTTTGCTGTTAAGGACGCAATCCTAACCAATTTACCAGCAGTGGCATAACTGTGCCTATTCTGCAGTGAAGTAGGAGTCATGGAGGCCTCCTTATATTAAGGTAAAGGAACGTTTGTTTCCTTACCTTGGAACTGCATTGCCCTTACTGGCAATTACGTGCCCTTACGTGCAAAAAAATTGGTTAGGATTGCATCCTAAGCTGTCCAATTATCATAACTGGAACAAGAGATTCTAAACACTTCTGGGCCATATTCACACTGTACATTTTGATATATATCCATAGTGCTATCTGGAAATGGCAAGCAATAGTTTGGAGGTGACAAAAATGACTATGGAGATGACAAAAATAAATCAAGCAGTATTATCTCTGAAAAAACAAATATTTTCCATTTGACAAAACAAAATATCCTCAGTGTCTGACCATTTCTCATGTTTGCCTGCACTGCATATTTTACAAGAAATGTAAAATACTACCATAAAGTTGATTTCTTTCATGGGTCTGTTGCTTTGAATATGCAGCTCCAAAGGTGTTCCAACCTAGAAAAATAACATTACCTGAATGAATGGGTAATGATGTAATGCTGTAAAGGGTTATTGGGGATTGTGAATGTGGTGAATTGTTGGTGAGCATAAGTTACCTTTACATCTTGATTTGTTTTTTTAATTAGGAGGTAAGTCATACTGGAAGAGTAGAATACATCACGTATGACTATAGAAGTTTCACTATCAAGAAATTTGGCCTGTAAAAAAAGAAAACATAGTACTCAAAAGCTGGGAATACAGTGAAGAAGTTTCATAAATGATTCATAACGGTATAATTGTTGTGTAAAGAGACTTAGGGCTCAAGACCAGAGCCCTCCAGCACGAGCAGTACAAGAGTACTGCTGGCGTTGGTGTCATAAGAATGCCATAAGTGGCAGCATAGGTGATAAGTTCTTACTGCGTGCACTGCGGCAAAACCAGCCCCTCATCACCCAGAGGCAGCAACGCAACGTCGGCAAGAGGTAAGGTTACCTCTCGCTGGCATTGTGGGGATTCTGAGTGGGGCAGGAGGTCGTTCCTGGGCAGAGGGAGGGGTGAGGCAGCCTCGCAAGGGGGTGTGACCTGGAGATGTCTTCCACCGCCGGATCCTATCCCCAGTGGAGGCCCATGCAGCCCAACACGGGGCTGTTTGAATCACCGCCAGCAAAATAGCCAGCAGTGAACCGTGGAGCCCCATTGCAGGCGGTGGGGCTTTCCCCAGGGAAAGGAGACAAATGTTCCCTTCTCCCAGGGAAACCTCAGTGGAGCCTGGCTACCCCAGTGGATGCCTGGCTAAACACATAGGCATCGCCACTAAATTCCATCAGAGAGAAACATGGAATCATTTCAAACGCTAGATGTTCTCCTAAAGGTTATCTGCTGAACACCAGCCCCAGGGTAATTTCTCATGTTGGTAGTCCTTTGTACTACTGAATTTCTTGAAATATCTACTCTTGTTTTCAAATTTCAATAGAACAGGCAAGTCAGATTTCCCTTAGCAGGAAGTTCCGTTATGACAGTGCAATTACTATTTCACAACCTCAGACTACTATTTATAACAAATGACTAATAATACAGGCCTGTTAAACAAGTTGTTGTAAGGAATACTGAAATGTACGTGAATCACCTTGAACCCAGCGAAGAATATATAGAAATGCTAAGGTAAGAATTAGATAATAGTCCATCTACTTAATTAAGGTTTTGCAAATCAAAATTATAGAAAAACACATACCTTAACAGTTAGCACTGTTGTATTAACTGTAACAGGAAATTCAATCTGAATAATCCCATTCTCCGGAACAGGGTAATTGAGGTTCTGAATTGTCTCATTTGTCTGTGATTCATCTATATATTCATACATATGGTAAGTTCCTCGCTCTGAATGTTTGACATTAATCATGACATTATTCTTTCTTTCATCAGAAGTCAGCGGACTTCGGTCAGATCTTGTCACTTTCAGCTAAAACATTAAAAAAAAAATCCCCATAAAGAAATCAAACACTGAAAGATTGTGATTAACATTTTCTTTAAACAGAAAAGACCACCACAAGTTACACAAATTCCTTCTGAGTAAAAATGCCAAGAGCACATGCAGCGCTTATAGCATAGCTTCCCCCAAGGTTAGTCCAACACTCAGTTTCTCCTCACTGCTTCACACCCCACTCAATTATATGAAATAGCTTCTCTGCTTGCTGTCTTCATTCTTTTGGCCTGCTGGTGGGACTGAATAGAGTAATTGTCAGATGAACAGAACTCTTCATTCTGTTCTTATTTTTCTGGGAGTTGGGAGAGGGCGTTGGCTGCTGTCAGATTATGTGCATGTCAAGGAAGACAAACATTCATCTTTAAAATTATTTCTTTGTCTCTATGATGTCTACTTAACACCTGATAATTGGGAATAGGGATCTTTTAAAGTGATGCTTTTCTTATATTTAGCAGGGGGAAAGCAACTCTCTCTATTCATTCCAGTATAGCAACTTTTCAAGTGACTGGTGTTTCTTCTGCATTGTGAGCACTTTGGGACAGGGAACCATTTATTTAGCTACATAAACCACTTTGGGAACATTTTTGTTGAAAAGCAGTATATAAATATGCATCATAATTATCATGATTAATGTACTTTATCCTAGCAAGGTATTAAAGTAAATAATAACTCACCGTAGCTATGAAGCTGAGAGATGGCTTGAGAACACTGGTATAATCAGAAAATTCTAAAGTGTGATCATAGTGCCTTGAGAATACAGTAGTACTTGCATTTTGGGAGTTTCCTGTTAGAATATTTAACAATTACTTTTTTTAAAGACCACCTGAAAAGCTTCTATTTATCATAATTCTAGCAACTATTTTCACTCTATGATGGTGGTGTGTGCACATTTTCAACAGGGCTCAAAACAAGCTTCCTCTCCTTTAGAGGAAGAAACACCTCCAGGATACATACGGAACGTCCGGAATTTCTACCACTTCATGTATTTCTCTATTGCTTAATAAGAGCAAAGGCTAATAATTTAAAAAATACATATTACTCAAGATCTATGGAAATGCACCTGGAGGTAAGGGCCCAGTAATTTTATCAGTGTACCACTTGAAGAAATCTTCCCCAAAACCTTGTACCACAATATAATTACACATGTTATTATATGCTGGTCTGTAACATATAATTAGATACTATACTGTGTTTTGTCAACAAGGGTGTGAATAGTATGCATGGTTAAGGCAAATGAGATTTAAGAAACCCAATTGTTGGCAGGATTTCAACTGACATCAAAAAAATGAGAAAAATTCACAGTGCACAGTGAATTCACATAGCTATATGGGTGGTAAGTATAACTATGTGCAATCAGAGTCTACTGCAAATGAAAATGGTTTGTTTCCCCTGTTGTTGTTGACCAGCAATTTCAATGCTCTTCTTTATCAGACAAACCAACCATTGTTGTTTCCTTAAAATGAAGCTTATATTAAACAAACTACCTGTCAGAGATTCTGTAACTTCAGCTATAATCTCAATGGGTGTTTGGTAATTATCCCATCCCATGTAGGTCATATTCTTCATTGCTACACTGTCAAATGTGAAGTTCACAGATCCATTAATCTGCAATCAAGAAAAATCAACTGATTAGCTTGTATACTTTTGGGGAAAAAAATACTGAGAAACAAAAATCAGGACAGAGGACATTTAAGTTCACTAAGGGCTTAAAGCAGTATTAGAAGGATAGGAGAGTGGTTCTGGTTATGGACTTAGGTCTGGAAGATATGCAAAGCCCTGCTTCTCATTAAGCTTCCTATGTGAAATTGGGCCAAGTCACTATCTCTTCCACTAACCTAGCTCACAGGGTTGTTGTGAGGAAAAAAGGAGGGAAGGAGCTTTGTACACTCTGAGCTCCTTGACGAGAGGGTGGTATAAAATGTGAAAAATATTGTCAGGATTTGATCAGGTCTTGGTTAGATGAGTGAGATGCTGGATACCAGGTGAGGAGGATTCAGCTCAAGCACCGCCAGCCAGCTCTACTCAACAAAGGCAACTGCTAGAAAATTGACCACATTAATAAAAGAAGATCACCTCCTTATACCAACAGGCTAGAGCAGGAAGGTGACACTTCTTGTTCCACAAATATATGCATAGAGAATAAAGATTAAAACTGAAGCAAAAATATCTTAAAATTTTTCTGAGGGGCAAAGAAAGACAAATAAAAGAATTCCTCGTACTGCTGCTAGGCAGCCCAACCCTAAACCCCGTAAGCACTCTTGGCTCCAACAGCCCCAAAATGGCGACTCTGGATCCTACAGTAGGCTACCGCTGGAGCATGCTCGGGATAAGGGAGTGTTGGCTCCCTTGCCATGAATAACGCCGCAGCTGCGCCAATGGATCTCCTCAGCTGTGCACCCATTCTTGAGAGGGCGTAGAGCCGAGAACATCGGCCAGCAGTATCTGGCTGCCTGGACTGCAAGAGGTGTCAGAATAGGGCCGCATCCCTGCCCCCCTCAAGGGCATGATCCTCCTCTCCCAGTTCTGCCCTCTCTCTACCTCTCCCCCTGCCCCAAAAACCCTTACCTGGCCAGCACTACTTGAGTGCCAACCAGTCATCCCCTCTACACTGTGGCACAGCACCTATAGGCAGTGGCAACTGAAATGGAACTAAGAGATTGGGCATTCTTCCTGTCCTTGAGGCACTCGGTATACACGGGGTTTCCCCACTCAAGAGTGCAGAACAAAACTCTAACAATTCCAAGATCAGTTCTGTGCATGCACAGGACTCCACTGTATATGATTACACAGAGAACACAAAGAAGTAATGAGGGTTTTCAGAAACTGTTGGAACTGAACACAACTTACCTCCATTATTTTAGTGATATTATTGTTCCTTCCAAAGGGTGTTGAAAAGCAACTGATAGTTACTCTCCCCTTCACAGGCTTTCCATACGTGTACCTGAAATAACCACAAAAAATCCATTGTTTGGAAACTTTCAGCTTCTGAAAACAGACTGAATAAGTATTAAAAATCAAAAGGGATCCGTTTGCCCAAAAAGGGATCCATCTGTACATTTTTACTTTGAAAAAGAAAAAATCATTCTCTTTCTGGCCCTTGGCATACTGCAAACCATATTAAGCCACACAAAATGACACTTTACAACCCCTGCGAATGCAAGAGGGCAAGAGCACACCCACCCAGCTTGCTGGCACTGCCTCTGAGTCCCCACTTATCCATGCAGAATCATAACAATCAAACACACCAAATATGAATAACAGGTGATACTTTACTGTATATGAGCAGTTCCCAAGCCTACACGGTGCTCCTAGTGCTGCAGGAATTCTTTCATGGTGCCCCAACTCATCTGCACAATGGGAGGATGAGACAGCAGCAGCCAACACTCCCCTGAGATCACGTGAACTATGACGTGAGATTTCACGTGATTTCACACTATCTCAGCCAAGCCAAGATGGTGGCATCAAGAAGAAGCAGCACCCTTGTGGGCCGTTTTGGAACCACTGCTAAATATTATCATGAGTAACGTTTATGTGATTTTTGCCTGTATTTGTTGGATTTTATATGCATAGACCTTATTTGAATATTACAGCCTTGTGTGGACATCCATGGATGCTGGAAGCAGGACAGGAAGATAGGAAGAAATACCCTCTTGCAGCCCTCCAAATGAAACTGGATGAGGCACCATCTGATCCAGCCCACTGAAATCAGTTAAATCGCTGCCCAGTACTACTGTTTGTTTGCTTGTTTTAATTAAAGCATATCTTCTATTTCACAGAGAGCAATATCCACACCGTACAAATGGCAGCAGAGATGTCACAAATAATATCACAGGTTTTCAGGGCTATTAGGCCTTCACTTGAAGACACTGAGCAAGGATGCAGCTGCTGTACTTCCTGTTCTATGCCTTCTCTCCCACACTCCTTTTGTGGAAAAATGAGATGCCTGCTAGCCACATATTTTTTTCTAATATTTGTCACATATAACAATATTGTTAACCACATAGAGAACAAAGAACATTATAAAAAATATAGATTCACACTGTCTTGAAATTTCATAGTCCAATGCATTACAAAAATAAAATTCATAAATGTTGTTCTTTCAGCTACCCTTGCTAACTGGGCAAGAGACACCTTTTCAAGTGGTGTCCCTCTTATATTTAGCAGGGGGAGAGCAATTGTTCTTCTTCACCCCCAGCACAGTGTCTTTCTAGTGGCTGTTGCTGGTGGTGGTCTGCATTTGTTTAGATTATGAGCCCTTTGGTACAGTGAACCATTTAACTTATTATTATTATTATTATTATTATTATTATTATTATTATTAGCAGCAGCAGCAGCAGCAGCAGCAGCAGCAGCAGCAGCATGTAAACTGCTTTGTGAATTCTGTGTTGAAAAGCAGTATATAACTACTATTGATTGATTGATTGATTGATTGATTGATTGATTGATTGATTGATTGATTGATTGATTGATTGATTGATTGATTGATTGATTGATTGATTGCAACAATCTTCCTTAATCCAAAGTCTGTTAAAGACTTTGTCTTTGCTTGGCACACCACGTGGATGCACATGATGTATGAAGATAGACATAGGCATACAAATGCATGTATGTCTCAAAGACTGTAACACACTTTTTTACCTACTTTGCTGTGACAGTGCCATTGAACTTCTCGTCTTTGGAAGAATAATTTAGCGGTGTGGTTATAAATACTTCAAATTTTGGTAACACTACAAAAAATGAAAGTTACAATTAAAATTGTGCAAATCACACAATTATAATCATACACAAAGTTTCAGTCGTATACATTTTTCACTGCAATACAAATACTGTACTTGTAGTATTTCACTGCAATACAAGTACTGTACATGTAAGCCCCATCTATACTTCCATGTATGCGTTTTAAGCCATTTTAACTGTTACACTTTCCCAAAAGAATTCTGGGAATTGTAGTCTGAGGGTGCAGAAAACCTTCTGTCCAAATTCCCAACCCAATAATTCTCTAGTCACACACAAGATGCAATCCTAAACTGAGTTAGGCTGGCATAAACTAAGCCAGCAAAGTTTGGCCAGCAAAAGGGCCACCGTAAAATATGTTTGGACCACTCTCGGAGTCAAAGAGGCTAGTACACAGACGTGAGCCATCCTCCCTGACTCCGAGAATAATCCAAACACACTTTATGGTGGCCTTTGTGCTGGCCAAACTTTGCTGGCGTCAGTTTAGGATTGTGCTCGCATTCTGTGCACATATACATACAGGCACCATCATCATGCCACATTATTCAGCACCCCCAATTTCCAAGGGTCTCTGGGAAATCCCTATTAAATCACTTTAAATCATTAGTGTGGACATACCCTCAATCCCTCAAGTAACTGTACACACAATAAACAGTCTAACACCCAAATCCTTTTTTTAAACCCTGCTGATGCAGCTGCCCCAACTGAGTGCATGCGGCATCCTAAGGGATAGTGAAATCACAGAGGCCTCCTCAAGGTAAGGGAACAGCTGTTTCCTTACCTCAGGAAAAATCTCCGCTGACCAAATTGGTCTCCTGCTGGTGCAAGTCCAAGAGAAATAACGAAGAGGGAAGGGGATAAGATTCTGGCACAGATTGGTGCTGTGGATTCCCAGCACCTTCCAGGAAGCAGTAGCAGCCCCGGTAAGTGGTTTCAGTTTAAAAAATAGAACATTTTCATCCCGGTGATGGCACAATTTTGGGAGCGCCAGTACCACCCCTTCATCTACCCTGCAACTATTTATAGTTATAAACCTATAACTATAAGTTTATATATAGTTTATATATAGTTTATAAACTATTTATAAACTCTGAGGGAGTTTGGGCACCACTGCCCTAAGGAGAGGTCAGCCACAATGGGGGTAATGTTCAATACTATGGTCCTCTTTGCTATCTATGTGAACATGAATTCACAAATTCTGTCACAGATATGTGAATGATGCCCCCCATGGCACCTAATTAGCACCCTAATGCTCTACCAAGTAGACCATTAAAACCTGTTTAGAATGCCAAGTGATGCAGAATGTTATTTTCCGTATGTTCAAGTACAGAATTGTGGAGTCTCCATAACTAGAATATGATAAATCTTCTGTGGAATGAAGGATTTTTTTTACTAGAACCTTAATAGCAGTCACTATCATGAAGCTGCAAAATGATCACTACTTTTTTGACCCTTAAAATATACTTCTGCCTTCCAAAAATGAATCATCAGTATTTTTTTTTCTTCAGTACAGGCAGACATTACATACCGTATTCCATCACAATAAACGTTTGAAAATGTGATTGATCCTACAAAAATAGAAATAAAAATACATGAAATGTCTTGTTAAAAACCATGATGCATTTGCATACAAAGTATTCACTGTTCAAGGAAACTGTTTAAAAAAATAAATTTTAACAGACTAATTTTAACAGACCAATTAACAGACCAAAGATAACAGCTGTCTCTATTATGATAATATCTTGAGTCACCTACAGTTTCTATAATTCACGCTACATTTTCTACCTTAGGACCAATTAGTTTGAGCGGAGGGGAGGGGGAGAAACGGAACAGGGATTGGGGTAGGGACCAGAGCGAGGTTAGGAGGTGTGCTAAGGGTGAGAAGGGTTGGTTATCGGCTGCAGCAGCCCCATCAATATCCTCTCTCTCTTCCTGCCCTCAATCCACTTACCCATTTCTACTCAGACCAGAAGACTGGCAGCATGTGAGAAAATTAGGAATATATTCCTTATTTCACTTCAAGAGACAGTTTTTGAATTGTATTGCTGATCAGTCTTATTCAGAAGATTCCCTCTGAATAAAAAAGGTTTATTTTTACAGATTAAATCTTTTTAATCAGTTTGGTTTGTCAGATCTCAGTTCTACATTGTGACTGCACCATATATTAAGATCCAAGTGGCGCTGCACTGAGCTGAGCTTGTTGACCGGAAGGTTGGCAGTTTGAGACCACGCAATGGAGTGAGCTCCCGTTGATTGTTCCAGCTCCTGCCAACCTAGTGGTTCGAAAGCATGTACAAATGTGAGTAGATAAAAAGGTACCACTTCGATGGGAAGGTAACAGCATTCAGTGCGCTGCAGCGTATAATCATGCCAGGCACATGACCATGGAAGCTTGTCCTTGGACAAACACCGGCTCTTTGGCTTAGAAACTGAGATGAGCACCGCCCCCTACAGTCGGTCACGACTAGACCATTTGGTCATGGGGAAACCTTTACCTTTACTACTGCAGTACAGTCCATATCTAGTCCCCAATACAGAATGGGGGCCCAATCCTACTCCCCTCAGCACTGGTGGTACACTCGTACCCCCAGCACCAGTTTTGCAAAAGTACAATACTGCACTTTTAGCACTGGCAGTATGATTATACCGCTGGCACTGGGCCAGTGTCAATTTTAGGACCACTGCTCCTACAGGAGCCAGGATTGGACTGTGAGTATCACTGATACACTGGCTATGCAGGAGAAACGTGTGTGTTCAACTGTTTCACAATTTGACACATAGTCCCACTTGCCAAGCAAAGAAGGCTGTTTTAAGCTCATTGTGGAGTCCCCTTTTCAATTAAGTCAAGATTACATGATGTTTAGTTATACAGTACATCTGCTAATGACGTCCAGTATTCAGAATGGCTTCTTTTCTATTCAACTGCAACAGTCTAAAGGCAGAAGCCACTTACCCAGAATATTACTAGAGAACATTACTAAACCTATCAAGCTCTCAAACCACAGATTCATCAAATGTATACTTTATGACATTTGTTTTCCTCCCCCTCTTTCAATTCCCATACAAAATCCACTTCTTCTACATCTACAGGGTCCCTCAAAGAGGTTGCATTATTCTTTGATGCTTTATTCTCGCTTGCATCTTGGCTCCTTCCCAGTCACAATTAATGATGTCCCAATTTGCTCTCTGTGACTGTGCGTAATTGTAGTTCATCTTTTCATGATGCTCAAAGTTTCTACACCATGCTAAGGCCAAATTTTGCACTTTGACTTCAGGACTTTTTCTTTCAAGAAAATATACAAATGTTTGATGAATAGTTTATTGAGAACACTGTAATAGATCGTATGTGATTTCAACAGGACTCTCTTTTGCTAACGTAATGAAGTACCATAGAAAGTCTTCACTAGAGCATGCTTATGTTCAGTAGATGTGTCTGAAGACCCAGGTCATTCTCAGATGTTGATCTCAACCATTTTAACTGGCTGCAGAGCTGTACAGTAGACACATTTAGGGTGCAATCCTAAACTGCGTTAGGCCGGCATAAGCTAAGTCAGCAAAGTTTGGCAGGCACAAGGGACCCCGTAAAGTATGTTTGGACCACTCTCAGAGTCAGAGAGGCCAGCACACAGACGTGAGCCATCATCCCTGACTTCAAGAGTGGTCCAGACATGCTTTATGGTGTCCCTTGTGCTGGCCAAACTCTGCTGGCTTAGTTTATGCCGGCCAAACTCCAGTTTAGGATTGCGCTTTTAGGTTAGGTTCAGATATTTATTTATTTATTTATTTATTTATTTATTTATTTATTAATAGATTTTTACCCCGCCTTTTGTGCCCGAAGGCACCCAAGGCGGCATTACAAAATATATATTAAAAATACAGCATAACAATTAACATTAAAAACAGTTAAAACAGTATTAAACAACAATAGCAAACAAAATAAAAACACAATTTAAAAAACAATTTAAAAACAATTTAAAAAAAACAAAACAAAAACAAACCCCGTGGATCATAATAACCAGCCGGCCAACCTGTCAGCAGTTAAAAGCTTTTTGGAATAAAAAGGTCTTCAGCCCCCGCCGAAATGTAAACAAAGAGGGAGCAGTTCTCAATTCTAGGGGAAGGGTGTTCCAGAGTTGGGGGGCCACCACCGAGAAGGCCCTCTTGAATATCACATTGAAGCATGATGTTTAAACCATGATGTAGCCTTATTATCTTTAGCCTCAAGCGCACATGCTCCTCCCTCACCATGCAGAAGAAGATATTTACAACCCATATTCCTAATGGAATCCTACTTCAATATCCTGGCTTGTTCATTAACTTTGGTTTGTGCAGAAATTTGATGTGTTTGGACACAACAGCAAATCCAAGTTTGTTTCAACCCAAGACAGAAACTGTACTGTTTCTCTCCATGCATGTAATGGAATGGAACAGAGCATGAGATCAAGTTTTAGGATAGTGACACTAAACCATGGTTTAATCATGATTCAGAATGACATACGCGCCCAGCCTACAGGAAAGAGGAACTAACATAGGATGAAAGCCAGCTCCATTAAAACCAGCAAAATCTTTATCCCCAATTTCATAATTAATTACAAATCTATTGAACAATTTATATTGTTAATACTCACATTCACTTGAACTTGTATGGACCAATCACCGAGCACAGGAAATTTGGATATTTTAAACTGCTTGGTAATCTTGCCTAGTTTTCCATTCTGTACCAGCCACTGTTGAATCAAATTCCGACGAGGATCCTGAAGACAAAAATTATACCGTGTATGTTAAGGTACGAAACTTTACTGTAACGAATGCAGGGCCACAACCAAAATAGAGAATTATTGCAATATAGTTGCAATAAGAAACTAGTACAAAAAAAACCTACTTCCTCATGCTTCATGCATTGTGCAATAATGGAGGATACAGGAGTTTCATTACACGCATTTGCATGTAACGTGTAGTTAGTCCTGTAAATGGGTGGCAGAAATTATTATGAGATCGTTTTCAATAAAATTCCTTTTCATACCTGCAAATTAGTGCAATGAGAATGAATGAGAATCTTCAAAAAACAGCCAACAATCCAGAGAAAAGACAGGTGAGAAAAGCTACTCTTAAAATAAAAGTATTATAAAACAAAAACACGTATCAGTCACAATCAAAATCACTTGGGCTGCAATCCTATCCACACTTACCTGGGTGTAGCCCCATTGATTATAATGGGATTTACTTCTGAGTAGACATGCCTGGGACTGGGCTCTTACACTGTACTAACAACATCTTCTCTTTGCCCATTTAGTATTTAAAGTTTACTGAGGAATTTCTGAGGGACATACTACACATGGCACAGAAAAAATGGTTCTCATGTTCAGAGCTGCTGACACAGCAACTTAGACAGGGTGATTTAGAGAAGGGGTCTCCAAACTACAGCTCGGGGCTTCATCCAGCGCACCACAAGATTTTATCTGGTCCACAGCAACTTAAAATATTTGACATTTTTACTCATTATATTTATTTTATTTATTTATTTATTTATTTATTTATTTATTATTAGATTTTTACCCCGCCTTATTGTGCCCGAAGGCACCCAAGGCGGCATTACAATATATATATAAAAAACAATATAACAATTCACATTAAAAACAATTAAAACAGTATTAAACAATACAATCAAAAATTAAGAACACAATTAAAAACAAATTTAAAAACAATTTAAAAAACAAGCCCCGTGGATTACAATAACCGGCCAGCCTGTCAACAGTTAAAAGCTTTTTGGAATAAAAAGGTCTTCAGCCCCCGCCGAAATGTAAACAATGTAAACTCATTATATATCATTTCTTAGTTTAAGCAGGGCATTGTTTCTTTGTAAATGTCACATTTCTTTTTTGTTCTGAATCATATCATGCTGTTTACAAAAAAGATCTAAGTAAAACTTATTCATTCATTTAAATTTATTCATTCATTTATAAAACTGATTTTTTTTTTTGGCCTGCAAGAATCTATAAAATATGGCCCTCATACTGAAAAGTCTGGAAACCTCTGATTTAGACTACTGATTCTCAACCAGGGGGTTGAGACCCCCAAGGGGGTCACGAGCAGATTTTCAGGGGATCATGGAAAGCTTGGTGCAACCATCATGAAAAGCTGGGCACCACCACCTGGGAAGCTTGGAAGGACTCAAAACTCATACGTCACTTAGAGGCAAAGCATTCAGAACATTCTAAAAAGCATTTGGAGTTCCTTCAACTGTTAAAAAGTGTGACTGTTAAAAATAATGATCACTTCCTGTTTAATGTCATAGCTTCCAATCCTGTCAGCACAATGATGTCACTTCCTGCTTTTTGACATCACTTCTGTCCCTAGGTATGGGGGGGGGGTTCCCAACAGGTTGTTATATCTTAAAAGGGGGCCTGGTGCAAAAAAAAATTGGGAACCACTGATTTTAGAGGAAGAAATGTTGGCAGAGCTATGGAAAAGAACTAACTCGTGCACAGCAGAGCTGAGTTACACAAAGCATGTTATATACATACTGCAAAATAAAAGCGAAAACAAACTGACTATGCCCAGTTAAGCAGGAAGACATAATACAAGAAGACAGAAAATGAAACTATTGAGAGGTCTAGTAAAAACACAAGAGAGCTATCTACAAGCATTTAAAACTAGGAGCTGAACAGGTGATTGGTCCCCTTAAGAGTGGGGAAGAACTTCTCCAATGTACACTGGATTGTGTACACCAGTGGTTCTCAAACATTTTAGACCAGGACCCACTTTTTAGAATGGCACTCGTGTCAGAAAGTGATGTCATTAACCTGGAAGTGATGTCATAGCCAGATGTGACATCATCAAGCAGAAAGTGCTGTCATTGTGACATAATAAAAGGACACTCCTGGAATGCAGACGGGCATTCTTGGACTGCAGGAATTACACAACCATGAAACATCCCTGACACAGAGCAAGATTAGGACAAAATATGTAAAAGCACTGAACTCAAAACAAGATTTTAAAAACACTTAGTTGAAAATTCAAACCGTTAACACTCTCAAAAGGAATATAGTAAGAGTAAGATCTGCAGCTTCCAAGATGGAGGCTCCCAGCTTTCTGTGACCCACCTGACATCAGGTCACAACCCATCAAGTGGTGCTGACCTACAGTTTGATAAACACTGGTGTACACCATTATTGTACAGATCATACAATGATCTACATGCTGTGTGCTCTTCCAGCATACAAAAGGAGAAAAAATAACCAGTGGCAAACCACAGAAACATCCCCTTTCTTCCTATCACTATACTGCTCAAAGTTAGCTTTCTAAGGCTGTTTTTCATTGAAAAAACATGATGTCATTACATGTAGTTTGCCCCTGAATTAAGCTCTCTAGTACTGTTAACAGTGCAATTCAATACATGTTTACTCAGATGTAAGGGTCACTGTGTCAATAAGGTTTACTTTCAGGTAAGTGTGTACAGTACAGTATTGCAGCCTAAGAGTACGAAATTGGTTTGAAATTTGGATTCTATAGGAGACCACCTACATTATGCATAGAGTTTCTTTTATTTGGGTCTAATCTGGACTATACCTTATATTACTATATCCATGTGTTGAAGAAGAACTGAAGCAATTTCAAGTTTACACTTACCCGAATATGTATATTTACAGGAATACTGTAAGGTTTGAGATCAGGATGTAGAGTAACAATTCGTATTTTCACATCTTGGCCTGGTTTATATACAGACTTGTCAGTTTGGATGAAGACAGAGAAGCTCTTTTGTTCAAATGCAAGGACTGTGTGGTTAGAAAACAACAGCTGACCCTCTGAATACCCTTTGACCTGTAAATCATAATTATCAGAGGAACTGCCCATGGGGAGCTGGGGAGAAAAAACATAATTCAACATTATTATTGGCACATTAATTCAACATTTCTAAAAGCTTCTGAATTAAAAATAGGGAAGAACTTTTTTTGTGGAAAAACTGGATGGCTAGAGCAATCTTTATTTTGGACCAATTAATTGGTCAAGATCAGGAATTTCTCACTTTTACTAAGTTGAAAGGCAAATGTGATATACTACTATTGGCTGAATGGCAATGCCTACAATTACGATATTCATTAGCAGTAAAATTAGGATCAGCTGCATTTTTAGCTTCTCAGGGCACAATCCTAATCAAATTTCCAGCACTGACATAGCTGTGCCAATGGGGGCATGTGCTGCATCCTGCAGCGGAGCAGTAGTCATGGAGTCCACGGTAAGGAAATGTTTGTCCCCTTACTTCAGAGCTGCATTGCCCTTACCCCAGTGCTGGAAAGTTGGTTAGGACTGTGCCCTCAGTCACCTCCAATTCCAGAAACAGTGAATCTACTGAGAAAAAGTAGCCTACAATACAGTGGGCCCTCCTTATCCACAGACTCGGTATTTGTGTATTTGAATATCCGTGGATGCTGAACTCACAGCTGGAGGGCCAAAGAGTACCACCTAGACATGACCTGAAGTGGCTTCCGGGTGGTGTTCTGAGGCACAGTAAGGTCGCACACAGCCTTCCTGCACCTCAGAAGCCTCTTGGACATGACTGTAAGGTGCTTCCAGTTTTCTGGCGCAAACCAAAAGTGCCTTCCAGTTGTTGTTGTTGTTGTTGTTGTTGCTGTTGCTGTTGCTGTTGCTGTTGCTGTTGTTGCTGTTAAATGAATTTATATCCCGGAGGGCAGGGCTAAGGTCTCTGCGAACAGATGGAGTTTGGCTGAGCTCTGACGACTGTGGTCTATATCTAAACCACCACCCCCGGATTGCGGGGGGGGGGTCTCCTCTGGCCCAAGGAGAGGGCAAGGAGTCAAGAAGCCTTGGTCCAGCTGGCTTCCAGGTCAGTGGTTCTGGGAGTCAGCACATACTGCTTCTAGCAGATAGAATACAGCATCCGCGCCCAAAATTGCAATGCGGAATAGCAGCTGAACTCCCTGCCCCCACCGTCCAAACTCAACAAGAAGCAGAAACCGAGAAATATACACACTGGAGAAATAAAGAAGATCTACTCACATCTAATTAAGAAGGAAAAGTAAGTCCTGGATGTTTAATGACTTTTGGGATCGAGAGAAATTGAAGGGGAGAAAATGAACAAAACGGAGTGAAGCGGTGGCAAGATGCCCTGCGGGTGACTTAAAGCATTTTCAAAGTTTCCAAATACACCCGCAGGCTTTCACTTCAGCGTTGAGGGTGGAAACATTATTAATTTTACACATATACAGCAGTAAAAGAAGAAATCAAGGCATTAACTGTAATACAATGTGGCTGATGGAATAAATAGTGCTTTGCGCAGCGAGAGACAGAGGTCAAATCAGCAAAAGTGAGATCCGGCAAAAAGGAGGGGGGAGAAGAAAATAAGACGCTTTAAAACTCATTGCGGAATTGGATGTAAGAGAAAAGAAGATATAGTTATACATTATAAGCTGACGACTATAAACAAGTACTTTTTGACTAGAATGGATTGATTGAACAGCAGTTTAAAATAATTTGAATAATTAACTGGTGTTGATTGTGGAATATACCTGGATTGACTTGGGACAACAAAAGAGAATTGGAGAGAGAGAATGTATGGATGGACAAAATAAAAAACAGTTTTAGGTTTATTTTTGTACTGGCTTATATATTGAAGGTATTTGATTGAAATTTTAAAGAGATATTGCAATCTATATTCTGAATTATTTGATTTTGATCTTTATAGAGAAAAATTATTTTATTAGTAATGAATTTTGAAGGTATTAAGTTGAAAGTTTTGATGAATTTATAAACTTTTTAATGGTAATGTTAGTGTAAAGTTGAATATTTGAAGTTCTGAATTTGATTGGTGGGGAAGAGGTGAAGAAAAGAAGACAGTGTTTAAGTGTTGGGAATAAGACTGATACAAAATTGCCAATATGACACAACCAAAAAAAGATCTGATGAAGGGACCCAAATCGGCCTCACCAACAATGGTTGCAACTATTTATACTACTTTGGCACAAGAAAAGCCTTCAGAAAAGAGAAGAGACAGTCAGCCTGGAATGATGGAACTTTTAAAAGGGATGAGTGAGGAGTTGAAACAAATCAAAGGAAATATCAAGACATCTGAATTGAATGTGACAAAGCAAATTGATCAACTATCAGAAGTCATGAAAGAGATGAACCAAGCATTAAAGACAACACAAAGAAAGGCTAACAAAAATGAAAAAGAGATTTCATTTTTTCTCTGGTGGGAGCAGGGAAGCCTCATCAGCCAGCAGAAGACAGATGGGTGGCTAAGAAAGAAGGCTAAATCCAGAAAGAAAGATCTGTATGAGTGTTGTTCTTGAAAGATAGAACATTTCTGTAAATTGTAAAAACCTTCGGGTTTATGAATAAAAGTCTGCCTATGTAAACCGCCTTGAGTTACAGTCATTAGAGAAATCTAGTGATCTTAAGAAAGGCAGTATATAAATACATGTTGTATTATTATTATTATTATTATTATTATTATTATTATTATTATTATTATTATTATTA